>JAODKF010000038.1:4537208-4555938 GCA_026779585.1 Mormyrus proboscirostris | reverse complement strand
CAAACCCAGCACTGGGCTTCTGGCCTTTAACACCGATCAATCCCAGCACTGGGCTTCCGGCCTTTAAAACTGATCAATCCCAGCACTGGGCTTCTGGCCTATAACACCGATCAAACCCAGCACTGGACTTCCGGCCTTTAACACCGATCAAACCCAGCACTGAGCTTCTGGCATTTAACACCAATCAAACCCAGCACTGGGCTTCTGGCCTTTAACACCGATCAATCCCAGCACTGGGCTTCCGGCCTTTAAAACTGATCAAACCCAGCACTGGGCTTCCGGCCTTTAACACCGATCAAACCCAGCACTGCCCTAAAAGTGAGTATCTCAGGATATATTGAACATATTTAGAAAGACCAAATTGCATTATGCTTATAGAGAAAACCTTAAGGAATAAGGTCTGACCTGTCAATGGTGGTTTTGTTAGTTGGAATTTAATGTCTTTTGAGCTGGACAGTAATTCATTTGTGTGTTTTCTTGTGTACAGATGTAGCTAATAGGCTCCTAATAGGAGAATGAGACCCAAGGCGTACAGTGCAAGTAATGGGTTTGCAAGCCATGAAATAGCAAGTGAACAGGCAATTTATCAAGGCTGATCAAATTTGGATTTTATCTGCAACTGCTTGAAAAGAAGAAATATTATGGAAAATAAATGTCAATCAAATTATACAATGCACCACCCAATATGGGCTGGTCTCTTTGTCAAACACTGGTATGGGTAGACTATGGGTAAAATGTGATTGCTCTTTCCAAAACTAAAATGACATATATCAAATGGAATAACCAATATTCATAATAACCACAAAATGCATTATTTCTTCTATTAATCAAGACAACAGATGTCTGGGTTAAATCCATTTCAATAGTGGTTCAGCATGTGCCAGCTGATTAGAATTAGGGGGTTGAGCTATAACAGTGAGAATTTACAGTTATGATGTAGAATAGAAGCAACTACTGTAGACACTCAGGAGACACTAGAGGATGTTGGGACTAAGTTTTTAGTTTGATAAGTTCCCATGACGACTCCTTTGTTGATAGCTGAAGACGCAAGCTTCTAGTCAGTGTCCATTTCCTTACCACCTTGGCTTTTTTATATGTGTTTGATTTTGGATATCTACACAATTGGCCTGTCTGTTTTAAAATACTTACAATGACGTGTTAGCGTGCATTTGGCATTTTGGTCGACGCCTTTTTTAGCTAGTAAACCATGCGTCGGTGCCTGTGTTGACAGGTGTGTGGCATGAGAGACTGCTGCTTAAACAAACACGGCGCGTCAAGTCAACAGTCAGAATGAGCTAATGTCAGGACAGAAGGTTGGGCAAGGAAAGTCAACAGAGAGAGAGACTCGAAGAATCCACAGCAGGGAACCCAGAATATGCTTTTGTTTACCAAGGAGTCTCAGCTTCCAGCGAAGGGTCTTGGTGTCAATAGATCAAGTAAAAAACACACTTACCAGATCCAAAAGTCACCAGGCTCAGTAGCAAGAGTGGGGGGTAGTAATATGAAGCAATGAGAGCAATGTAGGCCTCCGCTAAATGATATAGAATCATATTTAATACAGGCTATATTTTTAAGGACTAGGCTGTAATAGTTGAGCTTCTGAAGGATGGATAACAGCTGGCCTGTTAATTCTTGTGATTTATTATTGTAGGATTAAGATTTTCTAGTTCTTTGAATAACTGGACGGACTACAGTAAAGCTGCACTTTTTACTCCACAGCTAGTTAGCATGTATGTTAGCATGTATGTATTGTTTGTATGTATGTTAACATTTCTGTATGTATGTATGTTAGCACCGCTTGTTAACATACTCACGTTTCTTTGCAATCGATTTACACATTGTGAGCTAGCTTATCCAAAGATGCCGCTGCTGACTTTATGCACTGGTGGATCCTGGCAAAGGCAAGATGGACAAGATGCAGGCAACTGCCCACAGCGGCATTTTCTGATGAGGTGCCGATTAAGCCAACTGTTGCCCCCTCACTGTATGTTTCACTGTCATGTCACTGTCCCTCTTTTGTTATAGTACAGAGGTACTGGTTATGCCTGCGCTCCAGTCAGCTTCAGGTCTTACGCCTTTTCATTTATACTTCTGAGTGTATATAATACTCCGCGCAGTTGTTGACCATGCACAGAATGTGCATCTCTGTATCCCTGCGGGGCTGTAGTGTTTGGTTGATTTCCCTTTCTAATGTACTGTTTTCCACAGTTTACTTTAAAAACATTTGCTCTTCCAAGAATGTGTGAAAAAAAATACATCAACAAGATATTTTATCCAAGATTAACCACGTAATTTACTCATTTCTGGTCCCATGTACTGTAACACTGGATGTGTAGTAAAGTGAGGAGGCACCGTCGTGCTGTAGAACCTGAAGGCGCCATTAGATCACATTCAAGGTCCTCTACTGAGAACAAGTAATGTGCAGAGGTCGAAGCGAATGCTGTCCAAATGAAGGTACACATTAACCGTTAAACCATTTTGGTTTAAGGGGAAAAAAATCCCCTTAACTTAACCTTTGGCGGACGGTGGTGAGGCCCATTTCTGCCAATGTGAAATGGACGATTACCATCATTATTGTGGAAATGTCCGTTCCTTGTGCTGCGGCAGGATATTAATATTAAATGCTTGTTCTCCTGTTTGGAAAGAGGCTCTCTGCTATTTGATTAGTGTGAAAGCCTGAGGGCTTCAATAAGGGCCTGTTTCCTTCCTAAAGGCGTGACGCTTCCGAGAAACTAGTGCAATAGAGGAACCACTGTTACATTTCGCATTAACGATAATTTGACAATTTGACAAAGACTTGTAAGTTTAAATCGACTGGAGAAGGGATTAAAATTATCTCCTTTATATGCCAGTTAATTAAATTAGATTACTGAAATACTATAGTAACTACATCAAATTCAGGGCTTTTTTTCCAATATATCACTGCTATAACCAGTATAGCGAAAATTATGATGTTTCCACCAAGCAATGTTATAAATGATATTAGAAATTCTAACATTTTTTTCTTGCTTCATTCAGGTGTTACTGGACAATCCATATTTTGCCCAGATGTCAACAATCGTCAGTGAGGTACTGGGCAAAGGTTCATCCACCCATCCATTAGCTAGAGCAGGGACACCTCAAGCCTGGAGAACATTCTGGAAGCTTGGAGCACAAGGCAGAGAACCCTAGACAGGTTTGCACCTATGTTTTTGTATTGAAATTATGGAACTGCTTTTTATTTCCATGTATTCCTCCTGTGACACAGTTAAGCTTCAGTAGTAATGTCTTCGGAATAACCTATTATAAAAGATCTAGATTATGTATTATGAAGTTAAATAGCTTGTGTGTAATTTAGGGCAAGAAACAAGGCCAGTGAGGTAATAAATTTAAACACCATAAACTAAACACATAAAAAACTACACTCATAACTCAGTTAAACAATGCATTTTTAGATAGTTACAAAATAGTGCTTAATAAAAAATTATTAGTACAAATAGGTGTGTGTGTGTGTGTGTATATATATATATATATATATATATATATATACACACACACAAAATTTCACTTAAGAAAAACTGAAAGTTAATCCTTTTAATCCTGGTTAAGGTGCATGCATCTTTGTTTTAATTAAATTTTGGACAAAAACAGATATACATCCACACAGTAGATCCTACCATATGAAAAAAAGATCTTTATTACATTCTTTAAACCAGATACAGTATCCATTGTACAATAATACCACTAAATGTGTTTAATAACTTTTCAAGCTTTCTATTATACGCATTAATGGATAATGTCTCTCAGTGGTAGTGTGATTGTGTGCATGTGCCACGTGATGGACTGGTGTCCCATGCAGGGTGTCACCCAGCCGTGTGCTCCATGCTGCCTGAAGTAGCCCCCCCCCCCATGACCCCCACCTTACAAAATGGATGGATGATTGGATAATATGTATTGTATACAAATCTAAAGTAATTATTGCATAATAATTGTATATTTTATCATGTATGTGTACATACATACATACACATACGTACACATTCTCGAGAAGTTATTAAACACCAAAATTATACACAGTCATTATCTCCCTACCATTTTAAAATGTCAAAATAAGCTTCTAGGACATAGTTCTTGACTAAAAAAAAATAATTTTTGGTACTTTTCGCTTTAAAAACATTCTCCATAAAAAAATAGAATTACAATTTAACAAGACAAAAAGGGGAAAAAAATACTAAAACAGGAAATAAAAAACTGAGTACTGGGAGATAAACAAAAACAATCCAACACTAAATTCAAAGAATAAATCCAAATTTATATTTTATTCATATATTTTAGATTCTATATCTTCTACAGTTCAGGCTCAAAAGACCTGTAATAACATCAATATCGGACGAGGGTGAAGTCTTTCATAATTCTGTGATTAACACTCACAAAAACATCCACTGTACACAGTGATCGAGGTGCAAGCTCTTCTATTCGGTGTAAGGTGTGACGCTAGGCTAACTGGAGAAGACACCATAGGACAGAGAGCCTAGCTATCTCCCTGAGTGATTATGTGTGTGTATGTTTAACATCACCTCCAGATCAATTTCAATAGACGTGGACAGACCATGTGGAGGACACTTGCGTAGATTCCACTCTTCCAGTCTTATTTTCGATTGTGTCATTAGCTTAAATCATAATAGTCTTGTTTCCATACACTTTTTATGCCGTGTTTCATGCACCTGCAGCTTCTGTCCCTGTGCCAAATAAGCCTGGGGGGGGGGGGGCACCTTTGGGGTATGTCACTCCCCAGCTGTGGGGATGGGAAAGACTGACTATTGCACAGTCCCATCACGATACTGTATGTTTGAGCACCAGACGACAGATCTCCAGATCTCCTACCACGAACTCCGGCAGTAAAAGGAACAGCATGGGGAATGCCGCACTGTTCCAGCAGTGCAGAGTGAGATCTTGTGCAGCTGAGCTTATGTAACTGGACGGCATAGTTGCAAGAAAACACTCTCTGCTCACAATGCATATTTGTGATTGTCTAATCATTAAATCACTGGCCACCCTTGCTAACTTGACATATCTAGAACTTGTCTTCAGGCTACTGACCGTTGTGTAATATCGTGTGTTTGTGTGCTGGAACTCGGCACACGGGTGCATTCAGCACACCTCAAGGACGTCATCCAGGGAGGTTTCCATCTTTCAGCTGCATCTTTAAGCAGCTTAAGATGGAATCCAGGGCCCAGTGGACTCAGATGACGTCATCGCTGGCACTCAGCAGTGTAGAGTGCAAGACCAAGCCTGACTCATCAGAAACAGAGCAGGGTAGGTACGAAGTCGTGTGAGACACCTTTATGCCTATCAATTTATCCCTCAATTTCTTTTGCACCGAAGAACACACAAAAGCACATAAGAAATAACAAATAGTCCCAAACTTGGGGGGAGGGGGGAGTTACTGAGGGCTCTGTTAGCCCTCACATGTGTCAAAGTGGAATGGCAAAGCAGGACACGAGCAGAGTGAGTGAGGAGAGACATCGACGCAACACTGACCTCCACTCAAGATATACAATGCAGAGAGGCTCAATTAGAATTGCAGTCTGTTCTGAGTAAGGCTACCTCCGTCTCACTGGCCGCAGGGGATGTGTCACTCCCGCTCCGTCACGCCTTCTCTCTCACTCCCAAAGTTTGACTGCAGTTAGTCTTTTCCCGCCTCCCCCACTTCTGCTATTTTTATCTGCTCTGGTTTCACAGTCCACAACCGAGGCTTCCGCAGAGGTGCAGTGCAGTGTGAGGAAGGACGGGCCCTCTCAGAGTCAGTCTGTGAGAAAATGACACTAAAACTTCCCGCCTTATCAGTCACACCACTTACTGCAACCCGTCGTCCCCACTAAGCATCTCCGCTAAAGCCTTTTTGGCTGAGCTGCGCTGCTGCGATTTCCGGGGCGCCGTGTGATGACTCCAGGAGGGCACCGTGTTTAGAGTGGCAATCCTGAGAGCTCTGGGAGTAGACGAGGGGGGGGCAGCGCCAGAGACCCTCCGTCACCATCTTAAGCCCCCACCCTCCCCGAGGCAGTCACTGGGGGACCGTTTCAGCTCCAGTATCTCGCCTGACCATCTCCCTCCGCCTCTTTTTCCAGAGTTTCCTTGGCCATACACGTTTACAATGAGGTGGACTTTCACACTAATTAATAAATAAAAAGGTGCTTATATTGGCATTCCCGGGTTGGAACAGGTAGTGAATATGAGCTCGCCCACTGCATCTCAAGGAGCAGCTCCAAAAGGTGCTTACTGAACATGCCCCAATGGACACAGGTCAGTGAGTTACTGCACTGCGCCAGTGCAGGGTGATCGTCCACCCTGCTGGTGCATAACTGTCATTACAGCATACTGCCGAATAAATCACACAGTGAGCTAATATCACACTGACCCTATGGTGAACAGTATCCAAACTTGGTCCCTTCATTTGTTCAGGGGATGAAATGGCAAAGAAAGGGCACTATCGACAATGGCCGGACCACGGATCAGCAAACAGGCCTCGCAGAAGCACAGCCGTAAGGGAAACGGCACAAGGGTACATTCGCCATCTGGTCTAGGGCTCTGGAGTACACTCGTGCTCCGCTTGCGTGGAGGGATGGTGGAGATTCGGGAGGGCAAGACGTGACACTACAGGGCACTTCAGGTTCCGGGGGTCGTATGGGAGGTGAACGGGGAGAACCACTGTACAGCCTGGGACGTTTCTCCCGACAGCGTCGTGGTATGCAGGGGACGGCCTAGGAGAAGTGCACCACCTGCATGTAACGGCTGCACTGGACCGGGCGTCGCAGAAGAAACCCAAGATGGGGGCAGCGTGTTGCAATCTATTAAAGTGTTGCGTGCGGGATTGTGGCAGAGTTGCTGGTGGCGTTTTGGGTTTGTGTGATCCTCCCAAATCGCTGTCTCTGTCCATTTCAACATCTCTCTCTCTGTATCCTTCCATCTAACTCTGATCAGCCTTAGTTCACAGTGGAGTCCGGGAAGGTGATTTCACTCCCAAACACCTCCTTGTAGAGAGGGGGGAAACTGCACGCCGTTTCTGGGTGAACCAGGCGAAAAAACTCAAGCTTGTCGATGTGAAGGTTGCAAATGGACTTCATCATGGGCAGTTTGGACACCATCTTGGACAAAGAGAAAAGGGGAGAGAGTGGACATGGTTTTTTTTTTTAATTTTGTATAAGCCACCAAATACTAAAATGTATACTGTGATACTTGGCTGCTTCACATAAGGAAATAAGAAGACAAGGAAGCTACCTTGGCCAGTTTTTCCTCATTAGCGCCCCCCCTGTGGAGACAATGCTGCAAGGCAAGATAAACCCTGTCTTGCAGCTTCTGAACCTGCTTGGTGTCAGTCAACCAGGGTCGATCTGGAACAAAACAGACAGCGCATGTGTGCCCGGGCTCCTTCAGCTCCAGACGGCCTCTGTTCGAAGCTGCTGTCCCGTGTACCTGCGCATGAGACGTACCTGGGGACAGCAGGACGGCCGCACTGAAGAGGGCCATTTCCTCCTCGGTGAGCTGCAGTCGGTACAGGCTCTTGGCCAGCTCATACACAGCGCTGACAAGGTCGTCGCAGCCTGCAGGGGGGGAGGGGCGTAGCTGTGTGTGACTCAGCCACTCAGCCTAATTTTCTATATCTCCAGAGTCACTTCCCTGAGTTTGCCAACAGAAACGATGGCTGTCTGGTCTGCAGCCTTTTTACATGAACAACAGGCACTCAAATGGTCCTATGGGTCAAGTATGTTTGATTTAAATAAACTAGTGTAGAAAAAAATCATGCAGCACAAATCATAATTGAACATTTAAAAATAATTACTATAAGTTTCACTCAAGTAAGAAGAATTCTTTAAACTGCCTTCAAATATGATTACAGGGTAGGGGTGTCAATAAACCCAGACCAATCCAATTCTGCTCCAAATTCTTTAGAGCCCCTGTCATTCAGGGGCCCTTGGAATCATCCTGACCCCCCCCCCACCCCCTTATGGCACAGTTATTACTGGGTTAGGTGTGCAAATCAGGATTTAAAAATGCCATTAAATTATAAAACCAAAGCAAGCATGACCACAAATGTAAGAGAACACCTGGAGTTTCACGATGCAAGCTAATAAAGTAATGAAATCTCACCGAGAGCCTTGAAGAGCTGCACACCAGTGTGCTTGCCATCAAAAAGCAAAGTGCTGTTCAGTGGGTTGTAGACTCTACACATGCGGATCAGGAGAATGTCTAAACATCCTGGGGGGGAAGGAAGAGCACAGAACGAACATTAAAATTTAAGCAAAGGAAAATGATTCACACAGGGCCAGAATAGGTAAATAGCGTGCTAATAACAGGCTCATGGGAGGTTCTTACACAAACATGTTCTGAGGGCAGAACGAAAAATTATTGGTTCAGAGAGGTAACCAATCAGATTGTAGAGGAGGTGGGTCTGAGCCACTAGAGGAGGCTGGACCACCCAATCAAGTGTTTTGGACCTACCTTCTCTACAATCTGATTGGTTATCTCACTGAACTAAAAATTATTTGTTCTGTCCTCAGACCATATTTGTGCAAGTAAAACTCTCACGAGCCAATAACAGAGCAGCAGGGAGCCTGTAATTAACATGGAATGACTCCAAACATTTTGAATATAGAGCTCAGGAATATTTTTGTTTTGGCTCACATGCTTATAAGGGGTACTTATAGTGACCTGCTTTGAGAAGGATGATCTGGTCATTCTGACACAGGTCCAGAAAGCCGGCAATGCGCTTGGCGAACTCCACCACATACTGGATGGCGTTGGTGATCTGGTGAGCGCACTGCTGCCACATGACCTCCGCAGACTGGAAGACAAGAGCGAGCCGGGGGCCACATCCGTTAATCCTATGAGCGAGAGACGCTAGTGTTTGCAACTGCACTTTGTTAACACGCCGGGCGTTTACCCTGAAGCATCAGCAGTGGGTGAAACAAAGCGACCCAGTGTGAGAGGAAATCTAACCCTACATGGACAGATGATTCTAAACAATACTATGATCAATACAGTCCCAGAAAACACCACTTGTGTGTAGACTGCATACATACTACATCATCATTGTCCAATATAAAACATGCATATCCAAAAATATATTATGCCAGGAGCATGAAAAAACTACTTTACAAAATAAACCTAAAACAACGTTATGAGACACCGTTAGCACCCTTAACAGTGAACAGTTTAATGTTTTAAATGGACTTACATGGATCGTTGCCAGTAAGGCTGATATGTCAACGTCAACTAGACATAAACTAATCTCACTTTATATTCACTATAAAAAGCATTTGAGCTGCTATGACAATACCTTGCATTTTAACCAGTATACTGCAAATTAAGTCGAGTTAACATATAAAGATTAAAATACATTATATTTTGTTTTCATAGCAGCGCAAATGCACATAAAACAAGTACGCATTTGTGCTTTTACAAACAATCGATTGTCTCACGTGACGTTCTTAAAGGTGAATGCGTACTTGGGTACCAGTTACGTGCACCCCTGTATATAAAGTAATCCATGCAAAATGCCATCATGAATATAAATGGTGACTAGTACAAACATAAATAATAGTTAAATAGATGACTTCATAAGACACCTTTTCATTAGCCAATTTGATGTCAGACACTATCAGTAGATGGAGAAGAATGGGCGTATTCCTATAGTAAAAAGTCACAATCATCAAATGAACATGGTTTTTATCGGATAGCGATAATATGAAGCACTGACTCAGCATGATGGCAGTACATCACCTTGCTCTGGTAGATACGGATCTCCTCAGGGGTGTACTGGTTCCACATAAGACTCTTCAGCTCCTCTGTGCTGTACTGACACGTCTCCAGGTGGGACTTCACCACGCTCTGGGTAATGCGCTCTAAAAAAAAAAAAAAAAAGGAGAAACTCCTTCCAGAAACCCACGAGACACGGATTCGCACAGTGTCACAAAGGCAGCCCTAGCTGAAGGGGATGACCCACCGATCTCGAGCAGGGAGCAGCTGGCGGGGGAGCCGTTGAGGAGGGTGTGCGCGAAGAGGCTGGGTTCATGGAGAAGCTGATACTCGTGGTCGAACAGGCTGCTGTCCGCGAAGTCCAGGCTGCTCTGCTCCGGCGAGCTCTGCGTGGACGAGCTGCTCCCGGCGCTCCCTCCCAGGAGCTCCAGGGCACAGTACTCACTGGCGCCCTCCGGTGTTAGGGGCAGGTCGAAGAGCAGTCCGTCAGGCAGCGTGGTGATGTCGTCGAGGTCGCTGAGGGCCGAGCCGGAGCTTCTGCTGTAGGCCCTACTGTGGACGGCGTCATCGCCCCCGTCCTCCCGGGCCCCCCCACCGCACTCCTGCGTCTGCTGGTGTTTCTGGACCTCGGCATAGAGGCTGTCTCGCTGCTTTTTGGACATGCGGCCAAACTTGACGGCTATGGCACAAAGACAGCAAGGAGTGCAGATTTCATGAAGATGATGAGCATGCGAGGCATGCCGTCGGTCCAGATAGCCCACATTTGGCTGCGCTGTATTGTCTAAGGGCCACACTGAGCAGCCCGGTGACGACGGGTCCGTCTCCTTACCATCGCGGCTCATCCCCAGTGCCAGGCACTTCTGCAGGCGGCAGTGCTGGCAGCGGTTGCGATTGGTGCGGTCAATCAGACAGTTCCTCTGCCGGGAGCAGGAGTACATGGCATTGTTCTGCTGACTACGCCGGAAGAATCCCTGTGTGGACAAACCCCGCGAGGAGAAGTTACCGCGGCTCACGAGGGACAAAGAGAGCGACGGGGAGGGCCAGGAAAATGGGCCCCGCGCCGACAGAGCAGGTGCTGAGGAATACGTATCCATACACACGGTTTGTTATGGTTTGCTGCAGGGTGTAAACAGATCTGTATACATGATGCAGGAATGTATCGCAACGCACCCATGTAAAGCGCCTTAGGGCGACTTTGTTGTGTGAAAATAAATGTAATCGAATTGAATCTCCATGTGGAGCGGTGTTCAGAGCTCACCTTGCATCCCTCACAGGTGATCACACCATAGTGGATCCCAGATGATTTGTCCCCACAGATTTTACATGGGATTACTTCAATTTGAGCTGGAGATAAAATGAGAGGGAACAGGAGAAAACACTGATAACGTGGTCTGGAGCAAAACTTAAATAAAGATCCCCCCATTGAGCATTTTTCTCCCCATGCAGCCTACAATCAACAGTCTTTCTTATAACTGCTAAAAAAAATCCTGTAATCTCTCTGCTTTATTCCTGACAAGAAAACCCCTATAAATCTGCTTACCACTATTCTTACAGAGAAGTCAAGTTTCAGCAGTACAACACCTTGTAAAGATTGCAGCCAATATATGCTTAGACTTCTTATCGCAGCAACTGAATTAATGGCTGGCGTTAAAATGACTCTGCAATGATGGTAATAACAGGCACCTTCAAGTAAATCACGCGACGGTCAAACACAATAATGCGCACAGTGCAACTGCAGCAGAATATTATCAGGAAGATAGAGCTTTATAAAGTAAGCATTCGAACCCCCCAGCCCAGGTGCTGTGAGGCTACAGTACTGCCCACCAACCCACCTGCCTATACAGTCTTCATAAACAATGGGGTTCAGACCAGGACTGGGAATTAAGCTAAGTTACTGAAAATTAATTGGCTCAATAAACCAAATTCTGTACACAGCTGTCGCTTTCTTTTCACCCAGTTAGTTACCTAAAATGCAGCCCCCCCCTCCCCATAACAGTACAGCAGGCCAGCTGCATTAGATAGATCAGGTTTCCTTGGCTCATGTTCTGTTTGAGGCATTAGTGGAAGCTACCTAGAAAACGAGAGCCTTCCGGGCTGAACCGCCGCGTCGGCCTTTCTTCTTGTGGCTGCGCCTCGTGACGCAAGGCGTTAGGTAACGGCTCATTTATAGCAACAGGAAGAAGCGCGCAGCTGGGCGGCGGGTCGGACGGCAGCGCACTCCCGCGCTACTCAGCCAGTGGGGCCCGCACGTCACTTAACACATCATCTATCGAGAAACTAAGGGAAGCACGGTCGGTGTGTGCCGAAACAGGTTAACAGGAACAATCCGGAATGTGCCCCGTGGGCTCGAACTTTGAGGAGACAGGTAGTGTGGACTGTGACTCTGCCATGCGAGTGAAACCTAATGAGCTGCCAAGTGGCAGGAGGGAAACCGAAGAACAAATGTCACGGAAAGCGCCCTTTGCTCTCTCTCCCTCTTCCATGCCGCCCAGTCCCCTGTCGCCCCCTCCCTTTCTGTGTTATATAACTGCCTTCTGGCTGCATTCCACCATTCCACAAACACGCTCATTCAAGGGAGGTCACCCTAGCAACGCCGGAATGGGCCCGCCCCCCTCCGCCGCTGCACTTGCTGCTCATTGGCTCCTGTGCGCTTAGCTCCGGAGCCGGCTGGCTGCTTTGAATGTCAGTCAGGGGCAGCGCGGTCAGGCTATGTGGACGAGCTGTTCTACTGACACACTTTCCCACTGAACGGCAAGGGGGCGGAGGAACCGTGAGTAGGGGCACAGTGAGGACAACAATCTGATTCCTGTTTTTTTAAGGTTGCAAGGTAGACCAATCAGGAACGACAGTGAATGTGGCCCTCTCTTTCACTTACAAAAACAGACTAACATTCCAAGCCAGTGAACCCTCGATAATCACATTCAAAAGGTCACTGTAATGCTTTCTGACATTAATGAATATATAACTGGTTAAAAAAACCTGCTCACAATGCGGGCGGTGTAGTGCAGAGGGCACTCCATGTCATGAAAAACAAATTCCAGAGCGACGCAGTGACTTACACGGACTCCGAAACGTGTTAACGTATGTAAAGCATGCGACCGCAGTGTCAGCTGTCTCTGCACGCTGACATAAAACTATTTTTAATTCAGTCCCCAGTCACACAGCAGAAAGCCAGGGGCTCCAATGCAAATTAGCCTGCAAAGTCCAGTATTACATAAGCTGCTTTTCATACTATATTTTCATAAAACATCTTTTATGTCCACACTTGTAAGTTTTACATTGTAAAGAGTAGGCAAATTAATGTAAGTAATTAATGTACATAGATAACTAAATGGCATAAAACAACAAAAATAATTACTGCATACTTGTAACAAACATGAATACAATATGTCAATAAATTAATATTAGGAGGGAATCTGTGGGAAAACAAATCAAAAAAAAAAAATCGACTAATAAAAGATCAAGAGGTTATTCTACAACCATTTAATATAGATGGGAATGCAGAGAGGGGAATTCTGTGACCCCTAGACTGCTGTCATGATAAAAATGATTCCCGTAATTGCTCCAGGTCACTGTTCCATGAGCCGTCAGGAAGTACTGCCATTAACACAGTCCAGTTTCACATTGTAACACCATCCATTTCGCTGTATATATCAACACTTCCAGAATCACGTCCTTGCATTCTTGGAGCGAAAAGCTCTCCTGCAAACACACATACAGTGAATGCCTTAGGCTTGCACACGGATGAATGGGGATCACACCCCCCTTTCTCTGGTGTTGCTAAGAAAATTAAGGATTTCCATTGTGGTATTTAGCCTTTTATATCCTTTGGACTACACTGCAAGGAGGAGATATTCAAACATTTAATCAGAGATTTCTTCAGTTTAACATTTCATTGTTTTTGCCTGCCTAGCATGACAAGAGACGTATTACAAGGCACTCAGTAAAAGCAGAATAAATGGTGAGTCATGCAGATTCTTCCATAGACTATTCCCATGAAAGGTTACAATGCACTTTTCTGTTCTTTTTGTGCACTATGTCGGCCAGCCACAGCATAATTTGCTTTATTACAGAACGCCAGGCTGAAGTCTTGGTCAATTGCTGAGACTTTGTCCTCTTATCTCCCTTTATTAAGTGACCTGGCTGTGTCCAAAGGTTCTGTTTAGCTTATACATGGCATCTGCACACCATGTCCTCTGTGTTACGAGTGCTTCGTGTGCAGCTAGCGCTTTCTGGTCTGGGCTGGAACCCATAACCCCTCAGCTGAAATACAGGCCAACAGGGGACCCCCCCACCCCCACCCCACCATCTCCCAGTTCATAGGGCCTTTCCACTCCTAAAAAGAGTATTTCTGACTAGATATAGTCGAATATATATAGATATACATCAATTCTCAAGCCTGCTGCCACAGGGCCACCTGGGACTGAAGATTTTTGATTCATCTGCTAGCAAATAGGTGTGATTAGGCATTGATTGAATTCATTGTCAGAGATCTCGGTGGAGGAATATTAGGGGCCCTCCAGTTTTTTTTTTATCCCGGATACATTGTAAAAAACAAGCAAAGATATTTGTGTTACATAACGAGTGACAGCACAGCTCAACAATCAATTAGGCACATGAAAGATTGATTGAACCTAGTTAAGGCTCATACTGTTTTTACTATCGTTTGAATACTCAAATGAAGTAAGCCGTGTGACATGTAACGCATCATGCTTGCATAAACAGGCACATGCGTTTATTGCCTGTTATCTGTGACTGGTAATAGATGCTACATGCAATTTTTTGCATTTGCTTTAAGCCTCATTCACTAAAACTTTGGCTGGAGCAAAAACCAGACGTCGGAGGAGCCCCCTGGATCAGGACTGAGAGCAACCGGCAAAGAGCAGTGACGCCAACGGATAATAGCAGCAGCTTTTACTGTAAAAGGGAATTTGTTGAATCACTCATGCCTCCTGGTAAATCTAAAAATATCTATCTACCCGTATAACTTACTCCCTGACAACCAACACAGACTGAGGTGCTTAATTTTGTAGCGCCATTCTCTTACATAATTGACGGTGGCTATTTTAAAAATACTATTATTTAATATAAACTTTTAATAATGAACGTCACTAAGAGATGTGAAAAGGCAGTTAGCGGGTGTGGAAAGTAAAAAAAAAATGTACAGATATCAGTTTATTTTAAAAATAAAAAAAAAAATCATCCAAATGAAAGGATACTTCTGAACACGTGCCATCTGCCCTCTACACTGGGCCATTCCTCAGACACCAAGGGGATGCATCTCAGCTGCGGTCTGCGGTCTGACTGCTGTCAGATTTTCAGGCAGTCAGACCTGTGCCTGGCTCCGCATCCAGGCACAAACACGTAAAAGCTCATACAGGAAGATGTTTTAAGGCTTGCTGCTTCTAGCTTTTCCCAGCACCTCACTGCGAGTATGGTGGCCACAGAGCAGGGAATGCGCCAGTACCTGAAAATTAAGTGCGTTATGACCGGGCCACATGCTATGGTCACCCTGAAGCTGTTTTGTGTTGAACTGCGCCAACGTTTGGCCAGCATTACCAAGCTCACTGTAAGTAATCGCTCCTTTGACACAGAGTGCTCAGCTTCACCTGACACTCTCTGAGGTATCAGCTGACTCAAAGTCCCTCTGCTAGCTATTCCACAAGGTCTGTACTGATCCCTGCTTGGGAGCATGGCTGTGGTTCATGTGGCTGCTTCTCAGTCTTTTCTGTATGACTGACAGCACCCTATCTCCCTGCAGTGTCAACAGCATCAGATAGCCTGAAATGCACTGCCAGGAGCCTGACACAGCTATGGCACAGAGCATGGGGAACCTGGGCTATTCTAACTACAAATAAAAAAATAATAATAAATAAACACGCAAGTGAAGGTAACTTTCCTGGTTTTAGCGCATTTAGCGCAAACTGAGCAGAACTCTGCTCGGTTCTTGCTCAGATTCCTTACTCCGCGATTAAGATCAGACTGCCACGACGGCCCAAAATAGGGCCCGCCTCCTTAATGTCCCGCCATCCCATCCTATTACATCCCTTCCTTGCTCCCCTTTAAATGCTGTGTAATCCTCAATGACAGAACTAGGTCAATGGAACAGCCAAGCCTCCCTCTCCCTCGCCGCACACAGCCGGCCATGCTGGCGATCAGAAAACAACAACACGCACGCATCGCCGCGTTAACGCCGGCTCGCGCTACACCATATTAACTGCAACAAAAATCAACAATCTCAAAAACCTCACTGTCATATGGAAAATAACATAGAACTCGTATTGAAAACTTATAAACGACCACCGATTACAAAGAAAACAAGTAATATATACAGCTGTATATCAATATAAATTCACCACTCATTACGTGTTTGCCGTAGTTATAATCCTCCGATTTATAAAGTATTATTTGCTTCACTTATATTGTCACTCGCATTATTACCCTCCCCCGCCTTACATAATTGAGACTAGTTGCTCGCTAACAGCGACCAAAATACACCGTCATTTTTTCCCCTTCGATTTCAAGAGCTGAAGCTAATGAAGAAACAGCTCAACCACGATTCATTTAAAGTGAATGACATGCAATCTTTTTCAAACATTACATACAACATTTATTGTGTGCATTCCTCGCGGATTGGAAAAACTGCTTCATTCGCGCACTGTTGCTCGGTAAACTTTGACAAATTTTACAACACCGTCTGCGCCACAGAAGTGGCGTCTCGCAGATAGACGGCTATCTGCCTTAATCCTAGTCAATCAATTTTATTTATGCAGACAGCACCACAATACAAACTTTAATCAATTTTACTCATAGTTTGCGCAACGAGGACGGTAAAAGAATTGTCTTGAACGCGCTTAAGAATTTTCATGGAGGTAATGGATGATAATTTTGACTCACCTCTCATCTTTGTTATATTATCTTCGAGCCATGCAATAACAAACCATTAAAATAAAAGAGGTAAATACAATTACTAAATATAATTCTTAAAGCTCCCCGTCGGAGCCTTTGAAAAAAATGAAAAGAGAAGCAAATCCTCATATGTTTCAGAAGTGGCGCCTGTGGCTAAGCTTAATAAAATGTCAGTGCCTGATCGCGGACGCTTCGCCGCGTCCTCCGGAGCGCTGGGACCGTCCGCTCGCTTTGCTGCTCTGTCTCTGCCTCCTTCCCTCCCCTCGCGCTAACCTACTTTCGTCGCGTGGAGTCTCACATGATCCCGTTTCGCTTGGCCCGCCTAGTGCCCCGCGAAGCGGCGCGCGTCGTTTCCACGCGCTTAAAGGAGGAGCGGCGCGCGTGGGAAAGTGTGGCAGTGTGTCATAACGTCGTCGTGGGAAATTGTTGTCTTGTCGAACCCTGCGGCGTTTTCCTGCGCTATGTGTGCTTTATGTGCAAATCGTTAGGGAGCAAAATTTTTGTTCTCCAGAAGTTCGTTTTCTGTCGGTCTTATCGTCAAAATGTTCAGTCTGAAATTCTCAAATAATATAGTTACGATGACGAAATGTAAACAGAAATCAATTAAACCAATTTTGTCTTTGATTAATGCACGTTAATTTATTATACACAGCAGAATCTAAATCATTCCACAGACAAATTCTGCCATTTAAAAGACATATTAAACCATAACAACGTGTCTCTTGTGAAAAAGCATTATTACAAAGCGGTTACAAAAAGACCTGTGGAATTAAGATAAAAAGGCGGAGTGTTTAGACTGAGTTTGATTTTCTAAAATTATTTTGAGCAACATCATTACTGCATTTTCACCATTATGCTTAATAATTGAGTGATATGGTGAGGTTAATGTTGAAGGACTACAATGGGAGACGTCACCTATCAGTTAACATCTGCTTGAAAAGCTATTAGTTGATGGAGAGAAAATGTAATAATGTTGTGTAGTGGTTCATTTCCCCCCATGAGATGAGTCAGATCAAGTTCCTGAATAGTTCACTAAAAAGAAATTAAATTCCACTTTATTTATTAGAAGAATAATAAGATTTTAGGCACAGATGGGCTTGGTTGCTGTCACTGCAGGAGCAGTTCTGTATAATTCGAACAATCCATAAGAACCGTGCTTGTCTAGGCAAGGAGCACAGGAGAATCCTCACTCATATATTCAAGCAGTGTTCCTGATTTAATGTTGCAGCTATAGGTGCTGTAAGATGTTAAGACGGTTGTTTGCGTGTGCCTATGTGCTAAATGTTTCAGTAAATGCAGACTTTGATAAAACAGTGATTTTAATCAAAGCGTAATGTGATGTAACGTTCCTGCATTTTCAGAAATGAGAAATGCGAAGGATTATTGTAAGTAGGTTACTGGAGCACTGGTGAGTCCCTCCATCCCCCTAGACATGCCTCCCCCATCTTGTGTTTACCCGGTGATTGTTTACCATTGGCCCTCGGTTTCAGCTATTTCTTGGACTATTATTTTCCAGTCACTCCATCTCTATTGTCCTCCACGCTCTTCTACTCTCATCTACGTTTCAACTCTTTCTCTGTCTCGCTCTTCTCCTCCACATGGCAGTGTGATGTCTGTAGAGAATGCTTAGCAACCACCTACGGCACATACCCTCAGGTCAATGCTGAAAATAATAATCATCATGAGTAATTAGCATCCTGAACCAGTAGCTTCTGACATAGGCTTTGGACCCCCGTAATCCTGAATAGGACAAGTGGGTACAAAAAATGGAGGGATTGATGGATGGATAGAATAATCAGCATACCACTTTTTTTTTTTTCAAAAATGTTCTGTAGACAGTCTTTGTAAAGACTCCCGATACAAAACCAGCAGCTGCAGTGATACATGTTAATGTGTTAACCTTCATTCCCCCCCGTCTTAGACAGCCCCTTTTTCCTCCTCTCACTCCCCAAATACATTTTCACATCCTTTCCCTCATTCCATCTGATTTCACCCCCTTCTGCTCCGTTTCCCTCTCGCTCGTTCTCTCTCTTTCCTTTTTCTCCTTCCTCTGCACGGTGTTCAGAGGCTGCATAACGGACCCCCC
>JAODKF010000038.1:4487030-4504936 GCA_026779585.1 Mormyrus proboscirostris | reverse complement strand
TTGCCCCCTCCTTTCTCCCATGTCCCTCCTTTAATCTCTCTCTCACCCCATATCTCTCGGGACGGCTCTCTGCTGCCCTTCCGTCTGCCTGTCATTCTATCCACCCCCCCGCCCTCCCCAAAACTTTACAGCCCGGTAATGAAAAGTCACCGTGCTCAGCTTCTGGTCTAAGCCCCCCCTTCATGACGGGCCAGAATGCGCGTGCGGGTCTCCTTCGCCGGCGCTCAGGCACTGACACGCTACTCGGTGAGTCAGGTAATAGATTTTTAAGCGGGACAATAAAGCAGAGCGTGCAGCACCTGGGGAGAAGCAGTCGCACTTCTACGCGCTTCTGTGTTTTTCTTTCCCTTTATTATAGACGTGCTGAAGACCCAAGGAAGCATCTGTTCTGATTGTTCGTCATTCGGCGTCACTCCTGCGCCATGGTGCGCAGAGTCATCGCAGGGGACGCATTAAATGTCAGGACGATTCTCAGCTTCACGGGATGGGGTGGGGGGGTGGCAGCTATGCCGGTTTCAGC
Source organism: Mormyrus proboscirostris (assembly GCA_026779585.1). NCBI lineage: Eukaryota > Metazoa > Chordata > Actinopteri > Osteoglossiformes > Mormyridae > Mormyrus > Mormyrus proboscirostris. Next base: position 4,504,416 of record JAODKF010000038.1, on the reverse strand, counting down.
CTCTTAAAAAATGGCCTGGAGTCAAGTAATTTCATGCATTAAGAAAAACGGAGATTTTTAAAACTCTGCACCAGTACTTTAGTGTTAATATTACAGTAACGCGTGAACTAAATCTTCACCTTTTGAGCATCTATTATTCACTCACATCCACTCCTATTGTGTTTCAGAGAGTAGGAGATTATGTTCAAGTGTCCTCACATGCCAGTGTACACGCCTGAACATGCACATACACAAGGGTGTACATGCATGTGTGCGTGTTTAGCCTTGTGCTATTACATGCACACACATGTGATCGCTCGTGCATCTGTGCACGGTGGAGTTAGACTGATGCGTTTATACAAATGCCGGCGACCGCGCACCGACAAGCACGTTTTCACGAGTGAGCAGGCACGAGCGTGTCACCGTGTAAGCGAACCAGTCACGCGTGTGGGTGCGTGTGCGTGTGCGGCTCCCTCCCCCTGCCGCTGGCTGCCTTTGCTCATTATCCTCTCCCCCCGTGACCGGTGCCTCCATTAGGGTAGCCCCCCCGTGCAGCAGGCCATGTCAGCGTCTGGGGTCAGTGGCCCGTGTAAGAGATGCGGGCAAATCCCAGCCCAAAATCCCGACTGGATTATAAATGCGGCTTTCACAGGATGCCACGGTTCATTCCTTCAGCAGAATCCCCACAATGCCGGCAAATACCGCAGGCCAAACCAAAGACAACCAATTAAAAGATTCATTCTAATTAATTAATCTTATTAAGTCTAGATTCCAAAGCGGAACAATTTAAATACTAAAAGACAGACCATATCTGTTTAGAGATCACTTTAGTTACTCACCCCCAGTCTGCTGGGACCCCCAGACAGTCCACACACCTGTACCAAGAACTCCATGCTCATGATGGTTTGGTGCAGGTCTGCTGGGAGCTGGGAGGGAGCAAAGGTGTGGATTGTCTGGGGGTCCCCGAGGACCGAGCTGAGAAACACTCCCTTAAATAAAGGGTAATACCATCCCGGCGTGTCACTACGCTGCACAGGAAGAGAGTTGCCTGCTTAGGCTGGGAAAGCTAAGGCCATCGCCATTTAGACACACGGCAGTTTCCCTCTCTGCGTTCCCTGCATGCCGCTGACAGCGAGGCCATTTTAAGAACTCGGCTCTCTCAAACACGTGAGTGATAGTGGCGGCGGCCTCCGCAAGGTCGCAGCGTATCGGGCTATCGCCACAGCCGGGCCGAGGCCGTCCGGGGAGCGCGTGCGGAATAAACCACTCCAGCATGGAACTTTTCAAGAGAAACTCCTCACACCCTCTGATCATTTTTGTGGCCTGAAATTATTAGTAACTGATACCCCTTATAGAAAAACACATATTAAACATATCATTAAAAGCTATAAATATTCAGCAGGTATGGTTCAGACCGCTCCGTCAAAGAGATCATCTACAGCGTAACGATCCACTCGAGGTTACATCTGTTCTTTCAATGACTGTTCAACCCACAATTTAAACTTAATCTTTCTCATATGCCAGAAATATAAATTCCATTTGTCATTGCTATGCATACAATGTTACGTTTTCAACCAGCTAAAACACATCCTTATTTGTATTTGGTTAACGCCATTTCATTAATGCTTTGGCGTCGCCTCCTTTTACATTTTTTCTGGCAGCCGACAGGAATAATCAAGTTACCAAGCCTTGGCTGGGAGAATCCAGGCCGCCTGGGCAGACATGTGGTCGGGTGATTGAGTGCATCTCCCGCCTGCCCTCCGATTTATGGAAAACATTCCGACATGACATTCCTACTGCACCATTACAGCCCAACGGACCAAAGCGGAGTTCCCGGAGACCCCTCGGTGGGTCTTTGGAGGGAGTCAATGAAATCTTGTCTAAGGCCATCAGGATACAGTGTTTTTGATGGGCGACAAAACTTGTAAAGTGTCACCCGGGAGTACCCTGGGGGAAGACCATTACGAGGGGGGTGCCAACTGATTTGGGGAAGCACATTACCTCTCACCGATTGCGGGCATTTGGATGCGAGTCTTTAAACATTGTAAGTCCCTTATGGGTCATTTGTTTGCTATTGTTCTTCGTCTCCTTAAGTGTCTCCCTGGTTGTTTTCTCCACATAATGGCCTTGCTGGCTACTCAGGTGTTCACCTGCTTTCAAGTTTGCGCCCTTCAGTTGATTTTCCGTCAAACGGCGGATCTGGGACGGTCCTCATCACTCTGACAGACTGTGAGATTCTCCTTGGCTTCCTTCCTGGACTCCTCCCAGCTGCGGAGAGCGCTCGCCTCGTTGGTTTTCACGCCCGAATCTATCCGATATTTGACCCGCCGTAGCACCCATCCCCCACTCACGCCACGGAGGCGTGACACGCGGGGATCGCGGTGAAACAGGAGAAGGCCTTGAGCATGAAGCCCTTCATGGCATCGATAACGCAGAGAATGTGCTGCCGGATAACCCTCCACGGGTGCAGAACCCTCTGCTGGGGGGGAGGGGGCTTTTTACTCTGGGACGGGTGGGACAGGCCGGGGGTCAAGGCTCTCACACGGGGATTTTTTTGTTAAGAGGATACTTGAGTGAGGAGAGGGGGGGACCAGAGGGGGACGATCCCACCCCCCGGGGAATCTTCATCGACGGGAAGAATAACCGCGACTTGAAGGCCAGAACATCCGAGACTCACAGCGCTTGGATGATGAATGGCCCCCACGTCTTTGTGTGCCGAGTCCACCGTCTGTATCTGATGTCGAAAATCTCACGTCATTCCCTCGAAGGCATGATACTTCCCACCAAGAATAACTCTCACAGTGCTACGATCGGCAGACCGACTGAAATGTCACTTGTCCCCTCTTTGAGGAAATATCCGGAAGGTCAGCAGATTGAGATTGTCCACTGCAGCGGACCGTGAGGCTCCTGGGGCTGCGGCTGTCGCCCGCCTGCCCATCAGAACCTCGTGAACCTCACGCTCCACGTTCCCCTTGATGTGAGGTGGACCTCAATTAAAGTGAGATTGCAACCCTCTGTTCCCCTAGTCAAAACAGCGCATTACTTCTGGAAATGTTTTCTCAGCACCATAATTGTTTCCATCTGCATCGATTCTGCAGGAAGGTATGTCATTATATTCATGCGCTTTCAGAGCAGCGTAGACAGAACAGGCTTGAAACCCAGAGCTAACTATTGCTCCTGTCTCTCAAACAGTCACAAAAAGTCCCTCGGAATCCCAGCACGTCGGTCTTTCCCGGTGTGATTTGCTGTCCATTCACTTGCACAGACACCTCTCCATGGCAGCACGAGTGTCTTGCTCTCAAAGGCTCGATCACCGCTGCTTCCTTCGGCTACCCGAATAAACTCCCGTGTTTTCTGTGTCTCCAAGGTAGTTCTGCTCCTCTTCCTGCTATTTGGTGCCCGGAAAGCATTTATCGCTTGATCATTACAGATAATAGAAGGTCCCTACCTCCCACTCCAAAGTTTTTTACTGCCAATTAAATGGGTAATATTGGTTGTTGCGGCCAGTGTTTGACACAGCCCACTGTGTTGCAACTGCCTGTGCTGTGGGAGGTCACAGGAAAAGGGCAAATGTTTCACATTACAAGCGACTGTGGACCTATAATGATTTAAGACAATAGTCTGACCTCTGTGTTTCATGTAAATCAAATGTGTTCCAGTGCTGAGAGCAAAGGTTCTCAGTTCTTTTGGTAAGTAAATCAGCTTTTTACGACCCGATTTTCAAGGGTACATCAGTTTTCATTTACAGTTTCATTTACGACGTGTTGGACTGCGGTTAGCGAGAATCAAGGAAGTGCATGTACCAAACGTGCTCCCAGCATGCATCATGCTTACCACACAGCATTGACCACTGCGAGCTACCGCAATACAGCCTACAATAACATAGCTGATGACATACAACCCATCGATTCAACCTGCCGTCTATTTTCAGACTCCGCTTATCTGTGCTGTTCAATTACGGGGCTTATCCTGGGGATTCAGGCCGGGCAGGCTGTCGTGGGGCGGAGCCAGAGTACGCGTTACAAGCGGCAAGTGTCGACCGTATTCTCTGGATCGCGTGTGCCTATGAGAATCACAGGCTCTTGTATTTTATGCCGGCAGCTGCAGCCTGAATGGTTTTTCCTGCAACCGAGGCAAGAGGGGAAAAGTGAGATTTCTCGGGGCATGGGGATCATTTCCTGGAAGAAACTTCAGCCCGGAATAATCGGCACCTTGGCACTTCAACCGAAGATGCCATGTCGCTGTATCCACTCCGATCTGCTTGGGATGTGCCCCCCTCCCTATCGACCCCCGCGACACACACCCTCAATAATTAGAATGTCTTTTCTGCCAAATCAAAGCCTGGATGGATCCCCTGACCCAGGCTGATGTCGGCCATCAGATTGCGCGTGATCTCCGAGCTTGTGCGCCTCCTTCTCGGAGTGCCACTCCCCTCGAACAAGGGGGCGGTGCCGTCGGTCACGGCCCGGTCTCGCCCCTGGAAACCGGAGCGCCGAAGGCTGCGAGGGGCAGCAGAGGCCCTCCCGCTCCATCTGTCACGCGCGCAGAGCACGGGCACAACTCCCCCGTAGGCCGGGTAAGGATTTGCACCCAATATTTATTAGACTGCGAGCGAACCAAGATGAGATGGAAATCGATTTTTCTCCCCTCACCATTCAGGAGTAACTTTTCTCCCTCTAAGGACAGGCAGTTATTTCAACTGTCCATCTGTCCTCCTCTGAGCTGTCAAAAGTTTGTCCCAGTGGAATGTTAAGCCTGAATCGGGCGTGTCCCAATGTCCCACCCCCTGTTTTTAACCACAGGACAGAGTCTGCCTACCCCCTCTCCTGTGGCGTGCTGATAACGGCGACCATGCCCATGCAGAGACAAACAAATCCACCACACATTTCCCTGCAGTGAGCATCGAGGCCCATGTTTTCTGTGATGTTTTATGTGCTCAAACAGATGAAAGGAAAGCAAGGGCTTCATCGCAGCACCATAAATATGTTTCATGGGACATTTCTTCACAGGCTCAGAGATGAAAAGCGATCTTTTCCATTTTAAGTCCTAAGATTATTGACTGCTGTACCTGACGCTTGCATCACAGTGTCACATTAAAGACCCTGTCAGTGCTGTGATAACGCCACTTTAAAGAAATAACTACATTCTTCATAACATATGTATCGTTTGGGTGAGGTCATGCAAACACTGACTTGATCCAAGCAAGGCCTTCAGAGTGAAAAAGGTGAGAAACACATGGAAAATGGAGGGAAAGGTGAAACCTGGGAGCACTTTCCCAAGTTTGACTTATCGTGTCGCACATTTGCGTCTATTTTTAAATAAATCTCACTGGAAAATGGCATGGATTGAGAGTAAAACAATCGTCACAAAAGCAGAAAAATAAAGAGAGAATGTATTTTACATTTGTAGCTATTTAAAAATGAATACTAATTATAAAGCGTACATAAAAGAAGAACGTTGCTTTCGCGTAGTCAACCAGGCTGCTGCACTACACGTGAATTTATCTGAGCATCCCCAGAAAGGCCGGATTATCTAATTTGCAGACGGCAAGGAGACCCAAGGACAGGGGAGAGATTTAATCAGGAGATGAACCCCTAACTCTGCACGCGACAGAGAAGCTAATGGCCAGTGGATGGTGCCCGTGTGTGTAAGCACAGCGATGTATATTAATGTGCGCCTTACAGCTACAGGGCATGAGTGAACGCGTCAGCTGCAGCTCGGAGAGCGTGACAGTACTTAAAGAGCGTGCGCCGTGTGACGCGGGTTATGCAGCTTCACAGGGGAGACACCATCAGCGCTCAAAGCAAGCCCAGCCGCTCTTACCATCGCAGTCCCCCAGGTGGGACGTGTTCCCATGTTCGACATCTTGCTCGAACGGCAGTCTGCAGGGGCAAGAACCAAAGAGTGAGCGGCAGGCAGCTGGAAGCGGCAGAAGCAGATCGTGGCTATCGGCGAAACGGGAGGACGTTTCCCAAAAGCTACCCGTAGCAACGTAGTCAAACCCATACAGCTACGTGGTTAGCTACTATGCTTTTGGGAAATGCACTCATTGCCCGGGGTGACTCCTGAGAGCAGAGGGGGCAGGACTGCAGTTAACCACTGCAACAGTGACCTCACGACCAGCACCGTTGTCTGCTCTAAAGGAGTGCAAACAGTCCTGAATAACTGCGTACATAAAACCAGCATGTTAAGGTCAGCCGGACTCAAGATCGACAATTAAAGAGATAGGGTGCATTTTAATTGGTTTAAAATGGTGCTTTCTCCAATTAATCGAGTCAGACTGGAGAGTCGCCCCCGGCAACAAGCGGCACAGGGGAGCACATTACACTAGTCCTGCCAGGAAGACAGGGCAGTGCAGGTTGTGGACACCGGGGGCAGGTTTACTTACACACAACATACAGTTCTGTTTATTTTAGGGGGTTTTTTTTGCATCAATGGAAAAAGGCCCCATCTATTTTTGCTCGGTTATTAGATTTAGGGCGCAGCCAGTGAGACCTTCCTTCCCTAAGGGACGGCTACTGTAACTCAGACAGCTTTGTCTTCCCAGCCATCCATCTCCCCTAACTGCCATGGTCACAGAGAGTGGGGAACCTGTGGAGTACTGGGGGAGGCCAGAAAAACATGCGCAGAACAGGTAGACTCCATGCTGGGAGGGGGACAGGGACTGAAACCACCCCCCCCCCAGATGTAAGGCTGTTGACTGCTGTAAATTCACACACAAAAATCATCCATCCATCCATCCATCCATCCATCCATCCACTTACAGTACCAACTTTGTTTTTCAACAAGATACCGACCCTAAGCACACCTCGAGGTTAGGTAGGTGCTGTATTATCTTGTAAACAAGGAAAGTGATGGATTGTCGTGACAGATGACCTGGCCCCCAAAATCCCCCACCTGAACCCTAAAGAGCTGCTCTGGGGTGAGTTTGATCAGTGAGTAAGAGCAAGGCAGCCAACTGGTGCCCAGAACTTGTAGAAAGTCCTTCGGGATTACTGGAGAAACGTTCCAGGTGGCTACATCTGGAAGCTGGTTGAAAGAAGACAATGCTATCCTCAAATAAAAGGTCAATATAGAGTCAATAACTGGAGAACATTTTGAGGTATTTGATGTGTATTACTTCATTGTCTTGAGGCCTTTTACCCAAAAGGTGAATAACGGCTAAAATAGAGACAAATGCATTAAAAGCCAGTGTGTCCAGACTTTTGATTGGTACTGTTCATAGATAGGGCTGTGGAAATCCTAGATCCCTGGAAATTCAAGGGAAGGGAAACACCCAGAGTCAAATGCCAGGTATATAGGAGAAAAAAAGATCTAATCAAATTTACAGCTCAAGACAATGCAAACTGCCCAATACCATCTTTGTAATATAATATATTTATGCCATATTATTCAGAGCGGGAACCATTTTCAGGTGCACAAATGCAATCCGTCCTCAAACATTTATCTCTGTATCACTCGATACCGAATCAATCTAAGGGGCTGACCGCTCTCTGCAAATCGAATTATAAAGCAACATTATGGTCATAATTATATAAGTGGGAATATTCAAGGTGGTCTTTTAGGACGGCTGTGTTGTCTACTCCGCTGGCACACTTTCCGTGCTTTACACGTGTAATTAAATCAAGAGCTTCTCCTCAGAGAAGGCAGCTTTCATTAATGGGAATAGGGTCCAACTCAATCTGTTGCCAGCTGAAGAATACTGTTTCTGTGGCAGGTGGTTAAAGATATAGTGACACACACACACACACACACACACACACACACACACACACACACACACACAAACAGACACACACAGGGAAACAAGCATGTCCACCTGTGTCGAAGACGTCTGCAGAGTGAGACAATGGAGAGAAATGTGGGATATGCCCACCGGATTGTGAAAAGCGCTCACCAGTCCACCCACACTATTCCACGTGACACCTGGTGCTGAGGAACAAGCCCTGCTGAATTGGCTCTATTTCTAGGTATATGCCCTCGTTCAGGTCATGCTCACCTTGTCCCAGGTCTGAGGAAGGAGCAGGTGCTGCCTCGAGTCCAGCCACAATAGGGGTCTCGCGAGGCGATGCAGTTCCTTAAAGCAGACAGAGGAGCACTGATGAATAGCTGGCAGGTCAGCACTGAGTGAGCGAGCACTGCGCAGGCCAAGGTGACACACGGCCGTGTGCGTTACAGCCAGCAACAATCAAGTGTGTCAACAGAGGATGCTGGACCAGGTCACGGTTCCAGGGTGCTGGTTACGGGTTCTAATGGGGGTAGGAGAGGCTAGCAGACAGTGTGCACTGTGTAGGGTATGAAGTACACAGTTTAGGGCATAGTGTGTACTATGTAGGGTACTATGTATACAGGGTTTAGTGCATACAGTGTAGGGTTTCAAATAGGATGCAGAGCATACAATGTAGGGTTTAGTGGATTTACTTTGTACAGTGTAGGGATTATTGTGTACAGTATATAGTTTAGTGCATATGGTGTAAGGTTTAGCGGGTTTAATGAGTAAAATGTCAGCTTTAGTACATACAGTATAGGGTTTAATGATTATGGTGTAGAGTTCAGTGCATACAGTTTAGGATTCCGGGCTTGGTGTATTCATTGTAGGGTTTAGTGCATAGAGTGTGCATAGTGCATGGTGTTCAGTGGGTTTAGTGCGTCCGGTGTAGAGTTTAGTACATAGAGTCTAACTGAAAAGCAATGAGTGATGGTGTATGATGGTGGGGGTGGGACCAGAATGTGGAGCAGAAGGCCGGGGTACGCAGGGACCCCAGACGTCGGGGCTCACTTCATGCAACGGGAGTAGAGCTGGCAGCGAGCGACTGGGACGCGCACCACACAGGACGGGAAAGCCAGCAGCAGTGAGTGGCTGGGCCGGTCCAGGGTGAGCGAGAGCATGTGGCGGGCCTGTGGGCCGCCATCGCCGCACCTGGGGGAGCAGGACAGGGGCCTGCAGTCAGCGCTGGCACTCACAGACCCAGCAGGGGGCGCCATTCACAATTTACATATCACATTACTTAGCGGTTATTTTAAACGGTATAAGCATTTAATAATGAAATAATGCATTTTGAAAGAAATAAAATGAATAAAACAAATTATGTTTTTTTTTCAGGCGCGCACTGTAATCACACCCATGGGAAGTTCAACAGGGACAATGGGAAGTTCAACAGGGACAATCAAAGGACTCTGCCATCCCTGCGATTCTCAATGACATCACCTCTAAGCAGCAGATGCAGCAAACTTTTCATTCATAAATCAACTTTTACTTACTGCGTGTGGGGAAAAATAAAAAAATTAAAAATGCTTATAATGAGAGAATAGCTGAGCTGGGGCTGTGGGACATCGCTCAGTGCAGAAGCAAGTCATTCATCAGCTGGAGCGCGGTCAGAAGTGTCACGAGTGCTGGAGGAGAGCGGCATGGAGGAGCAGCCAGCAGTCGCAGGCCATTAGCATCTCCAGCATACAGATTTTGAGAGAAACATTACAGCCCCAAATGACTCTCAGTGTCCCTATGTGTGATTATTGGGTGAAGAACGCTGTCGACATAATGGAGGAATACAGAGACTGAACAAGATGGAGGACTGATTTCCCCCTGATTAGCCGGGCCCCCGCTGGGGAGGACGGCGAGCGGAGGCACGCAGGGCCTCCTCCCCAAGCCGAGAAAGGAGCAAATTACTCTCAACCTTCGTATCGCCGGCCTTTGCCTGGACTCCTTTGATCTTCATCAACGTCCATTCATTGCCTGTCAGGGCTCTGAATGAGAACACGTGTGACTTAAGTGTAAATCTGCTTTAGCATCTTGCTAACATCAGGGGCCAGAGGGGGAGGTCAGCCCATCTGTGGCTATAAACCTGGTATGAATCAGGCAACACGAAAGTGCCAATGGCTGACAGGCCCTCGCTCTTAAAATGGACCTTAATGACTGCCTCCTGTAATCTCTAAATGCTGGCCAGCTAATACCCCATCAGGCGTGGGGGGCCTTGGCTGGGCGGCAAGAACGAGTACAACACTCACTTTTCAGGGTTGTACCCCTCCAGCTCCTCTAGAAAGATATTGCTGGTGCTCGCTGCGTTGTTCCGGCTGGGGACAACCAGGAATTTGAGGACGGTGCCTTTGTTGGAGCCCAGGAAGAGGACGGTACGGTTCCTGTGAGGCCCCGCCTCTGTGTCCACCGCCATCTTGATCAGCTGGTACCTGACAGGGGGATGCAGCGTGAGGAGAGTCTGCCGAAGGCCGACGTTCACATGCAGCCTGCAGTTTGTCAGCAACATTCATTCAGGTCTGATTATCCCCCTTATCCCTCAGCGAAAAAAGCTGGGGGGCGAAATTAAAGCAAAAAATATAATGCTGTCCCTGAGAAAAACAAAAAAAGAAATAAGTTGACATAGATAGATAGATAGATAGATAGATGTAGCTGATGCCTGGCTTACCTGACCATGGTCCTCACTATCCAGGGCCTCTGGCCCAGTGAAGGAACAGCTTCGTCCATCAAAGGATGAGTCTTGACAAAATTCAGCATCTCGTCAGGGAAAGAGTTGGAGGAGTTGAACCTGGAGCCCTGCACAGCGCAGCCGCCCGGCCTGTAGAGGACAGGAGCCCCGCTCAGCCACAGTGTCTCACCAGCAGCCACCATTGCTGTCAAGCGCGTCAGGGATAATTTAAACGGCCAAGGCGTCTCTACCTGGGTTTGGGGACAAACTCATCCGGAACCGGAGTCCAGATGGACTCGGGGGACTTCTGTTCCTTGAATCTCCCCTCGAACACTCTTGCCATCTGCTGCATGTCGAAGGCGCAGACTGCTGAACCGGGGATACTGTGAAGAGCAGTGAAGTTAGAGACCAAAAACTCATCTGCTAACAGTTATTTAATGTAAACCATAAATAGCCATATGTAACCTCAGCAGTAAGACTGAGCACAAAATGATGTCATAAATATTAGGGCGACGCCGCTTTCCAAGTCCAAGGAACAATGCAGGGGATTTAAATAGCTATTTGCGAGCATTATGGTAATTAGTCAATTTTTTGAATTGCCTGCACGCGATTGGATGTGGGTCATATGCTAAAACAGGCCATAAATGCCAAATCCCATCAGTCATTTCTGCTGATGCTACACGCAGCGCGAATGCCGAGGTCAGGCGAGATTGCTGCTTCGATCCGCCGCCCCAACTACCTCCCCTTCTCAGGTGTCCCCCACACGCCGTCAACAGCACGTCAGGAAAATGACAAGCGATCTCATAGAGGTCAACCGCAGCTCGACCGCACCTGCGGCATGCGCAGCGGACTGTCCTGGGACAGGGGCCTTAACGCGGCATGGAAAACGCGGTAACCTGAATGCATATTAGCGCATATTATGTACAGGCACGGGATCAAAGCCACCAGCAACACGCTTTATGTCCCCAAGTGTCCGGGTTTCAGCAAACCTCAGGGGTCGCGCTCCTATCGCTGCTCATGTCCCTAAGCGGCCCGCATGTGCCGACAGTCTTAACCTTGGAGAAGTCAGAATTTCTACATCTAGGGCTTCGAAGGTCCGTGGCGCCTTTGTGCTGTAGCTTCTACCTTCAGCCGGAAAGTTCTAGAATGCCCTCAGCAAAAGAGTTACATAAGAGACGGAGTGGATAGAGCAATCCCCAGAAAAATATAACAAATGCCTTCAGGAAAGTGGGTTACAACTCTAACAGTGCCAGATTTTTAAAGTATGTGTGACTGTATGTTGAACCTCCCAAAATCATTTATGTTTCTTACTTTGACAGACAACCAAAGACTTTAATTTGGGCTATTATCATACTCCCATCTATCTTCCAGCCACTTGTGCAGTACAGAGTTGTGGTAAATATGAAGAATACTCCAGCTAGCACATGGCACAAGGATGGTGAACAAGCGGGACGGAATACCAGCCAATCACTCGGCACTTATGTGCACAACACCATTTTAAATTTATAGAAGTCAGTTTGCCAGACTGCAAGTGTTTAGACTTCGGGAGTAAGCTAGAGAAACCAAAGATTACAGGGAGACCATGCAAATACACACACACAGACACACACACACACACACGTTGGTGTACATATCTAAATGGGGACCGTCCATTCATTTCTATGGGAAAAACTCTAATCCCCATCACAACACTCTTAACTCCTACCCATCCCTAACCTTAACCATAAGTAACCAACCCGAATACAAGACTTCACTTTTTTGATTGCACTCAGATTTTTTATAAAACTGAGGTTATCCAAATGAGGACCTAAAAGATGTCCCCAAAAGTAGGGAAATTATAGGATTTACTACACTTTGAGGATAATTTGGTCCTCAAATATGATCCCCCCCCCCCACACACACACACACACACACCCAACCCCAGAGGTCTGAAACACTCGTTCTACCCACTGAACACTGCACTGCCCATTAGTGATGCGTATTAACAAAATTTAGAGTGGCACTCAAATTCAGAATCCCTCATATCTAAAGCTTTTTGGCTTCCATTCTGAGGCTGTAAAGCAAAATTCAGATTTATTACAGAAATAAAAAAAATTGCTCTCTAGTTGCCTGGCATGAGTTCCGTTTTAACTATGATACCATCACTGTTTCTCTCTAAGGCTATTTTAGGCTCATTGATACTTTGTTCGAAAGATCAAAGCTGAGGTATGACTGAGCATTTGTGCTGTACACAAAAATGTGGATTAACCATTGTGTGCTGAAGCTGCAGTTTTAATTACTGATACTTAGCAGATTAATATAGTAATGCGGTCTTAGATATCTACCTTCTGCTGGCCGTTTTCATCTCTTATGCCAGCCAACATCAAAGCGTCCTTCATCACCATCTTTTCCTCACTTCCAGCCTCCACGGTTTCCCTCCTTTATTAGAAGCCAGACACATTCTTGAAGGAGGGAGAGGTCTCCCATTAATCTGAACGCTGCAGTGCAGCAGGCCCCCACACGCTCCAGAAATCTGAACCCTGACGAGAGCTTCTGCAAAGCTCACCCGCGGTGGAGCAGTGAGCAGGTTCTAAAAGCCACCCGAGCAGTCGGCACGAAAAGTGTTTTAAAATTTTTTAAAGAGTCTCAAAGTCTGATTCACAGATTTACAACGTCGTTGATAAAGTTCCAACACTACGTGAATAATGCAGGGAAATCAGCTTTGTTGACATTGTTTCGGATTGATGGCTGTTCAGAGTTTAATTTACCCTGATAACAAATTTACGTCCATCAGTCTTACTAAGAGCGCCTTTTCACAGCGCTTGATGAGCAGTGCTTCTGACAATATGGTTTTTTGGTTTAGTAACTTCGCAGCCTCTGTTTTTGATATATTGGATTGTATTACTCTGTTCTTGGATATTGTTACTAAAAGCTTACAGGGGGGACTGAAGGCTTCCAGGTTTGTTTCAAATCTGTATTTTTTTTTTCCTGGACAAAAATAGATACATTTATTGATCGGCTTGAAATGTAAAAAGAACTGCATGCGGTGTTGTGATAGCATCAGTGTAGCCGCTGGGGAGGATTGCTGTGAACTCACAGGCCTGGCATTAAATGGAGTGCACCATAGCTGTCTGCTTTCTGCCATTTTCTGTTCACCTTCCATTCTTTGGCAGGTGTGTAAGTTACCTGTATCACCTTTCACCTCTGTCCCCCCTAAGTCAACACCAGCCCCTCAGAGACCCAGACCAATCAGGACTTTATGCTGTGCTATCAGACTCTCCTCTCCCACCTTACAGAAGCTCACTGGTATGTGGGCCAAGCAGAGCGCTGATCTAAATCAAAGTCCCCCCCCCACAGCTCCAGAGCCACATAGCACCTGGAGCAATTTATGGCCAATAATACGGAAGCACTGGGTTACCAGCTACTGGCATCCAAGGGAACCACATTTATTTGCTTAAGAAACGTATTCAAAAGATGGGAATGCAGAACAGAAGATCCATTCCCCGACCCGCCTGCACACCCCAGAGGGGTGCGATTCCCCAGGCTCTTTGGGGAGCGATTCGTCTGGCAGGCACTTAGAGCCCAAAGCGGCAGACCGCGCCGCACTCCCGCGTTTATGGCCTGCAATAGTCTCCAGCCACTTATTAAAGCCCAGCAGTGTGCAGATGGCATTGCGCCTGGGCGCGTTTCCGTACCCCAGTCCCGCTGCTTTCAGGCAGCCGTTCCTGCCTCTGTAAAGCATCCATCTTGCCGCACACCCATTGGCCTCAGGCCCTCAGGCCCCCAGGGTGTGTAGATAAGGATGCTGATTCTTTGTGGAGGCCGAACTTGGACTTCACAGATCCCTCGGTCTTGATTTGCTGCTAGTGTTGGCAGAAATGCCACTGTCTTGCTGATCAGATTGCACCCCAACTCTGCCTTTAGGATCCTGTCTGCCTTCCTGTGCCACGCCCTCTCCCATCCAAGACACGCCCTCTCCCAACCAAGACACACCCTCTCCCATCCATGACATGCCCTCTCCCATCCAGACCACACCCTCTCCCATCCATGACACGCCCTCTCCCATTCAAGACACGCCCTCTCCCATCCATGACACACCCTCTCCCATCCATGACATGCCCTCTCCCATCCAAGACACACCCTCTCCCATCCAAGACACGCCCTCTCCCATCCAAGACACGCCCTCTCCAATCCATGACATGCCCTCTCCCAACCAAGACACACCCTCTCCCATCCATGACACGCTCTCTCCCATTCAAGACACGCCCGCTCCCATCCAGACCACACCCTCTCCTATTCGAGACACGCCCCCTCCCATCCAGACCACACCCTCCCCCATTCAAGACACGCCCACTCCCATCCAGACCACACCCTCTCCCATCCGTGATATGCTCTCTCCCATCCAGGCCACACCCTCTCCCATCCATGAAACCCATCCGTACCATGATCACTCCTGTTTGTGACTTGTTTGCTGAACGGTGCCCCAGGTCCTCTTTCCCTTCTCCTACCTTGTTCACTGGTGTTATTGTTTCCCATGACCTCCTCTTTTGTGATCTTTCTCTTACTCCTTCAGTCTCTCATTGCTTCTCCGTCTCCCCCCATCTCTCCTCTCTAACTTTTCCCCATCGTCTTAGGAGAACTTCACACCCTTTTGATACCAAATCATATATATTTCATGCCTTACCCCTTTCTCCCCTCTCCATCCCCACCCTGTACCTGTTGGCCGGAGTGGAGAAGACGGCCAGGATGACGTCCCGCCCCTGCATGCGCAGCACGGGGCTGGTGGAGTGCAGCAGGTTGAAGTAGAAGTGTGAGTCCCCTGGGATGGAGCAGTTGAGACGAGCCTTTAGGAAGGAGGTCCACTGCTTCTCCAGGACCCGCTGGGAACCGCCCAGGTCCCCCTTGCACACCCGGGCCACTCGAGACACCATGACCTGGAGATCCGGAACCGGGACACAGTCAGGTATGACCCATAAGCACACGAGCAGCAGTTCCATCATTGGTGGGGGGGGGGGGGGAGGACACACATTTAAAAAGACAAAAATGCAAAAACCTCCTTATTCTTCAAAGAACTCAGTGAATTTTGCCGATATCCTGAGGGAGAGCAGGGATGGAAATGCTGCCACCAAGGCTAGTCTTATAACTCATTATTTCAGTGCAGTAAATTGTCATTGTTAATTCATGAAAATGTCAGTGCCTCTCAAAACTGGGGCCGCTGAGCGATGTGACCTTCGTGTCGGGATGCCAGAATAAACGTCTGCTTCCTCTGAGGCACAGAGACACGGGCATTAATATGCACGCGGCCGTATATGCTGCATATATGAAATGTGCTTTGGGGGGATGGAAAGAGATCGTGTCATCCTGCCGTATTTTTGCATCTCCTGATGCATTCCACTCTTGCAATGACTCACTTTGTCTGAATGTCGTTAAAAACGTCTTCCGTGTTTAATTTAACCGCAGGATATCTTCTTGGTAATTAGAGATGCACCAACCGGCACCCACACAGGGCGAAAATACCCAGTCAAAGGAGGATCAGAACGCCATGTGGGTGTTGAATGTTGAAGTTCTTCATGACACAGGAGGCAGACCGGCAGTTGGGGGGGGGGAGTCAAATTAATCACATCAAGAGGGCAAATGGATGTCACATACAATACTACCGTCATTTAATGTAACTATAGAAACCATGTGTATTTCTATCAGGCTTTCTTCCTGGCTTGGTAAGAATCCTTTGTAGATGTATACCATGTGAATCACGACAAATTAATGAGTATGTCAAAAAAAAAAAAAAACTACATTATTTTGTTTCATGCTTTGAAAGAAATCACATATGAGCAATTACCAGTCTGATGAGTTTTCTTTTTAATCAAATGAGCCACGCCAAGTGTTCTAGTAAACCAGAACCAGAATAACAAGTAAAGAAAACCACACCAATCTGTGCCAACTGACATGGAAAGGCAATACGAGTGTGTAATATCTTGATAGTGATTTCATCATGTCAGACACAGCTTTGAAACCTATTCCTTAATCTCTCACGGGTCTCTATATATGTTTTAATCTTCCACAGGTCATCTCCCCAGTAGAGACAGGAAATGAAAAGCTGACTTACCCCTCCCCCAGCCATGCACCCCTTTCCTGTTTCCTGATGCCCTATACACCGGCCTGACTGACAGCCCCCTGCAGAACAGCAGTTGGACGGAAACAGGCTAAACAATCACAACCAGATGTTGGATCTACAAAGACTCCGCAGGCATCATCAATCAAATACAGAGGAAAGATAATGCAATTTAAAATTGAAATTCAGGCTTGTAAGCCTAGATTGATTCTTGTTTATTGTTGGTATTTTGCCTACTGACTACTTAATTTCGCTAAATGGTCATTATGTGTTCTGATCGTACACAGATTCTTACAGCTGACTGATTCTTAGTTTCAGGAAACAAGTCAAAAGCAATTTTCAGGTGCTTACAAGCAAAAATAGGCTCTTGCAGAGAAAAAACAGCAGTGGCAGAACTATTACATTTATGGTTGTGCTGAGATAAGCATTTAATGAATTATTGATAATATTCTATTCCAGAAATGAGAGCCAGCCAACAGTCTTTGCACACATCCATCTTTAAAATGCTTTTCTGCTGTAGGGTCACCAAAAGCCTGGAGACAGATTTCAGGATCTTTGCTGAGGGAATTTACAAACAATACCACTACTGTTCACATCCCTTTGTCAGAGAATGCAGAAGTGGCGTGTGATGTTATCCACTCTGTAATCACAAGTTTATAAATAGAATACCCCGTTGCCTTCATCATTATCGCAGGAGATTTTAACCATGTCTCCCTCTCCTCCACACGAGAAAATGGGACTCTAGACTAGCTGTATGCAAAGTTAAAGGATCAAACAATTTGACTGCCCTTTATGCACCATAGATAAACGGACAGGAACAGCGAGTAGTTATTAGAGGCACAATGTCACAGTGGGCCTGCGTTCATAGTGGGGTACCGCAGGGTTCAATTTTAGG
>JAODKF010000038.1:4428347-4446973 GCA_026779585.1 Mormyrus proboscirostris | reverse complement strand
AGTAACTTTATAATACATCACTGCGCTGGGCTTTCTGCGGATTAGCGGGGTTCCAGTGAGCAGTTTTGTAAAGAATAAGGAACTATAGCATGACTAAGCTGAGTAAAATCACGGAGCAAATACAGCAAGACCTCGTAAAAAGGCAACGTTGCAATGGGACCGCTGGGCTGGCGGCCGGTTCGGGTCCACATCCCTGTAAAAATACTCTGCAGCTCTGGAGAAATTAACTGGAGAGGGAGAGTGAGAGCAGAATGGCCGCTTACTCTGTCGGTCTGGCAAGAAGGTATTTCCTTAGGTTTCTCACCTAATTTGTTCCTTATGATATCGCTTGTATAATCGCTCGAGGAGTTTTCTAGAGGAAGTTGGGCACATTAGGAGCGAAAATGCTGCAGGACAGGAACTCCCTAGTGCCCCACGAAAAAAATACAGGCTATGAATCACCAGCTGCATGTGCCGCTCTGTTCTACAGGCCAGCGTATTGTAACAGAACCGGGGAAAAGGCATCTGCGCGTAACGGGAAAGCAAGAATCAGACACAGAACGCAGCTTGTAGCAGAGGGAAGGAAGGCCGTGTAAGTGTTACAATTAAAGAGCGAGCTGCTTGCTGGACTGACACAAATAGTGAAGGGTGGGGTCGCCGTGCCCCCTGGGCCGCACCTCTGTACAGGAGCGTCTCGCGCGCCTGGCACCCCCCCCCGCCCCGTCGGCCCACCCTGACCCTTGGGGACTTCGTTTACTTCTCTGCCTTTCCAGTGCAGAAACCTCGCGCACCAGCATGAGGCAGCTCGGTGGCTATTTGAATTTGTAACGGAGCCACAACAAAAGGCCCTGCTCCAAAAAAATACAAAGGGGGGGGGGGGATTTTGGACTCGAAAGCCAGCGATTCAACACGTACCCCCATAAGAAAAGTAAATTTAATTCCAAGACTATCCCACCTTGACGTTCTGTAAAGGAGATGCAGGAGGGCAGATCCTGGCCGTGAAAGGGGGCCCTTGCAATGCTCATGCACCAGCAAGACCACGCCACGGCTGGTTGGGCAGAGCGGGCAAGGCAGCTCTGGTACGGGCTACACCCCAACCCCCCCGCGATGACGCATCACAGAGATAGCACCTGAGATTGCGAGTTAAAGCGTAGCGGTCGGGCTGATTTGCCTGGCGCACGGCGCCTCGATCCAGCTGCCCTTGAATCGTCGAAAGTGTCTCCGAGGCGCGCAAGCGTTATGCAACGCTGTCAGGGCCCCCGAATGGGTTAAGGGCGCCCGCCTCTCTTGTGCTCTTTCTCTTCTCCGAAATGCAGAATGTACAGTTTCACACTGTTTGCCTGTCGACGCGGCTGTGGGTTTTACTGAAGCAACACGGCTCACGGACCATCGAGAAAGGCAGCGGAGCGGCGCCTACCCAGGGTCCCCAGACGGAAGGTTGTTGGTCCTCAGTCTAACCCCTGCAATGGCCACCTCGCTGATCACATTTTAATGTTTTAGCAGATTAACATAAAACACATGGGAAAACACGAACAGCAGTAAAAACAATGATGATGATAATAATAATGCCGATAATATGATGACGCTGATAATACTACCAAGAGTAACAATAATTTTAAAAACAATATTTTACAAATTCCAAAATTCCATATAATGAGTTTAAACTTTTTATATTCGTTGTACTAGCCACCTTTTGAAAACAGATTTAAAATAAGTCTATGCACTGCCAATCAAATCACTACTATTTCTCATCTATTATCCTCAACGTGTATTTAAAAAAATGTCCAATGCACAGCAGACGTTTTAGGATTACGCAGAATAACAATTATATCAGTATTCATTTAATTATTTAAAACGTGGAAGGGCTGGTGGGGAATTCAGTGAACGGCTGCTAAGAATTATACGGCATCAGACAGAGCTGCTACAAGTAAATAATTCAGAAAACTGCGCACGTTACAGCCTCAAGTGAACAAAAGATTTATAGAAACAATATGCCGGTAATAGGACATAATATATGAGGACAGGGATTGACATTAGACAATAGAGAAACACAAAGCTGGCACATAAAAAACACACGTTAAGCCAACCAGACCATAGCAGTCTGCGTCTTAATAAACGATCCTTAATAAATGAATGCTTTGACAGCGGCACCGACCCCAGCACCTCTGCGCCAGGCGCTAATCTCACCCTCTCGCAGGATCTACCGCGTTTCGTACCTTTTCGGCGGACAGCTTCTCTTACTCACCATTGACTGCCTCGGAAAAGGTGCGCCCGGCTTTCGGCTCCAATCTCCTTGCGTCCCCTATGCTAGAATCCAGCACGCCGATTCAAAGACGGGGGTTTTCTCGGGTCCTCGTCAATCCCAATTCCACAGCCGCCTCGACCACTCGTGCCTTTTGTAAACTACTCCTTGTCACTATCGCACCTGTCTCTTTGCCGAACAGATCCTCGTATGCCGGGGTGACATCCTTAAGACAACTGTCTCTGGGGTTGTATGTCCTCAGCCCTCTCTCCCCCCGCCGGCGCGCACAGCACCACCTGTCCCCGGTGGAAAACGCACCACAATGCGCCTCTATGCTGCTTCCCGACACATGGCATTCCCGGGTTGCGCCGCAGCGATATTCCTTCCCACAGCCGTGCTGGATTCCGAAGTGTTTAAAAAGAACTAGTGACAGTGGTTAAAGTGAAACGAGTCACAAGCGACAGCAATCCTAACAGCACCCCAGCGGAGCCGGACCAGCTGCACCGTATGGGGGGAAAAATCGCATCTGTTTCTTTTGAATGTATTCCGTGGTAACAGTTGTAATATCGACCATTTACCCCCACAATAGTTATTTTGTGCTTTCTGTGGGTACATACGACTGCTGCTCTTTCCAGGAGGGTGTCACTGCTGCGTCTTAACACTTCTGCTCTCATTGAAAGGAAGCGCTGTTCATTTGTTCTGCATGCGCTCCTTCACCAGTTTATCGCCCAGCTTTGGAAATCAGATAGGGGGCAACTCCCATTCATTCCAGGGGCAAATTATATTTATTTTTTTCCCTGCCATGCGTTCACTGGTTCCTTTGTCAAAGTAGGAGGATCAGAAGCTCGATGTTTTTCGTTGGCGGTGAAATACAGCATCTCCGATACTGCTCGCCGTGTCACCCACCGAGACTCCGAAAACCGAGGCGATGGCAAAACCTGAGGCAGAGTTGTACGGCGACTGGAACGGAATTAATGCATAGTAATTAGTCTTTTAATGCACTCAAACTTGAATTTCTCCAGTAGGGTGAGAGACCCATTCATTTATTATTCGCTAATTGTTATAAAAGGTGCGCCTTTGAAACTGGAATTACGAAAAATTAACAGAGGGATCAATCATGTGTCCCGATTTTAATTATTATTTATAACCGTCGAATTACGCAATAGTAATGGCGCAAATATGATGATAAAGAGAGAGGCGTGGCAATTTCTGGCATACTGTATTTGTCATTTTCTGTAGAATCAATTTATTTCCCAATTATCTATGCAGAACGCTACTCGTTATTTTAAATATAACATGAGTTAAAAGGTGAGGCAACGCAGAAAAGAGCGTAATGAAACGTAGATATTCATGTGGCATAGAAATAGGATCTTTCAAAAAATATACACGGACCTCTAAAAGGCTCTTTCTCAGTATATGGAGGAGGAGATTTCAGTGATATGTCCAATTAACACGCCGCGACAGAGCATTAATTTGCCATACAGTTATTAATCGGTGTCAACGACCTACGTATTTGACCGAATGATTTTTTTCCCTGCGGTATATGCAATGTGTAACAAATGCGCTGATTTTCTAAGATTATTTCTTCTGTTGTGCATTAAAAACGTGAACAAATTTCAAAGGATAAAAGGAAAGTGAAATACTAAATATCAGGATGCGTGTACCACAAACTGGAAGGGGGTATCTGTGTCAACAAAGTTAATCAGAAACTTGTTCTGGACGATAGGCCTTTTGGGGGCTCGCCAGTCTCCTTATCATGTTTAAACAATTCAAGGAGTGTTTCCAGGAGGTTGCTTCCATCTTCTGTGGTAAATTTTGTGACCCAGAAGCTGTGTATAATGCCATGGCCCCCCGCCACAGCGGGGTGGAAATCTTGAGCTATCTTAAGGATCCAGGTGCTTGTTCCTGAACCAAAGGACGCTGTTCAGCCAGGTGTGACAAAACACCATTAGTGCACCCGTATAGGCCCATTCCTGACAAAGCGGCGTGCAGCAGCCTGAATGGGGATGAATCTTCTCCTCCCATCACGGCCGGCAGGAGCCCTGGACAGACACCCAGTCCTCTGGGAACACCAAGTAGTAAGGTGCTGGCAAGGTCACCTACCATATCGGTGTTATCCCATCACTTGAGGAGTGGGGGACAGTAAGAGAGGCGATTTCACCTCTGTGAAGGTGTATGTTCTTACAGGGCTCAGGAACCGATTGAAGCGCAAGCAGATGGAACATTTGGTAGCAATTAATCCTGAGCTGGAAGAGACATGTGTCTAAAGAAGACACAGATTCAGCATGAGGAATGTTACTGTTATACTTACTTTTTATGGAGTGTAAAATCATATTTCTGTTTCAAAAATCCAGAGTGACTAAAAAGATGTAGCTATCGTGTTTGGGAATTGAGTATGAATGGGGAATAGTAAGTACAGCTACGTCGTGTCACGCAAGAGCCGCATTCCGAAAAAGAATTGAATGTTGCCTGGTGGCTCAGCGGGTGATTTCATCTCGTCTCATCTATCATGGCCTGTATGTCCCCCCCCCTCCCCGGGGGGCTGACGTATGTCCCCTGGGTGTTCTGTTCCCAGAATCACTCAGGTGAAACGGCACTACTGGTACATACCGGCGCATTTTTGCTCTGCACACAGATTGAAATCACACATGGATGAAGTTTAATTCTTAAAACCACCTTTGTGCGGGGTCAGGGTCGGTACAAACAGCGCCAGTCAGCCCGTCAAGTGACATAGGCGGCTGCCTAGGGCGCTTACCTGGGCTTCCGCCAGCACCGGCTAATAAAGTCTTTTTACTGAATACCTAACTGCTATATTTAAGTCAGGAACTACTGAATATGATGCTTCAATATTTATCAAGCATATTTACAAAGAATACAAAGAATTATACTGCACTTAATGGTAATTGATAGTAACAGGATATACTCACACTATAATAAGTAAAAGCAGGACTATGAACAGAACACTGCCATCTTCATTTTAAAATATGAAATTAACTTTAGAACTGATTGTCTTGTTTTACTCGTAATGAGAAATATAATCTTTTTGGTAAAGTGTGCATTGCTGTAAAAATGCTGTTTAAAATTTATTCAGACTCTGAATGGCATTAGAGATGTGATAGTGTAAATAAATAAATGCATAATCATCTTACAGACCTCTGATTGTAATTCAGTAACGTTAATAGGTATAAGAAATGCAATGACGCTGATTACTGTTCAAAGATTCTGATAAGCAGTATTAGCTATTATTGCACATAACAGTGCTACTGCTGGAGCTTCACTGTGCAAAAGCAGCCGTTATTCCTCTGTAATAGCTGTTACTCTGCACTGGTTGTGTTGCGTTATCATCTGTGTTGCTTTCTGTCACACTATTTTAACTGCAATTGCCACCTACTTGAAAATGAGCAGTGAACTTTAAAGAGAGACTTTTTTTTCATTTCTGCGACTTCATCTTAGTTCAAACGCCGGATGAAAAGATTTGGATAAGAAACTGACTATAAATAAATAAACAAAACCACGACTTTATTCCTCTCTTTCTTCATCCCACTCGGTGTCTCCGAGCCGCTAGATCACTGCAGACTTGCACTGGATATTAAAGAGCTTCACATAAAATTGTAGCTTTGATGCAGGACTCTGCAGCTTTCAGTGTTTTGGATAAAAGTGCAGGAGAGGGTGGGGCACTGCAGTAGGGCCCCCAGGACAGCGACCGCGAAGCCGCTACGTCGGCGGACTTTGATTATCACATTAAAGTGTTGTGCTCATCAGCATTATGGAGCCACGGTGGTGGGTGAGAGTGCTGTGGGCACCTGGGGTGCGGGGGGCCAGGGCATCAGAGCACACGCTCCTCGGGAAAATAGGTTGGGACGAGCCCTGAAGGAAGGAAACACGGAAATATCCGTGTGATTGGATCCAATTCAATTACATACCGTCACCATCCACACAGCAAGTCTCCATTTCGCTGCAATTAGATGCAATCTTCGATAACCGGTATCAAACCTGCTGGGAGTCGGTAGGTTCACCGCACTCCAAGGTGCCTTAGAAACAGGGCATCGCAGCTCATATACCCAGCTTGACTTCAACAATTTACATTTCATCTCCGGAATTTAATACTCAAAGAAAACATGACCAGCAGCAGCGCGAACCGAAATGTCAGAGCCGCTTTTTGGGCTGTCAGAGATGCTTCTGAGCACCTTGCCCTGTCTTTTTTATTTTATTTTTATTTTTTTCCCGCGTGTTGCAAAAATGTGCCTGCCGTAAACATCGGAAACTCCACCCTCCCCTTCAATGTGTTTTTCTTTCACCTGACATCATATCTCCCCAAAGTAAATAACAGAATGAAAAAAATAAGATTATGAAGTGAGGGAAACTGTGCAAAAAGAATTAAAGGAGTGGTACAGAGACGTGAGACATACTAGACTGCACACTGCTTAAGCCCCACGTAAACCTTCCTTGATCACGCGGTATTAGGACAAGGAACCTTCCAAATTAAATTAGCACATACCCCTGCTGTCTTTCAGAGTAAAAACCATGCTGACACTGCATTGGCCATGATGTCAAAAATGCTAATGTGTTTACTCATTAGTTTTACTGGGTAGACAACCTGTTTTGCCTGTGCTGGATATGACTGCGCTGTTACTTTGAAAAGAGTTGTCATGGCAGGCATTAATCAGACTGGCAAAGAATGCAGGGGGGAGTGAGATAATGCAGTGGCAGCTTGGGAACAGGGTGCACATTACATCACCTCTTCCTTTGGCGAAAAAAGACACAGCAGGATCTGTCTAACACATAGGTATCTCACAATAAAAATAGCTGACTTCCATCACTGCCACGATAAACATCATCTCATTACCGTGATGCAGCAAATCTCTCAAGAGCAGCCTGTATTGTGCCATGTAGAATCTATAGCATGGCTACAGCACAATGGCAGCACTGCGTATTCAATAGGACAGTGACGGCACTAGAGAGCACTGACGGATGCCAATTATGCCACACTGAAGGTATCAAGTGTTACACTTTACCGATTAATTGCTCAATTGATTAACCAAGAAAATGTAGCGATATTTTGATGGCCATCACATATTTTAAATGTAGTCAAAAGGGGATTAACTTTTGTTTTACTTTCTAGATCACAAAATCAATTAAGGTGGTTTTTTTAGGTATTTTCCACGGTCGTGTAGTGAACACCAGTTAAGTATCACTGAACACCAGTTAAGTGATAGGAAACTGCACAGTCTCGCGCCACAATTTAGAGTCACAAATTCATTTGCACCAAAATCAGTGTGTGACGAAAGGCAGGGGATCCAGTTCCAGTCTCCATATGCACTGTGCCCTTGCTGGTTGCATAGACAGTTATCTGCCAGTTAAAACGTCAAAACTCTGACGCTACAATCGGCAGTGCAGCTATTGTGATATTTGCAGACTTTCAGCAGCCATGCAAACGCACACAACACCCTTCACACTAGACCAGTCCAGGTGGCTTGGGCCGTCTTGGGAGTCGGAGTAATTCTAGCCCTTTCTGTTCAGTCCCTCCCTGAAGGCTGAGGAATCAAGAATTTCATTCTGCTCCCGGGGAGGTAAGCTTCTCAAT
Organism: Mormyrus proboscirostris; assembly: GCA_026779585.1. Lineage (NCBI taxonomy): Eukaryota > Metazoa > Chordata > Actinopteri > Osteoglossiformes > Mormyridae > Mormyrus > Mormyrus proboscirostris. Next base: position 4,439,168 of record JAODKF010000038.1, on the reverse strand, counting down.
GATCTCATTCCGATGCAAGGAAGCCGGCAGATCGGGGGGGGGGAAAAAGATTGCAGCAGCAGTTCTTCAGCTGCAGGTGGGCGACCTGGTGATAATCTATTCATCCTGACTCACATGTCCTCGGGTCAGCAGTATGTAACTTTGTATCATGGGACCCTGAAGACTTTCATGCCATATTGTAATCATAGACGAACATATATTCTAGACAACTGGAGAATGAAAGTGTAAAGATGAGTTTGCGTTTAACAGAAACCAGATGGCACCCTGTCCCCCCAGGGCCTGAGGTTCCCACATCAACAGATGGGTGTTAGAGCAAGTGGATCCTGAGAAAACATGAAAGGAAGAATTACCTCAAAGAGCATAGAGCCTCGTACCTGACCCACAAGTGCAAGAGGGCACAACCGCGTATAGCAGTAAAACAACGTCCTAAGTTACACATTAAAATATCCAACGGAACACTTAGGTTAAATGTTGAGGATTGAGATCCCCTTCATTTTGTTTCGTTCTATACAAGCTATCATTCATGAACTGGAGCATGAATTAATTTTCTGAAGGAATTTAATACCAGAATTAAGTATCCCCAGTTTTTTTCAACATTTTATGACAATCTGTTCCCCTCTAGGAATTTTCCCTTAATGACCGTAACAAAGCCGTATACAAAAAAAAATCTATTAAGTCAAGCTAGATTTTAATAAAAATCCCCTCTGAAGTCAGACAGTATAATAAAAATCCTCTCCTGGAGTGTTTAGATAGCAGTCAACCTGTGACTCAAGAACTTTCCTGCTCTCCTTTTTTAAATTTTATAAATTTCTACGCAGAACTTAGACTTCACAATAATAGATACAAACATTCATTTAGACGTATGTTGTCAGGACAGTTTACGTTAAGTGAAACACCAGGCTTCAACAGCAGAGACCTTTGTGGCATTTAACCATATCGCAATTGTTTTTAAACACAGTTATACGTGATTTCCACTTATTCTTAGAGGTTCAGCTTTTATAGATTTTTTTTATTTAAAAACAATAAAATAATCATAATATAACTGGGACGCATGGGTGTGTAACTCATGACTACCGTGATTATGTACGTACACCAGATGAGGGCGCTTTTGGCCAGTTACTGTTATTTGCCCCCACGAAAGCTCGAATGCAGAGCAGGACTGCCCCGCTGCGGTGGAACTGGGAAATACATCAGCCTTTTAGCCACTGACACCCACATTAACTTGTGGTTATGTGGAGATGGACACCACTGTTCTTTTCAAAGAATCGATTCTTTTGAGTTCCATCAACTGAAAACAACAAATCGTTCAGAATTGTCCAGTCATTCGTTCATTTCCGACATATACCCCTACGATTTGTTTTCCTTGAGGGCCCGTGGAGGTGGTGGCGGGGGATCTCTTTCATGTTTAATAAAGTACTATTAAAGCAATTTTAAATGTGTTTATTAAAATTTGTAACTTGTACTGTAATATATATATATATGTAACGGTAACGTTGACGATAACATATTTACATATTTTCTGCGAAACTGATCGGGATGCGATAATGGATGGATGGATGGATGGATTTCGTTCATTTTTAATATTCGTTTAAAAAGAGTGAGACTGATTTTAGAGTCTGAGTTTAGATTCTCAAACCACGTGCACCAATAACAATGTTTGCTCTGCACTGTAGCTGTATTTATGAGTTGACTTACAATTAATGTTTATGTATTTTTTCAATAGAATTTTATTTGTATACCGAATTTTCACATTACATTGTCTCAAAACACTACAATATCCCTGCCCCAATGCCCCCAGAAAGCAAGCCAGAGGCGACAGTGGCGAGGAAAAACTACCTGGTACAAGAGTACCGTAGCTGCATAATTGTATCTTAATACTGCATATACTGTACATTTAAGTTAAATTTATGTGTTTTACCATGGAACTCAACATATTTGTCAACCTGTAGTTACACTTATAAAGTGCTGCTCATCCCCAGCTGTTTGTCCTTTCCGATGTAAATCTCCTGAAGTTGGATATAACGCCTATCTGTAAACTTTAGTTCTCTCTCAATTATAGTTGACGTACACTCGGCAAAGTGATTAAGAATCGTTACGATGAGTCAGACTTTTTATTATTTGTCCAGCCATGCATCCTGGCATCTGGACTGTTATTCACCGCCTACCTCTTTAATAACTGGCGCAATCGCGTACTACCAGAGTGAAGTCTAAAACTTAAGGTCTAGTAACTTCCGTAACTTAACGTTTCTCCGCAGGACTCGGTGCGGTGAGCTTGCAGCGGGGATCCGGTAAGTATATGCACATCGGCTTTCCAGAGCAAGCAAGGGAAACTTTTGGTGATAAGTGCGTGCAATTTGATATTTGCAACTCTCCGGCCACGCTGTAGTATTACTGTTAACCAAATCCTAGTGGTGCCTCATTACGGAGCCCTTCCTTTCCGTTTCTGAATAACTTATCAAGGCCTATAGCACTGATTATCTGTAACGTCACACAATATCGCCGAGAGTATTATTCTTATTGACAAACACTAGGCCGTTAAGAATAGCAATGTCAAAAGGACAGCTGAAAGTGTTATGTAGCCTATGAGTTGATCAGTCCTGTGTGTCCTTGTTACCGTAGTTAGTTTCCTGGCACAGCGGCTGTTGTGACATTGTTTTCGTGGCATTTCTCACGCTACACAGTCGTACTTTGACATCTGGACTTTCATTTGGATGAATAGCCGTAATAATAACGAGCAGGTGGCCGTGCTGGATGTACTATGGACTCGAAACGCTGCAACCTTAAAGATAATATCTTCTGTGTCTTGTTAACAAAACATAGGTGCGTATCCCTATTTAAATTGGATTTTTAGTCCCTGGTTTGTTAAATAATTTGGTATATTGGTAATCGTTAAAGGTTTTGATCTCTTTGTGACCTTTACCCTGGTAAGTTAACGGCTGAGACATACCCCGAAATTACAATGTGAATCAAGGGCGTAGATTTGGGTATGAATAGTGGGACAGGTTTTTACCCATTTGTGTTTATGGGCGCAGCGGGTTCGAGCTGATTTGTTCCTTACCAGTGTCTAAACCAACGCTATGCCTTTGATGTGAATAGTTTTATTTTAGTGTAATTTTAGTTGCGAGGCGTGGCACATAATGAAAGAGGTGACAACGTTCTTTTTTGGCGTTAAGCAATATTTACTGTGCCTGCTGTGTTACTCTGTATGGGAAAACACTTCTCCAGAAATAAGTGAACTGTGAAGAAATTGTATTTAAGGTTTAGGGAGAGCAGAATTACAAACCTCCCTTGTGACTAATGCATTGTAAATCTGTTGAACCTTTTTTTTGTTTGTTTGTTTGTTTAAAAGTTGCTAAGCTAGTAACACTATCCAAAAATCGATCTAGCCAAAGCTCTTAACCAAATGGCTTGCTTTAACAATTCAGTGCTTATTTACTTTAGTTGCTAGTAGACATTTTGTACTTTTGAACCATTGATCTTCAGGTTACAGATGCTTTTAACCACCCTGTTATCTGCATTCCAATAACAGGCATGCTTTAGGTAACTTAATATGAGCATTTTTAAAGGGCCAGTGTGGTTTATCTTTACCGGTCAGATTGAGTTTGTTATTGTCGCATTCTCTCAAAAGCAAACAAACCTTCCTAAATCCTTAATGCAGTAATTGTTTAGTAATACAGTATTGAAGCAAAATAACTAAATAATTTTATATGGATTCACAATAAAAGATAATGAAAGTGCTTGTTTGTTAATTTGTTTCTTTTTTGGGAAGGAAGTCTGCTGATTTTTGGAGTTTTTGTTCCTGCCCATACACAGTTAAACTCCTGGCCGTAACACAACCGCTACATTGTTACTTTGCCAGAAAGCTGTCCTCATGCAGTGAAATGCTCCGCGTTGGGTCTGCCATGTCTCCAGCACTCTGGTGGCACGGAAAGCCACGCGATCACCTCCGACTCATGTCTGCCAAATCCGCGTTCATGCCAACAAGCTTAGATCTTGTAATGTTCACCCAGCAGCAATCGAGGGGCTCGTAGGTTAGTGCCGATGCACAACACATGAAGAAATGCTTTTTTTCTTGGGAACCATTTTCTGAATTGAAGGCCAACGTAGAAGGATGGTTTGGTAGGGTTAGCTTTACTGTGTTAATAGTTGGTGTATTTTAGCATGATGTACATCAGATTAGCAAGTATTCCTCATTACTGTTATATTATAAAGCATGACTCGGTGAAATTGTTAGTCGTGATAGTCCATGCTGTAATTCAGCAGTTCCTGTTCATATCTCTTCTGCTTAGTGTGCCCCCTTCTGGACTGGAGGATCACAGGGTGATCAGTATTAAACAAATGTAATTTTAATAGTGTGGTTTAGACCCCGTATCTGTGCCAGTTTATTTCCAGTACATCTGATGATTAATCTGTTTCCTGCCTCCTTTATTCGACAGTCACTGGAAATAGGTGGATGAATGAAGTCACTGGCACTTCTAAAAAATGAGTGGACCCCCTTTTGGTGCTGTATTTTGAGGGAAAATAGGTATAAGTCATACTGTTAATTATTTACTGATTATTTATAGAGACGTGACCTTCCAGAAGCTGAGTTTAATGGCTCTGCTAGAGCGAAATGTCTTGGTGTTTTGGGGAATAGACTCCTGAGTAACGGCGACAGGCTGCATAAAACTGTTTTTACTCAGCAGAGAGTTTGTCTGACAAGGCTGTCTGCCTGTCCCCTGTCACGCTGCCCTCCCCAGGCATGGCTGACTTTGCGAGCAGCAGCGATGAGGTCATCGCCGCCGCGGGGAAGCCGAGTGCCATGGAGCAGCAGGTAAGACGTGCCAACTCAGTCATGCCACTCGCCCGTAGAACATCCCGCATGTTTCTGGTTCAGCTCCAGGTCCAGGCTCCAGTCATCTCACACACAACTCGCATATTTTCATTCCAGAGATATATTAGCCAGAAGTTTTGGGTGACCTTGGAGCCCAAGAAATTCTTTTTCTTACCTGTTTTCTCCTCTCCTTTATTATCTAGCTTCTTGTGACTCAGGTTATGACTCTGGTGAAGTGCATTACTCAGAGTTATAGTAACAAAGCATTCTTAGAGTTCCCTGCTCAGCCCATTGAGCAGGGGCGTGGCTTTGGGTGGGAAGGGGCGTGGTTTTGGGTGGGAAGGGGCGTGGCTGTTGGTGGGCAGGGTGTGAGCAGTGCCCTCTCAGATTCCCTGTCACCCGACAAAGACAGACCAAATTTAGGTAGTCATTAGTAATTTAAAAGAATCTCCCTGAGACCTCTCCCCTCTCCCATATGAGAGAAAATATGATTCAGTGCTACCACTTCCCCCTTGAAAAACCTTTACCATTGCCATCCACCAGGGGGTGCCCTCAAACATATAAAACAATTCGAGCTCTTGTGTCCAGCCAGCATACCCCTATGTCTTCCCTGGGTTTGTATCCTGGTACCGGTACCGCCACCGCCTCTGAGTTCCTGAAATGTGTGACGAGTCCAGGTTCCGGTGTGTAAAACCCTTTGCCTCTGTGCCACCTGCAGAGCGCGGTGTCCCGTGCGGGCAGCCTGCCCCTGGTCAGCTCCGCCTGTGAGGCCGTGCTGGGGGCCTACAGCACCACCAAGGACAGCGTTCCCCTGCTGCGCGGGGTTGTGAACGCGGCGGAGAGTGGGGTCCGTACCCTGGGCGCGGCCGTCGCCACTGGCTCCAAACCGCTGTTGGACATGCTGGAGCCCGAGAGTAAGTGCCGGGCGAAGCTGGGGAAGGGGGCGGGGCTACGAGATGTGACTGCGAAAGAGGAACGAGGCCCTGCACTGTCCCATCTGCATTCCACACGTCATTTTCTTACATTGATATAGAAATAACTTGGATGTATTACTTGCATCACTGAATACAATATCTGCAAAACAAATATTATATTAAATTCAGTATATTTCCCTGCGATGGGTCGGCTTGTTCCCTCCCCTGTTCCCTCAGCCTCCGGGACAGGCTCCAGACCCCCACCACCCTGAATAGGACAAGCGAGTATGGAAAATGATGGATAGATACACTTTATTTTTATTTAATGCCTTTCACAAAACAGTTGCCCTAAAGCCCTGGATAGAAGTGTGTGGCAATCGATTATTCCAGTCCATTAAACATAGATGTATTCAACTGGTTTCCAAAATGCTTTATTTAGCACAGATTGGCAGCACTTTCTCTGGCTGAAGAATGCCTGGTTATGCTCTGTTTTGGTGGTTTTGTAAAAGATTAAATGTGCGTGACCTGTGAATCTCCCCCGTTCCCTTCTCCTCTCTCTCTGTCTCACCTGGCCTGGTCCAGTCGCCGTGGTAAACAGTTACGCCATGAAGGGGCTAGACAAGGTGGAGCAAACCTTTCCCGTCCTGCAGCAGCCCGCCGACAAGGTAACGACCCCGCGACTCATGTAGACTGTCCTGGCAGCTGCTGGCCAAGGGCAGGGCTGACGCTATCTGTACGGCATGTGTTTGTCTGACGGGCGACATCATCAACAGCAATAGGGAATCCCGCAGGTGTTTCCTGTGACTGTATATAGCATACGATTGTAGAGATGTGTGTGTTTTCTTTTGTACATCCATCTGTTCGTCCAGTTCATCCAAAGGGCATGAGGCAGGGGAGCGCATGCATGCACACACACACACACACACAAACACACACATACATACACACACACACACACACAAACACACCCATGCGCCATCTCACCATCCTTTGTCTGCTACATTATGTTTAATTTTTAAGACATTGATACTGACTTTTTATCCCGTTTGTTCACCTTTTTGTGTCCTATGATCCTTGAAATAGGTTCCATGCTCACTTCAGGTCAGTCCTAGCTAAGTGGTTATGAAGATAGATGATTGGATGTCACACATTACTGACCTTTGTGAGTTTAGTTGTCGCTAATTGAATGCTCAGAGCCCTTTGTGCAGATTTAAGTATAAAAGAGTGACGTGGGTCACTCTGGGTTCACGTTTGGGTTAGTGTGAGTAACTCTGTCCTACTGGGACTGATTGGGTTTCCGCAGCTGGTGTCGGACACGGTGGGGATGGTGTGCCAGTCCGTGTCTGGGGCAAAGGAGGCCGTGACGGGGGCGGTGATGGCCGCAGTGACGGGGGGCGTGGATCTCACCCGAGCCGCCGTCAGTGGGGGCATCAGCACGATGCTGGGGTCTCGTGTGGGCCAGATGGTGAGCAGCGGGGTGGGACTGGCCATCAGCCACTCAGAGGACTGGGTGGAGCAGAACCTGCCCATAAGCGAGAAGGAGCTGGGTGAGTGAGACCTCGAAGTGGAAGGGACTAAGGCAGGGTCATGTGATACAACACTACTGAGTGATTGGCACCATATGGAGCTTACTGATATTAAAATAGTTACCGTTTCGGTAGAAACATATTTCACAATTTAAGATTAATAAGCAAGGGCTCATGTGGTTTTACTGCTTTTATTGCCGCCAGATTATTTTATTATCACCTGAAACAAAACTAGTCTAAAAATGATGATAATCACCATTTTTCACTACCACACATTTTGTTGACCTGGTTAAATAACACGCTCATTTTTATTAAGGCTAACATATTGAGAATTTAAGTTACTAAAATACATGAACATGACCCAAAATCGGATGCGTACTGCTTCATGGATAGGCTAATTATGGATCTCAGAAAATATGATCGTAAAAGTATTGTGGAGGTCTGGCAGAGCTGTGAATGATCGCTGAGATCATTTCAGTTTGATTTTATATAGCACCTTGCACAACCCCAAGGCACTTTACACGGGTGTCTTGTGATACATTCCTGCATCGTTTCCTCCTTTATAAACTCACTGGCCACTTTATTAGGTAGCCCTGCTTCTTTAGGCGAACAGCCTGCCCTTATAAACAGCAAACCCTGGGTTAGCAGCTCAGTATGTGCAGCACACAGACAGGACCCCCAGCCAGTCCACGTTTTTGCTTCCTCCTAATAGGAGCAAAAATGTGGATTGTCTGGGGGTCTCCAAAGACCAGGTTGGAAAACATTAGCCGGTCAGTTAATGTTCAACAAAGCATTAGAATGGCACATGATGGAAGATGCATAACCTAAGCTATTTCCAATGAGCTGTGATTGCTGGTGCCAGACGTGGGGATTATAGCATCTCCAACAAACACTCTACTGGCATTTTCACTCCTGCAGTGGCTCGAATTTACAGAGGACAGTGTGATGAGCAACACATATCCAATCAGCAGTTCTGTGGGTGAAAACGGCATTGGGTAATGCCTTACATTAACTGCACCTTCATAATGCATTCATAGAACATTCATAAGCCGTATGCAAGTATACCTTAACATGCTAACATACCTTAGCAGCTTTATTATGCATTAATAACAAACATATGCTTATAATGTTTGTTATGAATGTAAATTAAAGCTGTTAAGGTACGTTTGGACATTAAAGTATACTTTCACGCTGCTTTTGAATGTTCTATGAATGCATTATGAAGGTGCAGTTTATGTAAAGCATTACCCACCATTGCTAATGATCAGAGGAGAATGGCCAGGCTCCTTAAAGGTAACAGGAAGACCATGAGTGTCTAGATAGCAGCTCAGTGTAACAGTAGGGGGTAGAAAAGCGTCTCTGCACTCACAGCTTGTCTGTCTTTAAAGCAAAAGACCAAACTGAGTCCTACCCAGTTTCAGCTCTGTGTACCCAGTGGCCGCCCAGTGCAGCTGGCAGTGTCCTTGCATCCAGGGAGATTCCGGCAGTGTGAGGCTTTCTGGGTGTGTCTGTGTCCTCTGAAGTTTTTCCAAGGGGACTGTTGAAGTAGGGGGGGTCTGATTCTGGTCTTGTGCACACAGCTGCTCTGGCAGAGCCCCCCCCAGCAGAGGAGGCCCAGGCCTTGGAGAGCTGCTCCTCCTCCTCCAGCCCCAGCTACTTTGTCCGCTTGGGCATGCTGTCATCCAAGGTGCGGGACCGGGCACTGGAGCAGTCGGTGGGCAGGGCCCGGCGAGCCCGCGATGCCACGCACACCGCCCTCGGCCAGATAGCCAGCACCCTGGACCTGCTGGAAGGCTCGCGGTCTGCCCTGGCCTCTGCTGGCAGCCAGCTGGCTGGGGCACGGGAGCAGCTGCTGCAGCGCTGGGCAGAGTGGCAGGAGGGGCAGGGGGTGACGGAGAGTGCCAAGGAGCAGGGGGAGGTAGGAGAGCTTGCAGGAGCCACCCTCTAATCGGCTTAGCGTCACCCACGTCAGCATAGTCATTCTGTAAATATGGCCAGAAGGGTTTAGCTGTGCCTGAAATGGAGACAGGGTAAGTGGAGCATTGCTCAAAAAACCAAGGTTGTTGGTTCGAATGCCAGGGCACACATACAAATTGTAACCCTCCCTTGGACTGTAAGTACTAAGCTTTGGATAAAGGCATCATGTAGATAAATGAAACAGATGAACAACCTGATGCTAAGCCCCCCCGTCCCCCACCCCACCACACACACAAGGGTTATAGGTTCAAATCCCAGGGAGCACATGTAAATTGTATCTCTTCCTCCTACAGCAAGTACTAAGCTTTGGATAAAAGCATCATGTAGATAAATGAAACAGATGAACAGCCTGATGCTAAGCCCCCCCCGCCCCCACGGGCAGCGATCCAGCGATACGGGACTCGAGCGCATCACAGAGTGCGTCACTGAGCATGTCCCTCGTGTGTCTGCCCCGCAGCTGGAGTCGCGTGCCCTCTCCATGGTGCGTGGTCTGAGTGTGCAGGTGCGCACGGCATGCGCTGGTGTGGTGTCCAGCGCACAGGGCCTCCCCAGTGCCGTGCAGGAGCAGCTGTCCAGCGCGAGGCGCGTGGCCGACGACTTGCACTCCTCCCTCCGTGACACCAGCGTCCTCCCCCCCCCCCTCCTGGAGCAGACCCGCCAGCAGCTGACGCAGGTATCAAAGGACTGAGTCATACCCGCTATCTGCTCAAATGTAACTGGGCAACATTATTTTTCTTATTATTTGTGCATTTTTTTTTTTTTTTTATGATAATGCAGCTTAAGGGATGTCGTCCATAAGAGACAGATTGCGTTTCCAGAGAGTGATTTTGTTCTGGAAGCTGATGTGTTTTTCCTCCAGGTCCCGAAGTGAATTCTTACTGCTATTTTGTTTAAAAACGGCCATTTATGTTACATTACTGAAGATTGGCCAGACAATCCCCATCCACCATCACGAGCTGTTTGTGCCATCAGGATGCAGTTAGTTAAATGCAAGTAACAGTCTGTCCTGCTTACTAAAGAAGTACAGTGTCATAGATGTATGAAGAGCTTAATTTCTCTACTCCTCGGCGTTGTCCTGTGGCTATAATGCATGCATCTTCAAACTGATATTAATAATGGTAGCAAATAAAGGAGCTTCCGTTGTTATACAATACCGGGTGGCCCCTAGAGCTTTGGGGATTCATTGCTTTCATCCTTGTCCTAGTCAGTCATTACCGTGACACTAGGTGTGATGCCTTCATCTTTGTAAAACGTGACTCAGGGATGCCATATGTTCAATGCTTCACTGTTACATCTATGGCAGCAATATTAAGCTGAATGAACAAGCAAAGGCATTGACCCGTAAGTGGGTTCAGGTGCCAGATCAAGCGGGTAGACGTGTCTTGTTAATCTCTGCTGCATTTTCTTTTTTACAGATTCGGCAGTCTCTAGATGGCGTTGTGGAGTATTTTCTTCACAATACGCCTCTCAATTGGTTGGTCGGGCCTTTTGCTCCTCTCGTCGCGGAGAAGGCCGAGGAGGCGCGGCGGGGGGAGGACTGAAACACCCACCCATTCCGGACTTCTGTGTTTCCACTTTGGTGGGGGTGGGT
>JAODKF010000038.1:4407621-4426617 GCA_026779585.1 Mormyrus proboscirostris | reverse complement strand
ACATTCTTTGATCCTCTGCCTACAAGGGCCCCTGACCCTATAGGGCCTCTGATGGAAACATGGAGGGAGGGCGTTTGACTGCCAAGGGCCCTTGAATTGTGGTGGGGGGGGGGGAGGCCCTCGTGAACGTTTTGCCCAAGGGCCCACACAACCCATAATCCGTCCCTGGCTGTCTAATACCAGACTAAAAGAGTAACTTCATGATGTTAATGATTTGTAGTTCAGTTTGTGTGGGAACATTTTTCATGTCATAATCAAGCCCTGTACCATCCTCCAATGTCTTGTCTGCCTCCTAAATTCTGGGGTCTTGCTCTGAAAGGATCATCGGTGCAAAATGTGGCATTAAAACTGCAATAAATTATGTGTTATAAACTACAAAACCACTACTTACATTTCTCAGAGCCTCACTTATTTTCTAACTTCTCTAGTCAGCAGATAGGGCCTATATGCTGTTTCCTAATTCCTGTAGGCTGTAAAATTCTTGGTTTCATTTCCACTGCAATTGAAATTTCAGCATTTCACTCTACCATATACAAGATGTGCCATGCCTGATTTGGTACCTTATTCCTTAGAATTAAACATCACATAAAATTCAAAATGTTGCTACTATTGCAGCCATACCAAATATTTCTTAATTTACATTAAATGCTCATTGGCTAGCATGGGTCCATACTAATTCTAACAATAGCTAGAGAGGGGCACCGCTTAATATTCTACAGAAGTGGAAGATGACCTAAATATGATTATGAACATTTATTGAAGGGGTGACATGGTGGCGCAGTGGGACCCTGGTTCAAGTCTCCGCCTGGGTTACATGTGTGTGTGGAGTTTGCATGTTCTCCCTGTGTCGTCATGGGGTTTCCTCTGGGTACTCCGATTTACCCCACACAGTCCAAAGGCATGCTGAGGCTAATTGGAGTTAATAAATTGCCCGTAGGTGTGAGTGAATGGTAACAGTGTGTGAGTGTGCCCTGCGATGGGCTGGCCCCCTGTCCAGGGTTGTTTTTGATTTTTCATAAGGTGGGTGGGTTACAGAACGGATTGGGCCCCTGATCTGGAGACTGTTTGGGGATCCCGAGATCCAAGACTGGACACCTCCTACCCCCCTGAAGAAAGTGGGAAGAGCCGGTCGATTCGGTCCAGACTGAAAGCGGACTGATATAGTCCGTCAGTCTGCTGGATGTCGTCACTTCCGCTCGTTACATCATTGCCAAGGTCCCCGGCTATCGGCCGTAGCCGACGAGCTAAGCAGCCGCGAAGGACGGCAGCGCCGCCACCTCCGCGTTTAAAGACCAGCAGTGCCTGAAATTGGCCGTTTTGCCGCTTGTGTCGCCGGTACCTACGTTTGTTTCCTGAGAGGAGGACGGCTCTCAAATACCAAAGCGAATTGCGGACAAAACCTGGTATGTATGAGCTAGCCTAGCGCGCTAGGTGTAACGGTTTCACTGTTTTACAGTTGTTAATATTTTAGTTGCTTGGCGTAGCCCATTGATTTAAATAATTGCGTAGTCTATTACATTTTTTCCTATCCATTTTTAACCCACACTCGTGTTTATGGGATTTGAAATTTAAGATTTCAACTTGTTAGCTCGGTACGGAGCCTCACGAATTCCGATGTACTCGTCGGTACGGGGCACCCGGCCGCCCGGATAATTACACGTAGGCTTTGTTCGTGCCTTACGCCAGTATTGTGACTAAATTAGCACTGGCTAGCTATTAAGTCGAATCAGTATGTTTTATGTCGAGTTGACGTCGACGTGATTGTGTTTTATCAGCACACCACCCCCCCCCCCCCCCAGTAATGTCCCCCACTGTTTCGGTCCTGAAATTGAAAACGGGGCAGTCAGAACTGGCTCCAATTAACAGCCAGGCGAGGGCTAACAAAGCCTTTCCCGTATCTGGGCACGACAGTCTTTCGATACGTTTTGGCGATAACGATCGTGCCTCAGAGTTGCTCAGCTGGTTTGTTCAGAGGAAATGTGTGTCTAGCGGCGCAGGCCCCGAACAGCCCCGGACTACAGTAATGGCCTGATGTTAGTCGTTTTTCCGTAACTGCACGAAGACCACCTCCACCTACCCAATCAATATGGGAGATTAAGGTGTAACCGTGTTTACAATGCACGATGTGTTGGTTACGTGTAAGCGCAACAATGTAACTCTATATGGGATTTGACTTTAAGTAGGATGTGTTTTTTCCCTCTTATCGTTCTTTAACATAGAAAGGTATCATGGAGAGTTGTTTTGAGGAACTGATGAATATTCCAGGTTTATTATTTGCTAATAAAGGTCAGGTAGCTATAAAGCTTTTGATACCGGGTGTACTGGTGATGTAGAATGAAACTTCTGATTCTGGGTCTTAAACCTGTGACTTAAGTTCGAAAATCTTGTTTGACTACGGCAGTACATGCTGCTAAGCTGCTGCCTAGGGGCTGAGGACGCTTAGTTATCTGTGTGTTTTCATAATTCAACTTTTTAATAGCTGAGTAATGCAGCTTAATAGATCTGATATTTAGATTAGATTAACTTCCCCCCTCCCCCAGGGAAATTCTTGTGCGTACATAGAGCACAGACGAACAAGCATGTAGTATGAGGCAGAGCAGGTGCAAGGACAGTACGCATAGTGCAAACGTGTGAAAAAGTGCATAATGCACAAATAAGGTCCTGAAAGAATATTATGAAGTATTTAATGAAATGAGAACAAAACGAGTCGCCTAATTTTCTCTGCCGTATGCAGATTTTTTTTTTCTTACATATACACTGAGGATGTCCTTAAGCTTTGAAATGAACAGCAGGGATTTCCATAACACCACCCTTCAGGAATTGTAGTTTTATGGAATTCTAAATAGATGCAGTCACCTGTTTCTACAGTATACTGTACAACTGAGAAGAGGAGATTGCTTGGCAATACGATGTAACCTTGTGTCAAGGGTTAAACAATTAAACTTGCATGTTGAATTATAAATTGTTTTGAAACTGAATTGATGTCGTCTTTGAAGATAGATGTTCCGTTTCTCCCCACCAAGAATTTTTCATTGCGACAATCCATTTGTCAGGTTCGGCTTGTATTAATTGAATGTCACCTGTTTGTTTCCAGAGCTGCACCCCCATTCCCCTGCCCCCCCCCATCCCCATCAAAGAGCATGGCTCAGGAGACCAATCAGACCCAGGTGCCGATGCTGTGCACTACAGGATGTGGCTTTTACGGGAGCCCTCGCACCAGCGGCATGTGTTCGGTCTGCTACAAGGAACACCTTCAGAGGCAGCAGGCCAGCGGCCGTACAAGCCCTCCTGGAGAGAAAGGTGAGGCTACCCCCCAACACTGGCGAATACTGTAACACCATCACTCTTTGGTGATTTGCTATTTCTTCTGCTTTACCTTTTATTGTTACCATCCATGATTACTGTTATTAATGTTAGTATTGTTGATCTTTTTTGTGCTTCGTATTATTATAAATCATTATTCTTTTGAATGGTGGTTTTCGTATGTGTATGTTACTGAAGTTCTAAGTTTCCCACTAGGTCAATAAATTATCTATCAATCTAAGATCCCTGCTTTTGTATATGAATCATGTTGGTGCCATATCTTGTGTCTTATGACGTTGCTGTTTTTGTTTTTAACCTCACGCACAGCCGCTACGCCACCTGCAGGATCTTCTGATGGTATCGGCTTTTCTGTCGAAAGTGTCCCAGAGCCCAGTGCCGATGAGGCTGCCCAGTCTGAAGAAAGGACGTCAAGGTTTGTGGAGAAAGACCTTCTTTTGTGTTGTCTCCAGATCGGATTTGAAGACACTGTCCGGCGCACCTTTTAAAATGTGCAGGTTGTGGAGTCATGTTGCGTAGGAAACATCAAACAAATGTTCTGTATTTGTCCTCACACTGTTGGTCCGTGCTGGTATCAGTTCCCCCAGTCCAGTTACCCAGCAGATGACGGCTATGAGCATCAGCCAGGAGAGTGCAGCTGACTCTGACCGGGCTGAGGAAGACGAGGAGGAGGGATCGTCCTCTCCCAAGGGTAACGGTTGCGTTTTACATTGAAGTTATTGCAGCATCTTCATTTCACTCTGGTCATCTTTGCATGTCTATCGAAGGAAAATAACCAGCGAAATCATGTAATTTAGCAGTACCTTCCATATTTTAGATTCCTCATATTCTGTGTTAACCTAACCTAGAAGCCTGAAAAGTTTAGCGCACCCTTGAAACGAATGTACGGTCCTCGTAACATTAACCCCTGGTGTGTGTATTCCTCCATTTTCTAATCATAAGCTTTTTATGAATTCCCAGTGAAGTGGATAATTTACATTGACCATTGTTACGTTTGTTAGGATTGTTACATTTGCACACTTGGCGAAGGCACTTCAATTGGAGAGAGACACATTTTTAATGTTGCACATGTAGTTTGTTTGGACATCACAATTAATTTTCTTTGAATATATCGCCTTTCGCGACAGTCATCCCCCCCCCCCAAGGCACTTTACATGGGTGTGTTGTGGTGCATTACAGCATCAAGACAGATTTCCAGCATTAAGTACTAAAACAGACCCCTGGTTTTTATATTTAGACAACCTTATAACAGCTGGTTCAGTTCACCTCTTTGCAGCTTCGTTTGTAACTCTTGTTTATTTGAATAATGACCATAATTTTTAGAAGTTAGCTGGGAATTTCATTTATCCTTTTCTCGTTATGCTCGCTATAGTAAGTATCTTCCGATTTTCCACCTTGAGTGTACTTGAGTTGCAAGTAATGTGTTTAACCTTTTGTATAAATTTTACTCTGCATAGTGGTTTCCAAAGGTAGCTTTATTTTTATCTGTGTCATGGTGTCTGTAATATAATTTCCCTTTGGGAACGTAGGACACTTATCTTGATTTATTTTGCATGATACTCCTAAATGCACCATGCAAAAGCTCATATTGTTTCTGCATGATACTGTCATGGTTTCAAAATGGTTCATGGGAAATCGAGTCATCATGAGAGACCCAGACATAATGTGTTTATTTTCCCATTCTATCGAAACTTGTTCTGCAGGATTGTGAAATTTGAGGGTGATAAAGCATGAAGTGTCATATTGTTATTCTCGTTTGATTGCTGCTTTTATTAAGGTTTTGTTTAGAAATGTTGTCATGGTTACTTTCTTGACCTTTGCAGTTTTGAATGTCGTGAACCATCATCATAACGGTCATGAGATATTTGCAAATTAACTTTAATGTCTTCAGATCGTGTGAAGCTTATTGTTGTCATTGGTGCTTTATCAGAGATTTACTGTGGATGTTATCAGGTCTGGCCCTGGAAGCAGCACAGGCGTCTTCTGATGGAGACCAGACCCCTGACAAAAGTAAGAAGAAGAAACGCTGCTTCACCTGTCGGAAGAAAGTGGGCCTCACGGGTAAGACTCCGCAAGCCGGGTGTGTCAAGAGCTAGGGGTTTATTTCAGGACTACACTGCTGCTGTTTTTAAAGGGGATCTATTATACTGGTTTTCATTCCCTTTAGTGTGCTTTTATAGGTTTATGTGCAAGAAAATGGTCTGCAAAGTCTTAAGGCCCAAAGTACATACCAAAGGGAGTAATATTCACAAAAACTGCTCTTTTCTAACATGCCTGAAATGCCTAGTTGGAATTCTAGTCCTTGCTTCCGCTACATGGTGAGGTCACTTCGTAACATAATGCTTATTGGCCACCTACCTGCAAGGATCTGTCTTCTCTCTACAACACAGAGGTAAAACTAGTAGGGGTAGGTGACCAATCAGAGCACGCTGGGCTCATCGTGGGTGAGGCGTTCTGTTTCAGATAGTCATAGACAGTGAATCGAGGAAAATGTGTTTTGGAACATTGAAGCATGCAAATGTATTCTGGTGGACCCCAAAAATAAAATAATGAACAGTGAAAATTTCCTTTAAGGAAACCGCATTAAACATTTTATTCATAGGCCATGTGTTACTTTCTTTTAAGACAGAAGTGTCGTTGTATTCTGCAAATGCTGATGTTCAGGGAGGCAAGCAAGATTTTAATTTCAAGCACTTTTATTGTCATTGTGTAACACAAAGAAATTACTTCTATGACAACCCCAAGTTGCATTAATAAATGCAAAATAAAGCTCAATGAAATAAATACTTTGACATATTTGGTTTTTTTTATCAGGATGCCATATACAATATTAAATCTTCAACCAGATTTTCTAACCATGGCAGAATAACCAGAATACACATTATCGCACTAGTGTACAGCGACATAAATTATTCACATATTGCGCATTATTAATTAAGAGTGGACAGTGTATTGCACATCCAGCGTGACTTATTGTATGTGTTCAGTGTGAGATTCTCAGACTCGGGGTTCAGCAGGTTTATAGCTGTTGGGGGGGGGGGGGGGGGCTATCTCTGTCTGTTTTGTATATGTACAAATTGACCTGAAGCTCCTTCCTGATGGGGGGGCGCTCAAACAAAGTGTATTCAGGATGAGTGATGTCAGTAATGGTGTGTTTAGCCGTTTTCGAGCGTGTTGCTCTTATAACTTGCTGCAGGACTGCTTTTCTCCTTTTTAGCACCTCTGAAGTCCATGATAACTTTTTTTGGTCATCTTGTTTAAAACCAAGTTGTTGGTGTCACACGACACTTTGAGGTTCTGACCTCCTCCTTATTTGCAGCTTCATCATTGTCTGATACGAGTCCAGTGACAGTCCTAACTGATTTGTGGGCTGATACAAGGTTTACATGCAATAATGTTCTCAGTCTGTTCATGAAATGTTCACTTTGACACTGTCTGTCCCGTTTTTAGGCTTCGACTGCCGTTGTGGGAACCAGTTCTGCGCCATCCATCGTTACTCTGACAAACACGACTGCCCCTATGACTATCGAGGAGCTGCCGCAGCCCGTATTCGCAAGGAGAACCCTGTAGTGGTGGCCGAGAAGATCCAGAAGTTGTGAGAAAGGAGACGGAGAGTCCCTAGAAACGCAGGCTTGGAACAAATGACGTGCCGGATGAAATGACTTTCTTCAGTTGTACTCTGTAGGCCAAGGAGGGTGGGGCTTGGATTAGATTCCACCGAGCGCTTGCATATTCGCCATCTTACTTGCATATTCGCCATCTTCCTTATTACAAGTGATGGTGCAAGTGGCCCAGTGGCTCGTTTGGATGCTTGTTCTCCTTAGAGAGAGCAAAATGGTAATGTGGCGTTTGGAAGGTATCTGATACTGCTTTGTGGGGGGGTGGGGCATTTTTAGTTTTAACCATTTTTCTGAACTTTTGAAGTGTGTGTGTGTGGTTTTGTATCCCCCCCCAAATGTTAGGTAAATGTGCTCGAAGGTCACCTAAGGGGGCAGGAGCGGCTTTGGCAAACAGTTAAATAGCGATCTGTGGGAATGACAGTGAGGCACAGTTAGCAGTATTGCGGTAACCCAAGGACTGTATTTTCCCCAAGTGAATGGACTCTGCACTATTAGCGCTCTGGTGTATGAAGATCCTCCCCCTTTAAAATACATGATCATACTGAAATAATCTTCTAAGAGGTGGAGGCTGTGAAATTGTGAAAAGAGTGATTGAGATTTTTTTTTCTTTTTCGTGCGTATGATACCAGAAGATCTATATTAATATATTGTAGCTAGCTTGATTTTTGTGTGATTGCATTCTATTTATTTTCTCTTTGATTGGTTTTTATTGAAAGATTGCCGGCATTGTGGGTGAATCATGAGGTTTGTGCTTCTTTTAACCTTTTGGATTATGCATTTTTGATTATGTATCCAACAAGAGAATACAATTTATTATGTAATGGAGTACAGTCCTGTTAATACAATATCTGGTTTATGGACAAGGGTAGTTCATTAGGTAGAAGTTTAATTGATCTGCTATGTACTTTGAGTGAGGAGAATTCCTGCATAGGCCAGATACTTTTTACATTTCTAGTGATGGTACATTAAACTGAAGTTTGAGATGTTAAGCTATACACACTTGTCCATTACTGCAAGAGGTAGTTCATAATTTGAGCAATGCTAATACGGTGGCTGAAAAAAGATTCTGCTGTCAGCGCGCTGATAAAGCACTGGTCTATAACGATCACCAAGCAGTTCCCAAGAAGAAACATCTCATTTTAATTTTATCTTTTGGTGAAGAAGAAAATCCATTTTGTATGTGAAATTGTACTGGACTGATTTGACATAAAGCGGTAATGAAGACTATATTTACATACCCTGTACATTTGAAGAGAAAATGTCATTGCTTGGACACAAACTAATTTTCCAAAAATTAACATTCACTGGTACAGAAGGCTGCCTGGATGCACATGCAACATTAACACAGTGTATTGACTGGTAACATGTATTATTGAACCCCGAATTAATGGGACTCTGTTTCAGATGTAAATACCATATGGTTACTATTAGTATAATCTAGTATGTAGAATTTTCAGATGAGTGTGAAAGAAGAGTTGCATATTTATTTGGTGTGTACAGTGTTTGTCATTGCTCGGTTGCAGCTGGTTTTTACTCAGAGTGCAGTGGCACTGCTGGGATTTAGCGCCCCGCCACTGGCAGGCCGTGCCTCTGTCCTTGAGTTGCAGTGGCTTCAGTCAAAGCGCTGAGACCTAACTTGTATGATGTCATTGAAATTCCCCCTGACCGCCAGTGCTCAGCAGACAGACGGATGCACATCGGTTTGTTTGACAGGCATTTCAGTGTGGTCTCTGTTTGCCAAGTGTCTTCAGGTTCTACTTGTTATACTGTTAAACTGACCTCCAGGCTGAATATGCTTCAAGTCTCTGTAGCAGATGGTAAGCAACTTTGCCCATTTTTACNNNNATCCTTGTTGCAGTTTCTTAACCAGACCTCACATTGAAACACATTGAATCCCAGTTAATGCAGATGATGCTGAATGTGTGCTATGTATACATTTTTGTAAGGTATGGCGTTTTTAAAATGGAGAATTTACGCATCCCCCTCTGAATGTTTTACTCTTCCTGTGTCAAATGCCCAGTTATTTTTTTTTTTTTTTTTTTTTTTTTCCCTTCTTTCTGGGCATACGCCAGCCTCCTCACATACACCTTTTGTAAACAAAATTTAAAGCTTTGTTTTTATGGACCTAAACCTCTCGCAGAATGGCCAGGTGAAAAATTTTTTTGGAAGTACTGGCATTTGTCTTCACAAGGCGATACTGACGACTTCCTAATCTGAGCCAGATGTCATTCAGATTAATTATGAAAGAAGAGAGTTCTTGCTGTTTTACTTCAGGCAGTAAATGGTACAATTTTTCTGTCTTTGCAGTTTGGTTTTTTGCACAAGACAGTCGAATGTCTTGTGTATCCTGAAAAATGAGTGCAAATTCTTTGAGCTTCTGAAACAAGCCCTAACATTACTTGGACGACATGTTTGTGAGCTATACTCTCCTGTTATAAGGGGATACATGCTACATGTGATTAACCTTCCACAAAGCCTTATTTACTTTGGACTTAAATAATGAGGCTGGCTACTCCAAAACGTGGCTGGGTGTCTTGGCATGGCATGGTCGTGAGGTCTGTAGTACATGGTGACAATCTTTCATACAAAATGAAGCGTGACCTGGCACTGGCCCTCTGGATCGGACCAGCGTTTTCTCCAGAGGCTGAAGCTGCGCCCCATTACATTGTGCCGTTTCTTTTATGAAATACCAGCAGCCATGTTTTGGTAACTTAAATACTCTACTGTGGTAGTTCACACTGGCTACAGGAGCCAGGGAATTGTACGTGGCAATACGCAGTCAAATGTGATTATTTTTTTTTTGGTTCCTGCTTTCTGCTAAGGAAACTGGTTGCCCGCCTGGTTCAGTCATGGTCCTCAGCTGGGCAGAGTTATGGTGAATGAATGGAGGTCTTTGTTCAGAAATGAGCATAGCTGCATTTGGCCTGGTAATGGCTAGTAGGAAGTGTGCAGTAAATGGAATGGGTGAATTATGAGCGCAGCATGATCGGCGGAGGAAGAAGTTGCTGAATTCTTTTCAGGGCAAGGAGCAGCGCAGCAGGACGTCCCAGCAGTCAGAGTACCTTGGTTATGAGATACCAGTCAGCCCTGTTAGAGGTTCTACCAGGTGACACTTTCCGTTTTTATAACCTTTAGGATTGTATGGTGTGTCCAAGTATGTTTAAAACAATAAAACAAAGTTTATTTTAAATGTATATATTGTCAGTTTAATAAGCCCCCACTATTTTCTTACGGGTGGGTTCCTCTTCTGAATTTCTGTAAATTACCTTCCTCTTACATTAATCACACCTGCTAAAGTTGCTCATAATTCCATGCTGTCTACATACAAAAAAAAATAATTTATCATTGGCTAATGTAAGATAATATGCTAAGATTATGCCAAAAGTGCAGATTCCTGCTGGGTTCAAACCTAATTGGCTGGGAGCGGCATGTAGCTCTGTGTGTTAAGCCCTGGGCCTGTGATCAGAAGCTTACTGGCTCAAACCTGGCCTTGGCAGGATAGTTATGGCTGTGGGCCCTCGAGTGAGGCCCTTAACCTCCAGCTCCATGGGTGCTGCTAGAGAGGGCTGCCCTTTGCTGCCAGGCCTGCTCTCACCTATGAGTGTCATGCATAGGGTAGGCAAAAAGTGATTTTCCCCACAGGGATCAATATAGTGCACATTTTCAAGAAGAGGGCTGAATAAACTCAAAGTTGGTATTCAATCAAGTGACTTGAACATTAAATACAAGGCAAGGATTAGACACACATGCCCTTCAGAAATGTTCTATAGCTTCCTTAGTGTTTGCTGGGGAATCTATAATCAGTCATCTGTTGAGCAGGGAACTTGATAATTAGTTGTTTCCAAAAACATTCCTCCTGTTAAGAAGGGAGCTTACATATCAGTGCACACTGTTCTGACCTTCTAGTGAATTTGGTGAATTCTTTCTAGAAAATATATTACACCCTTACTGAACTGCAAACTACGTTGTTCAGTTTACCCCTCTGTTCATCCCTGCACATATAGTAACACTGCAGTGAAACCTTATGTTCCAGTACCAGCTTTTTGTACTTGTTCTTATTTTACCTTTGGTTTCGCCCCCTTGTCAATAATTGTGATGGTCATGAAGTCTCACATAAATGTCATCTCAAATCCTAGTCATCTCCCTTCGTCGCTTTTCCTTTTTACTGCTTTCAGTAATGAACAGAAATAAGTTTAAACCTCTGTGCCGATCTCTTATTTCTGACCAAAAAACACATGTATATTAACATTTCACCAAAAGTGATATTCCCTCAGGATGTTGTCAAAAGTCCACACCACACTAAGATAACGATTAGTGTTTCCAGCGCTTTTAAAACAAGGACTGTGGCTAATCGACGCCGTGCATAAATAAGTGAAGTGTTACACCTTTTACATAATTCGAGCACACCAAATATGGTACATATTTTGTTACAAAAATATATTGTGTTTCAGTCTATTTAGAACGTAACTATACTAAGAAAAACATAAAATATGTAATTATACCTGACATCAAAATGTATATGTGTGATATCTGAGCTGCGACTGATTTGATTATATCTATATTTAAATGTATGGAATGTGGTTTCAGCAGCACAGCGAGAAGACAAACACGGACACTCACACACGCAATACGTCAGACTCACAAAAAACACGGGCGCCTCCAGTCACAGTAGCACGCTGCCAGTGCGCGTGTCGCCTACGCGTAACTTCCTGTTTCGTCACTTCCCGGTTCGCCGGGACAGCTTTAGGAAAAATTCCGTAAAATTAGACGGACAGACAAATGAATAAATTGTCGCGTTAATGATACGGGTTTTTATTTAGATCCATTAGTGCTTACGACGAATATTCGGGACGCCGGGCTTTTGTCGGGTTTCAGGCAAGACATTTAACGCTGTCGTCTCCATACCTGCAGACTGGTTTTATATTAACTTGAATCGGTGTTTTCGCTAGAGACGGTGGTGGTTGCGGTGTGACAGTCCGCTCCGGTTAGTTAAAACAATACGTGTCCGTTTCTCACACTGACATCGGTGCGGTCGTGATGCCATTAACACCAAGAGGCGGTTCGGTCCATTATAAGCGTGTAACAGGCTGCCGATCGGCCACGAAGAGGAGGCAATCATAACGAGCATTTAGCTGTCTCCACGCTGCTTGACCAGTCGGTCCCTGGGGATGTTTTGAGCTAGCTTGTTAGATAGCCGCATTGCACGTCCACCAACAACCGACCCGGTAGATCGGACAGCAAACTATCCAGCTTGCCGGTTTAATCAAGAAATACCCCGGCACCTGTGCTCGGTGCATCGCGTTAGCCCTTCATATTAATTTAGAGACATGGATTGTGTGGTTAAAATGGATGAGAGAAAACATTTTGTTGATCGTGCATTAATTATAGCTTTCGGATAGTTAGCTATGTAATTCTGTGCCCCTTTTCGTTTTTTTTTTCTTGCTCTGTAAGAAACATCATACTTCATTAGCCCTGATTTTCAGTGTCCGACTGTTCCGAGTTTCCTAGCAGCAGTTAATAATGTAACGATTGATGTTTTTGCAACTATACACATTTTAGTTTATATTTAGTTACTGTGATGGATGTGTTTAACAGGGCAGAATTCGCTGGTTAGTTTTGGGGTATCGTAGCTACTTCAGCAGTTTTGTGCGTGTAAGTCTTTATCAAAGGATCTGCGTGGAAATCAAGATTATTTATCAGGTAATTTTCTTTAAATCATAGCCAGCCTCATTCACTACTGCTGATTTCTAGAAATGTATTTACAACCTTCACTGTCCAACCGCTTGAGGTCGCCTGATTTAATTTGTTTTTTTTTTTTGGTCAGTAACAGAGTTGAACACATCTTTTGCTGTGAAGCTTTGTTAATGTTGTACTTCAGTGGTGCTTTAGCACATCTTTAGGATGTTTTGCTTGGTAGGGCCTTGCATGATACTGAAGTACGTTTCTCTAGGAAGGCGTGCTTAGAAATAGCAGATGTGTTGCTGTGTGTATCTTGTTCTCTAGGGTGACACATTTCGGCCATGGTCATCCCCCTTCTCTCCCTCTGCAGTGGAAGATGAACGGCCTGTCTGTGAGTGAGCTGTGCTGCTTATTCTGCTGCCCCCCGTGTCCCGGTCGCATTGCCGCCAAGCTGGCCTTCCTACCCCCTGAGCCCACTTACGCCCTCCTGCCGGATCTGGAGACTGGTTCGGCCGTTAGTGGAGCAGCGGGAGGCTCCGGCCTCCGGTCTCGGGGCTCCAGTGGCGGCGGTGGCAGTGGTAGTAGCGGTGGCACCGTCCCTGCAGGCGGAGCGGCCAGCGGAGGTGGCGCCACCGGCGGAGAAGGCAGATGGAAGCTCCACCTGACGGAGCGTGCAGAGTTCCAGTACTCCCAGCGGGAGCTCGATGCCACTGAAGTGTTCTTGACTCGCTCCAGCCGTGGAAATAAAATCGGCTGCATGTACATCCGCTGTGCGCCGACAGCCAGGTTAGTAGGGAGGTGGACGAACCTGTCAAAGCAGTAATAATAATAATACAAAGGAAATGTGTTGGGAGTATGATGGAGGGAGAGGAGGAGAAGGTTAACACCTCCTTATTGTGGAGCTCTCCTCCTCTCCCTCCTCTCTGTAAGTGCTTTGTTTCCCCCAAACTCCCATGTCGGCTTCCTGCTATTGGCACATTCCGAAGAAATTAACCCAGACAGTCGATCCATGAATATGTATAGATTATGATGATCATACAATCCCGTGCCCACTTTTTGAACATGGTGTCTAATCTTCTCACCTACTGAAGTTAATAGCTTTACTTTGCTTGTGTTGCGGCACCCTAATGTGTTTAGTCGATTGAAAATAAGTATGTGGGTGTCGCGTTTACATCTGATCTTCATAAGGCGATGCTAGTATAGTACTTTAATTTTCCAACCTTTTGCCTGTGTTTACGGGTGTAAATTTTTAAATCTGCCACTCGGTAACAAACTTTCATTGTAGAAGGGAATAAGCTGATTTAAATTAACAGTTATAAATTTGGGAGAAGCATAGTGAGACTGTATTATGAAGGCTCAGAGGAGCTGTACAGTGTCTGCTTCAGTGGTGTTTGATGTGCGCAGTTTCCTCTGCGTTGCTGTCTTCTCCCGCGTTCCTCCTAAAGGTCGTTCTGTCAGCTCTCTGCGTTTCTCCCCAGGTTCACCGTCCTCTTCTCTCACGGTAACGCAGTCGATCTCGGCCAGATGAGCAGCTTCTACATCGGCCTGGGGACGCGCATCAACTGCAACATCTTCTCCTACGACTACTCGGGCTACGGCGTCAGCACGGGCAAGCCCTCCGAGAAGAACCTATACGCCGACATCGACGCCGCCTGGCAGGCGCTGCGCACGCGGTATGAGGGGCGCTGAGCGTCCTGCCTGCAACGCTCCGGGTAGCGGACAAGCAGGGGCCTCTGGGGGTCTAAGAGGAAGGTGCTCGCGAGGTTCTCGTAGATCTCTCCTGGGAAACCAAAACTTCCATCTTAAAGTGTTGATGACTCGATCTGTTCATTCATCCATCTTTCTGTCCATCTTTCAAGCCCATTGGCAGGGCATTGTCTCAAGGGACCTGGAGACTATCCTAGGATAGGACTGCCCTGGATGAAATGCCAGACTGTCAAAGGATGGACACACACACACACACACACACACACACACAAAGATGCACCTAAGCTGCACCTTCGTGGGCTGTGGAAGGAAATCTGTGCACAGAAAATGATAGACAGAGAATCCCCGCCCTGGAAAGGCCCTGCCTAGTAATTAACTCTAGAAAAATAACAAAGATTGAATGGTTCTCCAACTAAATATGTTTTGGGTTCTAGCATTGTTTTCATTCTTTTGATCTAATGATGTGAAATTTCCTGAGTTAGAAACCCTGCTCCTGACCCACAGTGGGCGACATGTTAATATACATGTGTTTTTTGGTCAGAAATAAGAGATCGGCACAGAGGTTTAAACTTATTTCTGTTCATTACTGAAAGCAGTACATGCGGTGACACGTAAACGCAGACACGCCTTTAGCTGTAAGATGGCATATATTTGAGGAGGCGGCTGACGGTTCCCCGTCGGTCTCTCGGTTACAGATACGGCATCAGTCCGGAGAACATCATCCTGTACGGACAGAGCATCGGTACTGTCCCCACGGTGGATTTGGCGTCGCGGTACGAATGTGCCGCTGTGGTGCTGCATTCCCCCCTGACCTCAGGCATGCGGGTCGCCTTCCCGGACACCAAAAAGACCTACTGCTTCGACGCCTTTCCTAAGTGAGTATGGCCTCGCATCCTCCTCCTCCCTTTTCCTCGGGTTTTTGGGTTTGGTGAGAGGGTTAAGCTTGGCGACGTTCCAGCGGGCTCAATCTCTGGGCCAGTTCTGTCTGGTGGGCAGGTTCCCTCCTGATGCCCTGACCTCTTCTGTTCTGTCCCGTGGACGTTCTCTTGTAACTCGAGCCCATGAGCGCCATGTCACCTTGAGTTACTGGCTAAATAGTATCTGGTCTGATTCACCTGACACCGGTAGATGTTAATATGCCACAGTGCCCATCTGAATGGGGATTAACTAGCAAACCCGCAATCAGATATACAAACTCTCACTTGTTCCTGTTTTCTCTTTCCGTTGGAATCTGATTTTTATATAATATAGTCTGTAAACTGTAGATTTACACTCTCCCTCCATATTAAATACTCCTGTGAGTAATTTGGGGTCATTTTAATTTAATGGTGAGATCTTCCACGCCGCTTGATGTCAGACGGCACCACACACATGTGTGAAAGTGACGGAGCGCTTTGCGGTTCTGCGCTGTGCTGCGCCAAGCAGAGTCTCTCTGCGCTGCGTAGAGTGTCGTCCTGGTGGGGGCGGGTAGCCATCATCCTCCCGGTGTGATTCAGAGCTCTGCGTGGTGCCGCCTGTGTAGGACGGGTGACGGGTGGCTGACCAGCCTGGCAGATTCCATATGACAGCGTTTATCGTGCTCCCCAGCTATGTGACGGGTGGCATCGACTGTAGGACCTGGTACAGGAAAAGCACATTGATTTGAGTCTTTCCCATCTATCAGAGACCTTCACCTCCCACTTGATTTGACCATGATAAATGAGTGTCAGTGGTTACCGTGGAGACTAAAGGGTGATAATTCACATGGAGGTGATAGAGGAGTGAACGGGAAATCCCTGTGAATCAGAGTCATTCCTGAGTGCTTCTGCGCTGGGGTATCATGCCTTGGTGTCCCGTCCTGCTCTCGCTGGAGTTGTGGCCTCTGTGGCATCCTCCTCCTCCCTTTTCCTCGGGTTTTTGGGTTTGGTGAGAGGGTTAAGCTCTGTGGCTATGCTCTCTCTTTGTGTCAGCTGGCCTGAGTTCATGATACTAATGTAAACAATGATCGCAGTGGGTTGTATTGCTTGATAAGATGTAAATTTCATTATGTGCTTTGAATCTTAACTTGTGATCTGACCGGCAGTTGGCCAGAGCTGCATTCATCACCGGATAAAACATTCTGTGCATTTCCCAGTTCGGATAATAAATTCCATGCTTTTCCCAGTCCGGATGCCTGCCAGTCAGCTGGTCCTGAGTGCATATGTGTGTGTGTCTCTCCGTGTGTGGCAGCATCGAGAAGGTATCCAAGATCACATCGCCGGTGTTGATCATCCATGGCACGGAGGACGAGGTGATCGACTTCTCCCACGGGCTGGCCCTCTTCGAGCGCTGCCCCAAGGCCGTAGAGCCGCTGTGGGTGGAAGGAGCTGGACACAACGACATCGAACTGTACAGCCAGTACCTGGAGCGACTGCGCCGCTTCATCGGCCAGGAGCTGGCGGCACAGCACGCCTGAACGCCCCCCCCCCTCCACCACGCGTGTCTCTGTGTGCAGGGGGGGGGGGGGGGCATGTATACGGAGTCCTCCATCCTCCGAGCTCACAGCACACACGCACCAGCCTCTCCTCAGGTGAACTGCTCACCCAAGGCTGTGTTGGCCCTCCTTTCTCTCCTCATCCCTCATTGTATGGTCCCCCCACCCCCGTTTCCTCATTTTGCTTCTGAACCTTCTGCTTTCCACAATATGAGACGTCCATCTTTTCACATCACATGACTCAGTTGGGTTTTTGACCCGATTTAATACCCACTAAAAATACATGTAGCAGAGAAATGTAGAAAATGCCCCCCCGCCTCTCATTTTGTATTATTTTACACTGTTCACTCTTGTCAGTCGGGTCTGCTAGGTGTGCATTGCGGATTTTTAAAGACCAACGTCTTCTCTGTATCTCCTCATATCCCATTCCTGTGTTTTGATCCCAAGACAGTTTTCCGTGCTCACGTTGCCTTCGGTTGGCTCGTCCAACCGACACCTCAGCTTCCGCCGCCTCTCGACCCGGGAGGAGACGCGCTCATACTGTGAAGGCACCATGTGTCAGTGAACAGCCGGCCAGTCAGTTGCATTCTGGGAGATTCTCCTGTATCGGGCCAAAGCTGCTCCTTTTGACCACTACATTACCACCTCGTACACGTGGTCCTTTTTAAACCTGTACAGTCTCATGCCACTAGGTGATGTTCGAAGTGGACGGCGTGTTTATAATGCGAGAACCACTCATCATTGAAATATTTTTAATGGAGAAGTAAGGCTGACTTGGGGCAGGTATTCAGCATGGAAGGTAGAAGCTGTGCGTATTTATGAAAAGTGCGAGTACTGGATATGTTTTGTGTGTCATGGCACATAGCTCTCGCTGACTGAGATGAATTTTTACTTAACGACGTTGTTAAATAAATAGCTTGAACTTTGTTTTTAAAGCTGAGTTGTTTAGTGGGAATGTGTGGAATTTCACATCCATAACGCACCTGCTTAATTCCTACCTGTGCGTCACTGTCCCACCCCCTGTGCATCTGTCGGTGATGTAGACACTAGGAGAAGGTGGCGTGAATCCTTCCCAAACGCCTCTTTAGGTACGTAGGCATTGCAAATGCTCAGGGTTCCTGTTAGGCTACCGTAAGCAGAACTGCGAGTGTTTGCAAAGCCCCAGGCTCTGGGAATTAGGTACACCCTGCTGCAGGAGACCTGTAACTTACAAGGTCCAGCATGACTGGTGCTGAAGTGTCTTTTTAGTGGTTTTTTTTGGCTTGGGCCTGATGCCAGCCAGCATGAAACCTAAGCTACTGTTCCCTGTATGGCCTGGCAGACTGAGAGACCGTCCACATTGAGTTAATGTACAAATATGAATATATGAATACTTGTGTTGTATAGTTGAGAAATATTACGGTTGAAGCAAATCGGTCATGGTTTCACATTTTGCCTAAAAAGTGGAAGGCACCTGGTATTTCCTCTGGTATTTTATTTTATTTTTAATGATTTCTGTGTTGATTGTTGGGTGAGGTCTAGGTCACTGTCATGACTCAAATAGTGGCCCTCGGTCTATGGCCTACAGGACAGCCAGTCTGTATTTGAAGGGAATTGCATCGTATTGTGTTGCAGTACATGTCAACACACAACCCGTAAGCATTTGATAGATATTTCATAAAAGGGATGTTGGACACTGTACCTACTTTGCTCTGACCAGACCAAAACCCATTGCATTCTCTAATGCTGTGACGTGTTGGCAGAAACAGTCAAACCTCTGAATGCTCCTTGGATTACGTACTTGTATGTCTTAATGTTTGTTTTAAGAGTGGTTTTATCACTATACACAGTGAAAGCACTTTTGTACATGAATTTTGTTTTGTATAACTTCATACTGGGCAAACTGACAGAACAGGTTTTGTGAAATACCAGACTTATGAAAATATGACATGCATAAAGTAACTAGTCAGCCTGTTTTTAAACTGACCAATTCGGCTGGATGTAAAGTGTTCGCTGAACTTGCTGCTGTTGGGGAAAATCACCCACACTAAACGCAATAAAAGGAGTGACCCTCTATCACCCTGAGCATATTCATCAGTAGAGTTTAGTCAAAGAAAGTGAAAGTCAGGTCGGATTTTCAGGTCATGTTTTTATATAGATGCATCTCATTGTTTCCCAGTGGCAGTGAAAGGTTGTCAGTGGTCTGTGTCGATTGTGTGATATTTGTGGGGGGGTGGG
>JAODKF010000038.1:4387495-4407521 GCA_026779585.1 Mormyrus proboscirostris | reverse complement strand
CCCCCCCCCCCCCCCCCCCCCCCCCCCCCCCCCAGCCCTGTTGTCTTGCATGTGTGATGAATTTTTCAGGGTTAGGATTCATTTCTGTTATGTTTTCTTAACATTTGGGAGTTGAACACTCCAGTATCGAGTGGGTTACGCCGGCCAGTAATTTTCACTTTAAATCCATTTAAAACACCAACAAGTTAGTCAGGTCTCCCCTTAGGTGAAACTTCTGTGGGTACAGAGACAAGAAATACTTGAATATAAACTTGTCTGAATGGAATCCTGATTTGTTTGTGACTTGCGTTTATCACGCACACTTTTCGTCCTCCCAGAAGCTTTTGGTACAAAGTAGGTTGTCCTCTCTGCTCCTGAGGTAGCGCAGGCCAGCGCTTCGAACGAGGGCTTCGAACTTGGCGGGGAGTCCTGAAAGAATTTTCGAAATAGTTTTGAGATGACATTGTGTGCTACAGCAGGTAGCCTCGTGAATGGAAAAAGCTTTTTACTTTCCCAAATAGATTAAATACTGTAAAAGTGGTGTCTGGGTGTTGAATCAAAATACTTAATGCATTCATATAAAGCAAAGTGTAATTGATGGGGCAGAGGTCGTGCCGTCGGATGGCTGGCGTTTTCTTTGATGGATCCAAAGACAGCAGGTATCCTAACGCAAGTTAATAACTGGCGGACTCAAGTTGTTCAATGGCAGAAGGAATGAGCATCAGTGTGCCAGGAAACAGGCTTTCAGCATTAATATTCAGTCCTGGGCCGCGGCCAGGGCGCTGCCCGCCTGGGGTGGGAGTGGGGGGCTGGTCAGAGAACACGCTCACTTCAAAGGGGAACACGGAGGCAGAGTGTGAGTCTGCGCACATGTTTGTGGGGGGTAGAAGAGATGGATTGTTTATTTGGGTGGAGAGGGCATGCTTCTGGCATGATTCCAAGGTGTGTGCAAAATACTTTATGGTTTTTAAAAAATCTCTACATATGGACTGTGTTGCATTGTTTTGGGGTTACATGACAGGTTGGGTTAGGATGTGCTGTACTATATCTGTTTGCTTAATTTATTTTAGTGTTTTTCTTTTTCCAGAGATGATAAAAGTTTAAAAAGTCTACATTTTATGGTATTACTAAGCTCATACTGGTATGAATTACTGATGAATCAGCACCGCTGAATTTAAGACAAACCGAGTTATACCTGCAGTGTAAAGTACACCATTGTGTGTCCTGAGCTCATCGGCGAATTCACTGTTTTCATATGATTTCCTGTAACCTTATTTCCGTCGGGAAACATGGTTTGATCCTGCAATTCTAAATTGGTCTATGGAAAATGGCAGCATACCCACTTTGTTTCATCTTCCATACGAACAATTTCACTGCACTCTGACACAGTGATGTGAACGGTTTCTGCTACACTCCAGGTCTGATCTGAAAAGGGGTCTACATTGGGACGGGTTAATGAATTTAACTGTCAAGGCTGTTTCAAATGCAGTGGTGATCTGAGCAATAAAATATTTTATCCACCTGGAAATGTTGTGGCTTTTTAAAATCGCACACAAAATGTAAGTCACTTCGCTTCATTTTTTTTTCTCAAGCGAGCGTTTTAATGCGAAGCCGGGTTTAATCTCGCTTTATATTCTGTAAATGACAGAAATTTGCATGCTAGTATATGGGAAACTAGCTTCAGGCTAAACTCTTGTGACATAATAAGCATATTGCGCTCGACCAGGATATAACTTTTGAGATTTCGTAAAGCGCTGCAGTTTGACCGTCGCTCTTAATTCGTTCAATTACTGCGGCTTCGGCCAGTAAACAAAGCCGAGAATTAATCTGGGAGCGTGGGGCCTCCTTAAATGGCGACTGTTTGCATTTTTATGGTACAGGGACAAAGGCAGCTCTGGGAGGCCAGCAGATGGGCTAGGCTGTTATACCTAAACCAAATAGCTCCAATTTTGTCTGATTTCATTATTACAGCATAAACCACGTGTCTGCCCTCGTTTCTGCTCCACAGTCGGTGATGGAAAGAAAGGGCTGTACTTTTGCCAGATGGGCTCTAAGCTTCTACAACCTCGCCCATCTCGGTACAGACTTGTATTTACACAACGAGAAATAATTGAAATAG
Source organism: Mormyrus proboscirostris (assembly GCA_026779585.1). NCBI lineage: Eukaryota > Metazoa > Chordata > Actinopteri > Osteoglossiformes > Mormyridae > Mormyrus > Mormyrus proboscirostris. The sequence continues at coordinate 4,405,423 of JAODKF010000038.1, read as the reverse complement.
TACTCCCGTTTATGCAAATCCGTGTACCTGCACGCAGCCCATAGAGTAACGCAGGAGACGGAGAGGGTATGTCTGCAAACCCACGACCTGCAGGCTGTTTGCTGTGTTTCTGCGCAACTTCTGTCACTCTGCCCGAGCAAAAAAATGGGTCTGGAAAATCCAATACATATAATCAAAATAAAATATACTTATGTGGTTTTAAACGAAGGTGGGATATTATAGTGTAATGAAGTATACATTGAGTGTTTTTCAATTTACAACCAGTTGGGAATTAAACCCCACGAAAGCACATGGCACTTCCCTGGAATCCCTTCCCTCTTCCCCTGTAAAATCCTTCCTTTTCCCCGCCTGTAGTTCACGTCAGCCGGCGTCACTCTCGCTACGTGATAGCCTCCGTTCCCTGGGGGTGTGAACCGAACCGGCTCGGCTTTCCGCAGACAATGAAGCTGGAGCTGCCTTCAGCACGCACGTTGCTCTGGAAGTGCGCAGGTAAACGGCTTCGGAGCGTCGGCGACCAGGCTGCCTAACTTTGCTCAGTCGTGTTTTTTTCTTCAGTGTTTCGAACCAGCTTTTGTCATATGACCTTTAATTCAATTGAAGTATTCACGAATTCTGGGAAAAAAAGAAACTTAATTATAAATTCACAGCGGAGGATCTTTTATTCTTTGCGTCACTAGCAAAGCAGAAATTAGAAAATGTCAGCGTTTGGGTCCTCGGATTACTTAGCCGCTGAGTTGCTGGTGCTGATGTCGAATGGACCCGTCCTGCACCCTTCCACCCCTGCAGGCCTGGGTCCCCTCCAGGGCCTTCCGCGGGGCGATCCGGGTCAGGGGTCGAGCGAGGATAGGGAGGTCTATGATACATTAAAGAAGGGGCGCAACATTATAACCGTGGCCGCGAGTTTCGCGGAGCTTCGTGGCAAGTTTCGCCCAATGTCGACCTTCTCGGAGAGCAGCAACTCCTCCGCGGGAGACCCTGACAGCCTTTCGTGCGGCGAGAGCGGCTACACCACGTTGTCTGACTCCACCACTCCGACCCCCACGATGACTCCTTCCGCCACCCCGACGCCAGGGCAGCACAACCTCCCAGCTCAGCCCCGGGGCGTGGGGGCGCCACGGTCCCCCGCCAAGCGACACCCGTGTACCTTTGATGGATGTGACAGAGTCTACGGGAAATCGTCCCACCTGAAGGCGCACATCCGGACCCACACAGGTGCAGTCAATGCTTGGGGGGGAGAGTTGTCCAGCTTATATTCTCTATTTTTTATATTATGGTCAGTCTATCGAACTGTTGCATTGCAATCGGTCGCGGACAATTGTCATTTTGATCAACAGGTCAGGCTTAAAACTTTCCGACAATTCCAACAGACCTTAAGCCAGACAGTGGTGCGGGTGGCTGACGTTTATGAGCAATGACTTAAGGAAAATGGCCTAATTTGCCTAGTTTGCCAATCCGCTTTGCACTCCCACAAAGTATTTTATGGCCTGGGCGAGGCGGGCGTATGATTTTTTTTGACCACGTTGAACTTAGTCATTACTGTGCTATCCGAAGTCTCCGGGATCTGTCCGTGGAGAGTAACCAGTAGTATTTATGTGTTTTTCCCTCGTCACAGCAGGGAACGCCAGGCCGTTTTCAGAAGTTTATCTGAATCTGAAAGAGTTGAAAACGCGGCTTTTACTGTACAAAGTAACAAAAGACAGATCTTAGTACGGAGAACAAAGAAGTAAACGAACAAAGGAACGAGTGGTGAAAGTGAAGCAGTGTTTGCCTAGGAGAGAGTACAGCACGGACATTCGTTTCAGTAACAGATTCCCCCTAAAATACTTTTTAATGCATTGTTCCGGTGTCTCGATCCCCTACTAGCGCGACGCTTTTTCTGCTTCTAGCCGGTGGCTCAGTAGCTATAGGGGCACGTCGTTGCCCGGTCGCCGGGTTCAGACGGAAATCGTTAACGCCGGGAGACATGGGTGTCGATGGAAAGGGGCGTTTTTGGGAACGTTACTGTGATAAGATGGTGGTGTGTATATGACTACATTTTTTTAATGAAAGTGGAGCCACGATGCACACAGGTACCGCTTAGTATTATGTTGCGGTTCGTGAAATTAGATACCACCGGTAGGTTATTAATGCAGTGTTCGTACATTAAAACTGTAACGCTGATGACGTGGTAAGTGGCTTCCTTTTGCAAAGCGGTTCACTTGGGACATAAACCCGTGCGTGGTATTTTGTGTAACGTTGCTGCAAATAAACACTTGATTTTGTCCCCCCCCCCTATTTTAAGCTCCCTAAACGCTTACACCTCCGCTGCAGCACGTGGCACGTGACATGCTTGTATGTTTCCACGTGGAGGAGACATGATGAACCCATTAACCCAAAATAGCCAGCAAAATCTCGTTGGAAGGTCACAAAACGACGCACTTCCCCATATTTGTAAATATTTCTTAATTTTTCGAATTATCCAGGCTTCAAGTCATTTATATGTTTGTTTTATCTGACCAAGAAGAGTAAAATGTGATCCCCCCCCCCCTTATGTTTGGGAACCTGAATATCGTTTAAAAACTCAAAACGTAGCTGTTCTTATTCCCAAAAATATATTAGGCACGTACGCGTTTGGCAACGTGTATATTGTTGTCTGTTTAGATTACTGCAAGTGATGTTTTTATTTTATTTACGGCAGGTTTGAGGGAATAAAAACTTGGCCTGTCTGTGGGTCCCTGACGGCTGGACTGGGAAGCGCTTCTCTACAGTATCTGCTCTGCTTTTGCATACTATTTGCATATGCCGATTTATAAAACCTGCAGTGGGAAGAGCCATTGCTCAGAGAACAGCATCGATCTACTGCACCAATAGCAGCTCTTAATTACCCAGACAGATCCTTAACGAGGCTGTTATCATGACATACACTTAACTGGCCATCCATCCGTTGTCCTTTTAAAGCGCAATTTTCTCTCACGTTCGAAGGGAGATCGGTATTTTGCAGTACGCTAAGTAGTATGTGTGAGACTGTTTAATTTCGCAGGTGTTTTTGTACGTACTGGTTAGTGTCGTGCATTTATGTGAGGCCCCCGGGTTTGGAGACCCCGGTTGGCCACAAGCAGACATTACACTTGGGAGAGGGGTCCGACTTTTGTAGTGGGCCCCCCAGAAACGACCAATCCACTATCGTGGAACAATTCTGCGAATACGGAACAGTCGTTGTCAGAAAAATGACACTGGCGCTGATATCTGTGTGAACTTTATCAATATGCTTCTCGCTAACAAAGTTGGCAAGCCAGTGATGCGGCATAAGGTGAAGGGTGGTGAAGTCTCAACAAGCCGGGTGTTCATGCCATGAAGGGGTTTAGGTTTGTGATGTAAACGACTCGGTCACGATCTCAGTTCTACGACAAATTGGAATACGTGCCGCACACACTCTGTGTATTTAACAGCATGACGAGCCCCTCTGTGGAACCTGTATCGTTTACCATGTGACACAAATGCAGTTTTTTTAGCAGTCCGATGTTGAATAACTGTTTTTAGTTCATGATATGGTTACTAAATTTTGGATCTTTTGAGACTGATTTATTTACGAAGAGGTGAGACGCACAGGCAGTACTGAAATTGAGAAACCAATCAGTTTCGGCATAACATTGGTCTGTTTTTGTAGTTCAGAGGCTTCAACAGTGAATACAGGGGTTGTGTGATAGACGCTTTGCTGGTTTGGCCTGTCGCTATAATAATAGTGTTAAGAAGTGCTGTTGCAGTTTTATCGTGACTGAAACTCTTATCCTAATATCCCCCGCCACGAACTGCAGTTGTACATTGCAGTCAACATTGATTAAATTGATAGAAATTAAACCATTTCAATTTTAGTTTGCTAGGAGGAGCCTCTGCGTCGCGTGAAAACGGCAGAGGGAACCTGCCGGGGAACCTGCTGTGGAACCTGCAGAATTCAGCACTTGGTTCATTTCCCCTCGGTTCTTATTTTGTCCGTTATGCGAAAAGCACAGCAGTCAAGCATAAACACGACAAATATCTTTCGTCGTTTCCGCCCCAGCCCTACCTGTGCTGCACGGCGATCGCCAGCGTGAGTCACGTCCTGATAAAAAGATACTGTTTTATTCCTGGTTGGAATTTTTGTCTTTAAATGTTTTTGAAAAACCCTCTACTTGAATACAGTAGTAAAATAACGGTATAGCAGATGTGTCTGGAGCAAAGCAATTAAAAAGGGCTTAGCAGCTCGGCTGCCATCGTCTGCATGATGGACCCGCACAGATGGTCCCCCCCCATCTCTCTCTGTCCTTTGGCGAAGGCGTGTTTAATTGTAGGCACCTTAAAACCGTAGCTACTTTGATGGGGGTATTTTTAAACTGTGACGCCACGTAATTTGGGAGCAAACGGTAAAGATGCAGCACTGTACACTGCGAGGGATGTATGGTCGACCGTGGGATGGGCCGCGTCCCGGATACGGGCCGCGTTTTGACAGTGTCGACGCCCGTAATGAGGGCGGTAGGTTTTAACAGACGCCGCAAATGTGTGTGACATGGGGGTGGGAGGCGAGTGTGGCTCCACCCACAACTGTCTCTGCCTGGGACTCATTCAAATTCAGTTCAAATTCAAAATAACTTTAACCTGTAAGATTCTCACTGCTTGGATTTGCCCTTCAGGTGCCAGTGTAGGACAGATGCGCAGTTTGATTGATGTGGTGGCTGTTAAGGGGCTTGTGCTGTATCTGAGTGAAGGTGTGTGACTTTCAGTGAGCGGGGGGGGTCACATCTCTGTCCAGGTAAGCAGCCCAGTGAAATGGGAGGTATAGATGAACACAGCCGTGATGGGATGGTAAATGACTCCTGCAGTATGAATAAAATGACAGTTTGATCTAGCACAACTCAAGAATGCCTGATCAGTCCATTTATAATGTGGGGCTTTGGCAATAAATCTATTGGGACTGAATGCTTCATGCTCAGTGTAGATGCACCGTTCAGTGTGACGTGAGCCGGGCGTGTTCCTCCCACTGAATATCCCCGGTCTTATGAACTGCCTTAAGAGCAGCTCTGCAGTGTGACGTTGCAGTTTGCTGTATCGCCATGCAGTGTGACGTTGCAGTTTGCTGTATTGCCATTCGGTTTTTAGTGTGCCCCTGTGATCCCCTCCCCCATCACATGGCGTCAAAGATGGAACTGACCCCACCTCCCCGTGTCTCCTGCAGGTGAGCGACCCTTCCCTTGCACCTGGTCCGGCTGCGAGAAGAAGTTTGCCCGCTCGGACGAGCTGGCGCGCCACACGCGCACCCACACTGGCGAGAAGCGCTTCCAGTGCCCGCTCTGCGAGAAGCGCTTCATGCGCAGTGACCACCTGGTGAAGCACGCCCGCCGCCACCCCGCCTTTAGCCCCTCCATGATCAGCCGCCGGGGCCCCTCTCTGGGTCCCACTCAGGGGCTATAGCTTACCCCCCCCTCCTTTTGGAGTGGTCAGTGATGCCGGTCTACAACTCACACTGGATCGGACTGCCTGCTTGGTCTCCATGGCGATTGGGGGCGGGGTCAGCTCCCATGCAAACCCCACTGCAATGGAATACAGATATAAAGCACAGCTGGACTGTTCTCCCATATCTGCAGGATGACAACCTGCATAGCATATGTTTAAAAATCTGGTGGTTTATTAGGACTTTTTGGGGGAGGGGACAGTGCGGCCAGTGCTGCTAGGACGCGCCTCTGCTGTAACGGCAGCTGGGGTTCACAAGGGCACCCAGTGCGGCATTAGCAGCCATTGTCTCCCAGGGTGCGACCATCTCCCATACCTGCTTCTGGCTGTGATCACGGCGAAAGGCGCCCAACACTGTCCTCTGACCTGCGGCGTGTCGTCTGGGCCCCCCTCCTTTTTCGTGTCCCACCCCCGAACGACAACATGCCCCCACCCTGGATCCACAGACCTTTCTGCTCATCCGGACTCTCCTTCATGTTTCCATTCCGGTTTCTCAGTGCCAGGCCAGGCATCAGTATAATTTTATCGGTGGTTATAATGATCATTATTAATATTATTGCTGTTTGTAACTATAGTTTTTTCGTTTTACTATTGCTTTATTAGGCCTGAGAAACAGGGATGCCTTAAAACTGGTGTGTGTGTGTGTATGCATGTGTGTGTGTGCTGTGAGAATATATATTTATATATATATTCTCACAGCACCCATGAAATGTGACCATTGTCACATGGTAGCATTGCACCTGATTGCGGTGCAGTTCCTGTAAGCTTAAAGCATTTGCCGTAGAAACAATATTCATGCTATTTGTAGTGATGCTTGTGATTCGTATAGTCCTTATATTAGGGGTGATACCGATATATGCTGCCTTCGGCTAGAGCGACTTTGCTGTATGTATTTTTTTTTTTTTTTATTAGAAACTGACGTGCAGTGTCCTGACAAATCCCTCGACGATTTAGAGTTTTGTACGTTCACAAACAGCCTTAGCATTTCTCATCTGTTTTTGAACCATGCTGTTTTTCCTACAGGCGTGCACCCCAGTGCACGAAAAATCCGTTTTTATGTATATGCAATACGAGCACTTTCCTTGCAGGTACTGCCTTTATCGCCTCCGAGTCTGCGGGCGTTTTCCCCCACTGTGCAGCGCTCCCGTCCTCTCTGACCAGTACTGTGAACGCCGAGCACATGGTAGTCTGACTGGCGAATGCCAATCCCACAAACCTACTGCGCCCGCATTTACGTTTGTCGTGTACAAGTCCAAGTGCTTGAAGAAGTGCAATAAAGGACGGAATATACTGAAGTTCATTGCCTTTAGAGGGCATGTCAGCCGCTTTTGATCTGATTCGAGTGCCTACGCGTTTTACTGTACTACATGTGAATTTGCGTACGCCACCGCATACGTAAAACTTTGTCATGCAGTTTGCTTCTTGTGTCACTAGATGGCGCACTTTCCTCTCCGCTATGGCACACTGCGTCTTCGTGAGTAAATCGGCTTCAGGGAATGATTATTTTAATAATAGAATCTTTTGCTTTCTTGGCGTGAAAAAAATTAATTAAAATTCGATTTGCTATAAGTAAATGAGGTACTTTGTTCGGGTACTCATGGATGAATTAATTTTTTTTGGCTAATGATATTGGGTGGATGAATGAAAGGTAGTTAAAGCGCAGGACTAAGTCTGTACGGGATTATACACATATCTGTCATAAGACCATTTTCCCAAGATTCTCGTGGAGTTTCAGCCAGTATAGACTTTTTCTCCTCCGAAAAGTTTTTAATTCAGTTAATTCAATGTTACCAGTGTGGGGGTGTCCATGGGTGTAAATTATGGGAGACAACCCCACCAATAATTAAAACCGCCTTAAATGGGTGGAAACCTCAATCCCACAGTACCCAACCCAAAGTGATGCCCATGGGGCTGTCTATACATACTTAGGCTGCTCGCCCTGAGTTGCCTGGGTTCAGGCCGGTCCTGGGGCGCAGAGGAGCCCCACGCTGGTACTCGCATGCTAGATTTTGTCTTTAAGGTCAGGAGGAAGGGATTCCCCGCACCCCCTTCGCTGTCGATGCCCTTTACCCGTTTCTCAGCTTGTGTTTACAGATTGCTGAGGTGGCTTTACTTCTCCTCGTTCGGTGTCTGTTTGGTTCGAGTGCCGTCTGTCTCCAATTTGAACAATTACCAGCACAGTGTTTCCCAACCCAGTCCTTAGGGACCCACAGACAGTCCACATACTGGGAGCTGGGAGAGGATGAAAATGCGCAGTCTACACGGACTGGGAAACACTTCACTGTTTTCTAACCCCTTGTCATTCTCTCTTAATGCAATTTTGGCCTCTTTCTGGAAAACGTGACTTTTCTTATGCCACCCGAAACAATTCTGCAACCTTGATTTATTTGATTATTCTGAGGTGTTGATGGTTCTGGAAATTATTGGTTTCAACAGAGGTGGAAAGTTCAGGTCCAGAAAGTACAAATCTAGACCAAGATGTTTCAACCAACCAGTAGAGTATAAAGAGTCACAGTCACAGAGAACTCAGCTGGTTGGTTGAAACAAAATGTGTACTTTCTGGACCAGAACTTTCCACCCCTGGGTTTCACTTATGACAGAAAACCTCTCATGTTCATAATCCTGTGCATCAATGCCTCTCATTTCACTCATCAGATTTTTTTTGTGTTGTATTTTCTTTTTGATTCATTTAATAGTGTGTTTAGCAATTGTCTCTGAACTGCACAATAAAACTAAACTAGTTATGGAAGCCTGGGTATTTACCAGAGGCAGGTTTATAAATAACTAATTATGGTGATGGAGTAATTGGTTATAATGTTATTGCAGTATTTCTCTTCATATCCAGAACATTGATACTTTGCCACACAGACACAGTGTTAGTAACTAAAAGCAGTACGCACCTCGACAGTGTAAACACACACTGTTTGTGTCCGTGGTTACAAATCCACGCAAAGGTCTTACGGTCAAATGAACAGTAATGAACCGTAGCCTTAGTTCAAGATTTCAGTATTGTCTTCCCTGTTTCATTCATTTTATTTTTGGGAGGGGTTTAAAACCTATGCCATACTGGATGTAGAAAATTACTTCACTCAGGTGTGTTTTGTCCTTTTATATGGAACAAGTTTTTATTATTAATATTATTATTTTCTAATTTATTGTTATATGTATTAAGCATCTTTTTATAGATGGTTTTAAGTTTGGGACAATTCGTTTGCTAAAAGTTACAATTTTTTTAATATTAAATAAAATCCGAATAGGGACAAAGTGCTGTGTGTCGACCCTCACCATGTTGCCTCATCTCCAAGAAAAATTAATCTCTCTGGTTTCATTCTAGTACTTGACCTTGTCCTGGAGTTGCATTTTCCGAACCAACATTGAATCAAGAAAATACATAAGATAATTTTGAGTGAATATTTATAGCAGAATGATGTTCAGAGGGGAGGGGCATTTTCTCTTCCCATTTTTGCTTTGACCATATTAGGGTTTGCTGTCGCTGTCCAATGAGGAACACATACGTCCAAAATTCCGTTATTTCAGGAATGTGCATAATACATTTTTTCAGAGAATACTTCACAAAATAAACCTAAAACAACATAATGAGACTCCCTTAGCACCACAAATAAAAACCCAACAGCAGCATCTCTTACCAGAAATCATGAGCCGGTTACTGAACATCATCCAGTCTTTGTAGTGAACAGTTTAATGTACAAACTACTTTCTTCTACCAAAATTCATGCACCAATCATATCACTGCGCCGTCACGAGCACGAGCTCGCTGGCACCATCTTCTGCGCAGTGATGCGTTTCGTGGGTGGAGTTCGGTAGATGAATTGGAGTGACCAGACTGTCTATGGGTGTGAATGGCGTTCACTGCGATCGCTCAGCACCCTGTGCTGGGTCATTCCCTGCCCGGATGGATGGACCAAGCCTCTGCATGTAGTGTTACAGGGTGTGTTCTTGTGTGCTGTGAGCAGAGCGGCATGCGTACGCTGCTCCTCTTCTTCCTCAGCACCAGTTCCTCGTCCAGCCAGACAGCGAGTCCTTCTCCTTGTCACTGATGTAGTGACCTATGGGAAGGACAATCCTCTGGTTATGTGTTTTAATGTCTTCCAGGTCACAAGACTAGTATAGTTTAGTTTATTTACTAAAATCCCATTTGAGCAGCTGCCCTGGTCAAACCATTTTCCATACAAGATCACTTTGTTGCGTGTGACTCAGCGGGTTAAGGCTCTGTTCCCCTGATTGGAAGGTTGCTGGTTCGAGCCTTGGCGGAAGAGTCACACGTCTGTGGGCCCTTCTGCAAGGCCCTGAACCCCCAGCTCCAGGGGTGCTGCACATTGACTGATTCCCCCCCCTTGCAAGGCCTCTGGGTGACATTATGGTACTCAGTGTGATAAAGGCTCATGAGAGGACAGTATGGCTCCCCCTGCAGGTGGCACATCTGAACTCCACCTCTGTATCCTGTATCCGCACAAAGCAGTACCGAGTTACGAGAGCCTTTTACCACGACCATTACAACGCAGCACTTCTGTGTGTCAGTACCAACTAGTCAGGGGAAGACTCAGTATGTGTTTCCCGGGAATACAGCCAGTTATGGGCAACCCTGTGTACACAGAACTACAGACACCTTGAAGTAGTTCTCCAGCAGATCTTGCACTGACACTCATTCAAAGATTGATGGTTAAACCACATGGAAACCAAGGAGGAGGAGAGAGATACAGAAACACTGAATATTTCATATATTTTGAGTCGCTAACTGGACGTTCAATAAGAACTGGATCCGTAATGGAGGTGTATTGTGAGTGGTTAAGGTGTTTGGAGCCGCGTTATGCGTCATTCTGACAGGTGAGTAAAACCAGTAAAACCTGCAGCGTGTATCTGGTAGACATCTTGCGGCAGAGCGTCTCAGACTCCAGGGTTTGATGAGCAGGTCAGACATACGTGGCTGTATTCCCCCAGGCCTGAATTCACATTCCCAGCCCACAGCTGGGATATCAGGCAGCTGAAGAACTCATGGACATCGTAGATGACAGGAGATAAACAGAAAACCCCGCCAAACTGAATATATGTTTATAAATCTGGTTAAATATATCAAATTTTCCACTATGATGTGTTTATTACATGATTGTATTCTCCTTGGTCAACCACACTGCTCTAAGAAAAACATTCCCTACTTCAGAATAGCTTAGCAATTCTGTATTCATGTGTCAACAAATTCACTTGCATTCTGCTCGTCTTCAGCAGGCTGGTGTGAAACTGTGTAAATTACATTTCCTTCATTGCTTTGTAATTGACCCACTCGCTGAAGCTTGATGATCAGCAAAAAATACCTGCAAATCAAGTGGCACAGAGAAGGGGAGCTGGTATCTATACTGTCACTCAGAGTTCTGTATGAGGTGGATACTTCTGCTAGGTACCTCCTCAGGTCAGTAGATGGTACTGGCCTCTCTATTCCTCCTGCCAAATGATATCCTTGCAGAAGGACAGCAGGTTGAAGACATTGCAGGGTGGTGTTCCAATAGCAGCCCTGCCACCCCAGGTTTGGTACCCTGACAAGGAAACCTCACCCACCCAGGTCTTTGATGCTCTGTTTTAGAAGGTTCACAGGAGCTAAGCGCTTACCTGAGGCAGACCAGCCGCTGGTGCTCTTCCTGCGCTTTGTCACCCATCTCCCCCATGGAGAAAGGAGGCTGTAATTTATGGAACCTTAAAATGCGGAATGGGAATGCCGCAGAATTTTGATATCTCACTGGTACTCTGATCTGTGTATCGCTGAGTTGACAAGGATATTTGGAAATCTCACTTAATAAAAATGTAGAAACACATTAAGGTGGGGTGACCAGATAATCCATACCAGGGAGGACATTTTGAGCCAGGACAGGATTTGTAAAGTACCATTTCAATTAAAAGGACCTGGATTTCACTTAAGTTCTTGTGTGCTAGTAAATATCAAGCTACGACGACTATGTCTTATACCATCAACACACAATTTGGCGTGACGCATGCTGGCCGCTGTTGAACTTGTCGGAGGGGGTTGGCGCGGGATCGCATGGGATGATCCCTGCTTACCTGACACGGTTGTAACGGTTCATGCATTTGTTGCGTGCGGTTTAGTGACACGCAACGAAACGAATGAATACATTTACTGTCACGTGCAGAATGTAAATTCCCAAGTACATGCTCAATGCGGAAGCATGTTAAAAGTTACTGATTACAGGCGGTTTTTTCCCAGTAAATTACATCAACAATGGACAGTAGTTGGTAAAACAAGACTGTCGGTCAGCTGTATTATACCAAACTTGGATATGTTGCTGGAAACACATCCAACGTCAACCCATGTGAGACATTGTCCGCATGTGTGTAGCATTTCGGTGTTTATGCCAGGAAACACAAATGGGGCTTAAAAAAAATCAGAATGTTTCTCGCCACAGACATGCATCTATACCCGCTAGTAGAGAACAGGTGCTTAGTTCATTTTGTTATCATGCAGTCTTACTTTTGAATTATTTTACACCTTTTATTTGTACATTGAATAAAACATAAGGGATGCTTATTTTCACAGACACAGAAACGTTGCCTTTGGTTTACAACTGTTCCTAATTGTTTGCAGTTTTAATAATAATTTCAAAACGAATTTTGTTTTCACTGCCATACCGAAATTGTGAACCTAAAACCGAGGTCTGTACTGTGAATTTTGTGGTGACCAACGAGTTCACTGTGGCAGTTTGTGGAGCGTGTGCCACAACCAAGGGTCAATAGTGACATTAGAGAGACGTCCATGAAGTTAGTGATAAATTATTTATTTGCTTTTGTTGGTACAGAATTCTTTGGTGAGGAAGGGGGAATTCAAATAGTGAGGCAGGTGATTCCATAAGTGCAGTGTCATACGAGAATGATAGATACTTCAATAGTCGGGTGACCTCATCTGTGCCCTCTGGCTGCTCACACGGAACACTTTCACACAGGCACACTATCATTGTATCCAGAAGCAGAGGAGTGCACAAGTCATTAATGTAATGTGTGCACACTTGTAAGCCCCTTATTGTGACTGTTCACCCATCCAACAGCAATGGCACGTGGCGAGCATGCAGCGGATGTAAATGTGAACAGGATGCACGTGTCAGAGGAACAGGCAGCACGTGCAGAAGGTCAGTCCACATCAAGCTGGGGGGGGGGGGATTGCGTAGACGCTGGTGGTGTTTCAGCTGCAGAGCAATATGGGTGCAGGACGGCTCGCTTTACACACTTTCTCCACAGGCACTTAAGTGACAAAGGCGGCGGTCATTCCTGACGCAAAGCGGGAGACGGTCACACGGGTGAATGACGGTGCTGCAACAGCACGTGGGCCTGAGAGGACTGAGATGGTCCATCAGGAGGCTGTAGCCGCCGCGAGGGAGGGATGGGTGACAGTGTGGCTGAAACTGGGCTGAAGGGGTGACCACAGACACCGCAGACCGGTGCTATCAAACTAGCACAGGGAGGACGAACTTCTACACCAAAGTGGAGGCGGGATACGTGCCGCAGTATCCATGACAACAGCAGCCTACGTGACAACACCCTCTTTTTTTACTGTGAATTTCCAGGCCTGAATGTCTGTGTTTAACTTTTAAACAATTTAATAAATGGAACAGGTGGGAATACAAAACTATTCACAGATGCTCCCGCGGTAAATACTTTCTTATAAAGCCCCCCCACATACAAAAGACAGACATATTTAACCTTGTGCTGAATAGGGGTTATACAGATAAATGATCACTACACAGCGGTACCCCCCCCCACTCCAAAGTGAGCCCCTCCCTCACAGTCATTGACAACAGCCACCCGTCAGCAAACGCAGCTTCCGGACTCTGGCAGAGCCTCCAGGGGACACGGGGCCCCGGGCCCTAAAACACCAACGACGGCTCTCGAGGACCCGGAGAGGCACCACCTAGCCGGAGCCAATCAGAATGCAGTAGCAGTAATGCATTCATCACACAGCTCGCAGTATGAGAGATGCACGCCTGACAGCAGACCTGGGGCGGGGGATACATGGCGATGATGTCCCAAAGGTCCTCCCCCAGTTCCAGTCCTGGGAGCCAGAATCCAGCAGATTTCCCTGCTTAAACACATCTTAGCTCACCAGCTAATTGCCAGATTTAGCAGGTGTGTCTGAACAGGAAAATCCGCAAACTGCCCCTCCAGGACCGGAGCTGGGGAACCCGATGCCGGCCGGGACTGGATCTTCGACGCAGACGAGGGGAGAGCTGCGGCCGAACAGCGAAGCACTGCAGTGGGATGAAGGCTCCCCTGCGCACGTAGGACTGGTAACAACAGTCAGTATGCCCATATATGGTGAGAGGGTGGGGCATGGGGGACACGGGCCAATGGAGAGCAGCGGATAAGTCCGGGGAGGAAAAGTGACTGAGGCCAGTGTCTCCCTTCCTCCTCATGTCCAGTCTGTCCCCATGATCTGCTTCCCAAGCTCCCCCCCCCCCCATCCCCAAACAGGGGTGTCACAATGTGACCTTGCTGAGTCTCAGCGACAGGCTGGTCCTCTGCTGCGCACGCGGGAGGGTGGAGCTGCAGCGACTGCGCAGCTGGACAGGGCGCCCGGCGGAGCCACGCACCCGCAGCAGGAAGTCGAAGTTGGCCGACGTGTTCATGGCGTAAAAGACATTGGCATTGTCCGGAATCACAAGCTCTGGGGGGGGGGAGGAGGAGGAGGAGGAGGAGGAGGAGGAGGAGGAATGCATTAATAGGCACCTCAGAACTTCAACAATCACAGAAAACAGGCATTTAGTGCCATATGCCCATAAAAACTTTGTTTTTTTGGAACTTATTTTTAGAGCAAAGCAAGCTCATTACTGTTTAATGACGACATCGGTGAAACCAGAACCAGAACCACGACAACATGCCGGTCCTGGGTCAGAATGTTGTTCTCCCCAGCAGTGTAACTGCGGTGTGATGCCACAGGGGCGGGAGACAGTGCAGAAGGTTTTGATGAAGGAAAGAGGGAGGACTAGAGCTCTGCAGTACCTCTTTCCTCAGAGATGACCTGCACCAGCTCATATGTGTCCGCCGGCTCCCCCTCCAGGTGGTGCTTGGTCATGGCGCGCGCGATAACCGCGGGGGTTTTGTCCTGGCTGGTCAGCTGATGATAGATGAGGTTTGTTAGCAAAACAGACTGACCAGCATCCACACTCACATCTGCACCCTCCCTCTGCTCAGCTGACGCATAATGACGTCTCGCTGCAGAGGAGTCGCTAATTATCATTTCGCTTAATGTCAGATATTCACTTTCATCTCGGCGCCGGAGAACGACACACTCGTCGTCTCAGTGATGTTACTCCTCCTTCCATACTCAGTTGTGTATAACAGTTAAAAAGTGAACATAAAGCCCTTGTGCACGACAACAGTGAAATCTACTGAAGCGGTACAAAAAAAAAAAATACTTTTCACAGAATCTCATTGTTGGTGACACTCACACATAGATTTTATACTCATACCTTTGTGGGGACCATCCATTCATTCATTTCTAATCCCAACAATGACTAATTTAACTCCTACCCAGCCCTAACCTTAACCATAAGTAACCAAAGACAATACATGATTTTTTTTGGATTGCATTCACAGATTTTTTATAAAACTGAAGAAGAATGGTTCCCACAACATCAAAATAACAGGTTTTTGTCACATTCTAGGGACATTTGGTCCCCACAATGCAATATATACATAACCCCCCCCACCACACACGCACACACACACACACACACACACACACACACGCACGCGCACACACACACACACACACACACACACACACGCACACACACACACACACGCACACACACAGTGTGTCCAGCAGCCGCCACTCACCATGATGCTCTTGTACATGTTTCCGTTACCATGCTGCAGGCTGACGCGGATGATGCAGGCGTCCTGCGCCTGCGTGTTGTAGGCGGGAGGCAGACTGGGGGATGAGGGGGAGGCAGGAGTCAGGGAGGGGGTGCGGCGGTGGGAGCAGGAGCAGCCTGACGGCGTCGGGGAGGCCGGGATCAGGGGGATGCTGGCTGATGACGACGACGTCGTGTCCATGGAGTGCAGAGAGGAGCAGGAAGAAGATTCTGACAACTGGGGAGGGCAGAGAGAAAGGAGAAAAAAAAATTAAAAATCAGCATAGAAATCACACAGGAAGTGGCTGCACCAGCACCAGGATCGATACGGCGCCGTACCTTCTGTGCCACATGAGGCGTGTGAGTGGGCGTCAAGACCTCGCTGTCCGACGGGCTGCTGGAGTCACTGGAGGACACGCTGACCGAGTCCATGCTCTCCCCCGAGCTGCCAGCAGGTGGCGACCGAGGGTTCTCCCTCACAGGAGAGCTTGCCGTGCCAGTTTCGGCTCCCAGAAACAGCCTTGAAATGGTAAGGGGGGGGAAAAGGGGGGGGGGCATGTAAACATCTCAAACACTGCTGTGCCAGCATGTGTCCCAGAGGAAGCACATCTGTGACTCGGGAAAAGCAGCACATTTCCCAGCAAGCGCTACAAAACCACGATTAAACCAAGTGCTATTCTTAACGACTTCTACAGAGTGATTTCCCCCCCCCCTTGGAGGAACAGACAGTGCCCCTGCCAGCTGTCTATCCCACTGTGGGGGGACAGGTCAACTGGATAAAAATCTAAGGAGCCCTGCTTCCCAGGACAGAGGGCGTCTCTCATCATAGCTGTGCTGGAAAAACACTCGCGCCGGTTGGTCTGGCCGGAATTTCATACGTTATTCAGAATCATAAAACTTGTTATCCGGGAGGAAACTGTTCATGATTAACGACGGCTAAGTACACAAAAAGACAAAAACAGACAATACGAAGTACCAGAATACAACTATTTCTGTATAAAAATCAGTTATACTTACAGAGACTAACAGATGGCTGAAGATGACAATAAGTGCAGCAAAAATTGCAGTAGGAAAATAGATATTGATAAAAAATAGATATTGATAAAAGCAGGAACCGGATAATCATCGGCAGGAACAGTTTGTTATGTTATTACAAATACTGCTGTCTGCTAGAGTATCTAGACACAAGAGCTACATTTCGTTCCCGGTCTTTGGGTCGGGGGTTGTGGTCACACACCACACCTGGCAAACAGCGCAGACCTCTGAGAGCATATAACGTGTCAAACCACAGTGGCCGCGGTCTAGCGAGGGCCCCCGGGTACTTCGTGCACTGCGTGACCTCACAGGCAAGTGGCGGGTGTACGGTCAGGGACTCACAGACTCAGCCTCTTCACCATGCTCTTCCTCGCCTTGGGGGAGGTAGGGCTGCAGTCTCCCACCCCCTCAATCTCACAGGACAGGGTGTAGCTGGGGGTGGACGGGGGGGAGGTTACAGAGTGAGGGACCATGGCAAACCCAGGAGGACATGCATAGGTGAAGAGAGTGGGGGGGGGCGGAGGGTACCTCTCCTCTTCAGTGAGCTGGGACTGGCAGTGGAACCAGCGCAGGAAGCGGCGGTCAGGGTGCAGCGAGTAGCTGTTACAGGCCGACTGCAGCAGCTTGATCTGCGCAATGACTTCAAACTCCTGCAGACACAGAGCAGGTGGTCAAGACCGGCACCTCAATACCGCGGCCCACCGCTGCTGCTAATCTATACCGAGCAGCGGCTCTATATACCGCAGCACGCCACCACTGTTCATCTATACCCAGCAGCACTTCTATACCACAACACGCCACCACAACTAATCTATATCCAGCGGCTCCCTTGTTCACTTTAATATGATATGAATTAAAATGTTAAACATTAAGGGATTCCTTCAGTCAACAGGTAATTCAATCGCAAGTAAGGGAAAACCAGAGAGTACACACACAGGTTTGTAATTATATCTTTGTGGAGACTCCCTTTTTTATGGTGAAAGCTCTAATCCCAACATGAACCATAACCCCTGCCCAGCCCTAACCTTAACCATAAGTAACCAAACAAAATACTTTTGGAAATTTTACTTTTTTTTTTGACCACAGATCTTTTTGGGGACCTGAAAAATGGTCCCCACAATGTAATATAAACCTAATCCACACACACACACAGACACAGACACATTCATTCATTCGTCAGGCCCACAGCAGTCTGACAGCCACCAAACTCACCCTGCGCCTCTTCTCAAAGTTGATCAGACCTCCCTGTGAAACAAAGAGGGGTGAGAAGGTCAGCGTGCGGCTGGAGGAACAGCACAGCGCAGCACTGCAACACACACCCCCCCCAGGGCGAGATGCGGCCAGGAGCGGCCACTGCAGTCTGTGGGACTCACCTCAACCAGGTCAGGCAGGGCTGTGTCAAGCATGGTCAGGTCTGTCAGGAAGGTGCCCAGGTAGGGGATCGTGCCCTGCATGGCGCCCTGAGGAGAGACCGCTGAGACGTCACATCCAGAGTGGATCCCAGCATCTGCTGCACACTCCCACGGCACCCTGCCGCCCACCCAGCACTGTTACTCCG
>JAODKF010000038.1:4322776-4336054 GCA_026779585.1 Mormyrus proboscirostris | reverse complement strand
CCTGCATCCCCCCCCCCCCCCCCCAAAAAAAATAACAGAACCAGCCACCGTGGACAAAGATCGGGGGACAGGAGAGCAGCTGAGGGGCTGAGCGTAGAGTGAGAGGAAAGGCTGAGGAAGAGAGGAACCAGAGAGACCGGGACTGATGGAGAACCATGGGGTGCTCAACCCCCCCCAACCCAAGCAGAGCACTGCAGCACAAGCCCTCAAACCAACAGCATAATATTTACCCAGCTCATAAACAGAGCTAGAGCTCCTCCTTCAGCCAGTTCAAACACTTCATCAGGCTGACAAGTCAAACAAGCCCTGCCAAAGACACATGGGCGAATGAGCATGTGCGTGTACACACACACACACACACACACACACACACACACACACACACACACACTGGACTGGAGAGGGGAGGAGCACGGCTAATGATCGAAACCACTCTCTTGTTCTGTCGTGGAGAGAGAGGGCCGGGGGGAGGGGAATAACAGCCCTACTGTCTGAGAGAAGGGAAACTCCTCCATCCTGAACGGGAGGGGGAGAGAAGAGATGGACAGAGAGAGAAACTGATCGCCCGCTCCCTGGGCCTGCTCAGGCTGACGCAGTCCTCACGCGGTCCCTCCGCAGAGACAACGGCCTGTCCCGCACGGGCACTCAATTAGCTGTGATGTCGTTCGGAACCCGAGTACGCATTTGTGAGGACAGTGCAGTTAAGGCGGCGAGGTCAATTAAGGCAGAAGCAGGCGAACAGACATCACAACGGTTTTAATGCTTACTGGGGAAATTCCGGCTCCGTGCTGAAAATGCACCTACAGTTCTTCTGCAATGTCAGCCTAAAGACCGCGGACTGCACACGTGCAGCTTCTCAGCCATTGTGCCACCTACAGGGCATTTAGGGGTGTGCAGGGCAGCTAGCCCCCTGGACTTTGGAGGTGAAGGTATACATAAACACGGCACACACACTCGTAGATTTTCACAACTGGAAAACATGCGCACAACTTTTTGTGAATACACAGCAGGCCGATTTTGATTTATTTACTTTGAAAACCCTATAAACCCACCTGACTACAGTAACGTGGCACCGGTGCTGCCTGGCAACTGAAATATGCTGTTTTCACTCAGTTTGTTTGTACGTCTAACGCATGTTGACTCAGCATTATCAAAATGAAACTTCCTCCACCTTTGAAGTTCACTGAAAACAGACACACACACCTCACACTGGGTGATGTACACACGTACACACACACACACACACACACACACACACACACACACACCTCAGCCTGGGTGAGCTTGCCCTCTATGTTGCAGAGTCAGTCCCTGTGCAGATCAGGTTCTGCTGACCTCATCCCTTCCCCACGCTGCTCTATACCCCTAATCTGATGCCCCCCCCCCATCACCCCCTAATTGCTAGTACATACACAGACAAAAACAAACACAGCAGATACCTGCACAACGAAGAGAATGCAAACATACACAGATACACATACACTCATTTAAGGGGGCTCACCACAAGCCCCCCACTCGCTCATTTGAGCTGTAACCATGGAAACCCTCCTCTCGGGATGATGTCACTCTGACATTGCATCACCAACTCCAAATTGGGTCGTGATTTCTGGGATGCTCGAAATGACCAAGCGCGAATAGTTAAGTGCAGAAAGTGGGATACCCAAGCATGGAGGTTTTCGGTTCGAGTGGGATGGACCACGATAGAAGTTCGAGGGCAACTATTAATAGAACCGTCCAGTCTCGTAGAGAGCGACTCTCTACGAGTCCTACACGAGATGCATCGCTAGAAGGGCAGCGGAGAGGCTGGTGGAGGAGGACAGATACAGGCAGAGCCGATACGTGCTGATTAACAATCACACAGGGATGTTAGGGAAATAGAAATCACAGCACTCTAATTCACTCTGACTGCGTCTTAGATAACGAGTCATATTAAAGCCAAATATCAGATTAGCGATGACTAAATTGAAACAAAGCAGCTAGTAACGACACGGATGTATATTAGTATAAGGAAGCGCATGGAGCTTCTGGATAGCGCCGACCGGCCGGTAGTCCGTCAGCCGAAGAACGCCGGACCCCCTCAGCGCATCAACAAGTGTCCATCATACGGCGAGTCTGGCTCGGCATTAATAACCAGAGACGACAGTCAGCCATAAAACGCTGCTTTTATTTAAAAGTTCACATGCATTACTGCCTGCGGCGGCCGACGCACGCCAGCGAGCTCCGGGACACAGATGGGGGGACTTTCACAATGGGCCTGTGTCAGAGCTGCCAAGGGCCGTCACGGCCAGCGCTACCAGGGCGCCCAGCACAGCTGTGTGTAACCGGGGAAGACTGGGGGGCGATGTTTACATTATTCCCAGGAAATAAATGCACCGAGTGGCACGCGCTCGGGAAAGCCACCTATACCGAACAACGCTGCACAAAATCCCCCCCCCCCCGACACCCACTAGCGGGTAACTGGCAGAATTGGCCGGGATAAGGTGCACGGTGTCGGCACTGCCTCGGCCGGAAAGCGAGTACAGAGCTGCGTGCCCCACTGTAAATACACGCGATCACTGGACCTGTGTCCGCGCGCCCAGGTGTCTTCGGCACGCACTGCCCCCAGTGAACGGACACGGCACGGAGGATGAGGAGGAGGGGGGGGGGGCTTCCCGGTACACAGATATAACCGATCGCCGCACAGATATGCCACACTGCCCGGCCAAATCGCTTCCTCCAAGCGCGAAAACAAGTAACTTAGACTCAAGTCAACCCCCCCGCCCCCCTTTCCTTCTGCCTTTCTCCATCGTCCTCGGGTGGGGAAGCGCTTCGTGTGGCCAGCGGCGGACAGAGACAGAGCGGAAAACCGCCAGAAATCACATCCCGACCCAGGCAAATAAAAAAGGGAAAAAAGACAACAAACAACAAAAGAAATGGTGAAGTACACAGGTAAACCTTTCGGACACGCCGCTACGTGGCCGGCGCCTAACAGGCGAGTCCGTAGCCGTGTAAGGAGCGTTTCGAGCGCGGACTCACTTGGCTTTGCTGGCTGCGCCGGTTCCGCCTGGTTCGCCTGCAGTTCGCCGAGCCTCGCACGGACAGACGGGCGGGACCTCGCGCTGAGGACTGCGGTTCAGAGCCGAATTACAGCCAGCAGACCCGATTAATCGATGAGCCTCGCTCGGCCTGACGCGTGCGTGCGGACAACACCCAGACCAGAGCAAAGGAGCCGAGAGCGAAGCGCAGCTGTAGCTCTCCGAACGGACTTCTCGCGTGTGCTCCCTTTACATTTATACTGTATATGAATTGCCGAATCGCATCATTTGTCTGGGAACTAAAACCTTGAACTCTTTGTGAAAATAACTGATCATCAAAACGCCGGGACTGTAAAAACTGTTAATTATTATTATGAATATATCGAGAAAAAAAACACAACACCAAAATACAGCATGTTAGGTAGTTTTAGGTGATCGTTAAATTCAGACACGCAGCACACAATGGTTTATTTCAAGATTACCAAGAGACTTGCTCATAACCAAATCGTACGAAAAAAATCTGTATTTCTGCCAAAATTGTGCCAGCGTTCTGTTGAACTCAAAACAATTTTACACTATAAATTAAATTTAAATTTCCCACGCGCATTTACCCAAAGTCGTTCAATAATATATTTTCTAAAAGACCGAGGCACATAAAATTGGAAATTTTATTAATAACTTTAATAAACAGGAATGGTCCATTTTCTGGTCAGCCAATAAATTTAATTGAGGTTATTAATGCAATGGCGCCATCTGGTGGACAGCTCATTATGCACCCATCATCCTTTCACCATGCCGTTTCGTGTGACAGAGCTGGACTGATAAGACAAATTGGACTTGAGCTCAGGCTCATCCATATGTAAATTGACCAAGTGGACATAAGAGCCCACCAGCGACTTCTTTCTAGTTCTTTCAAAAATACATACACATTTACATACATACAAGTTTATACATGATTAAGTAATTATACAGAAGTCTCGAGAAGGCTGCATTTGTGATTCTTTGCACCAGAGCTGCATTGTATTGTAGTCACTCAAATCGAATAGTGAAGCATCAGTTCCAAATCAAATACATTTTTCAGATTTAAAAAAAAAAACTCATTACAGTCAATCAAATCAAAAACGTTTACCCGCGGCTTTGCAACCTTCCAAAAAACGCTTTCAGATGAAGGAAGACGAACAAAAGTCATGAGGAAAACAAATCAATCAGTGATGGAGGCGTGCCATAGACCTCACGGTCCTGGGCACGTCCATGTGAGGGGTCCAGGGCAGGCTGGGCGCAGCCTGATCAGCAGCGAGCGGGAAGGGGGTGTAGGTGACCTGGAGCCGGAGGGGGATTCAAATTGGCCCGGAGTCAGGGTCTGCCAGGGCGGCCAGTCTTATGTGGTTCTCCCCAGTCTGCCTCCCTCCAGGGGGGGCTTGACAATGGGTCATCGGTGGCCTCTGGTACACCTGAGTCCAGTGCGGAGGGGAGGGCTGTCAGGGGCAGCGATGGTGGTCATGTGGGCGGCTGTCAGAGCTCGTCCTTCTCCATCTGTTGGAATGCCTCCAGGTCCTCCTTCCAGTCCGCTAGGAGGGCCTCCATCGACTGGGCGGAGTCTCCGTCCGCCTCCGCCCCGGCCTTCCGCTTTGTCTCTTCCACCTCCGGCTCCGCCTGCTCCTCCGTACTCCTCGAGGGCTGTTGCTCTTCCGGAGATGAGGAGGAACTGGCGGGAGCTTGCAGCTCCTCCTCAGGGGAGCAGTCCTCCTCCCCTTCTGCTGTGAGCGGGAGAGAAGTGCTCGGAATGAGGCGGGCAGCCAGGCCCCTTGCCGAATCTGCCACGCTAACATAAGGGCCCCCGACTGTGCCCCCCGACTGCCCTGTGACCCCTGCAGTCGACTCCACTCCACGTGACACTCCGAGTCGGCAGTTATTTCAGGCCATTACTCTACAATCAGCCTCTTCATTCTGCTTTGCACCGTCTGCTCACATGCGGCGTGACACTCAGCAGGAGGCAAGCTCATGTGACAAAGCCGGAACGAAATCGACTGGCAGCAGGGTGAGCCCCCCCGCCCCCCGGCATGTGCCGGACTGACTCAGAAGGATGTCACATGGCGGGGGCCTGCTTTTTATTTAGAAATTTCCCGATGCTCAGACAAATGCAGGTGACAGGAAAGAGAGGAGAAGGAGGGGAAAATGAGAACAGAGAAGAAGATACTCACTGCTCTCCAGGAGGGAGCTGGGAAGGGGGCGGCCCTTAAATATGGCGTCTGGTGGTCAGAGGGGTGAAATGAAAGAACAGAGGAGAGATGAGGTTACACTACTGGGAGTTGGAGGGAGGGGCAGGACGAGACAGGAATAAAAAGGACTGAAAATAGGGGGAAGCTTCGAACCCAACCCTAGGACTTGGTACCCCCCCCCCCCTCACCCAACCCTGTTTCAGGATCTCTTAAGCTCTCTCTCCGGCTCTGCACCCCCTCCCACATGCTACACGGAATTCGCTATTCGCTGCCCTATGAAGATTAGGTTACATAAGAAGGGATGCCCGTCTCTAACGGAATATACCCTGTCACCGGCAGGAAGTGAGTCAGCGCGAGGGCTCTGCGCATGCCCTCCTCCATGCCGGTAACCCCCCAGCAAGCGGGTAACCCCCCCCCCCCATCCACATCCTCCCGCCCTCTTACCTCGGTCCCTGGCCTTGTCGCTCAGCAGCACCTCCAGTTCCTTGTACTCCCGCAGCGCCTCCTGCAGGATGTTTCCCTCTTTGTGGAAGAGGAAGAGGAGGGGCAGGGTGATGTCATCGGTGCTGCGCCCATCCCCAGCCATCTGGAAGAGGGGCGCCGTGTCGCTGCTGCTGCCTTCGTTGTCGTCTGCCGTCATCAGCGGGACGGAGGGAGCGCGTCAGAGGTCACAGAGCAAATAACAGCAATATAAATCGTTTGAGACGCGGAGTGCCCTCACCGATAACGATCCCCCCAAGAGCCCCCGCCTTCTGGATGTGGCGGGCTTTCTCTGCAAACATGCAGTGCCCACGCTGCAGCAGTGCTATACGGCCCTCCACCAGGCCGGCGTTAGTAAGCTCCGTGCAACCACTGTATGGCTCAGCCACAGCCACAAAGCCACGAACCTACAGGGGGAAGAAAGAGCGACAAGAGGATGTACCACTCCGTATTCAAGCCGGCAGGGTGGGGCTGGTATTCTGAAAGGCTGTGATGGCGCTCACCCCCGTGCTGCTCTTGGACAGGTCCATCCCAAATTGTGCCGGGCCGGCGGTCAGCACCACTCTGCCGAAAAAGGGGTGGGAGACGATCTGCACGGCGCGGGGTGGCAGCTGCTCTTTCTGCTGCTGGCTAGACAGCTCCATCATTTCCTGCATGAAGCGTAGGCCGTCCTCAGCAGCCACGGCACTGACTGCCTGTAGGAGAGGCACGCATCTCAGGCAGACAGCACGCACCTCTGCCTTCGCAGTACTACTGAGGAGCTTGCACACTAGGTCAGCGTCTGACGCGGGTCAGGGTGCGTACGCCGGGTCAGTCACCTGAGTGGCGTGTTGCACAAGCTGCACCCTCCCGTCCTTCAGGTGGATCAGACTCACTCCCATACGACGTAGCAGCTCCAGATGCTCAGGGTTGTTGGCCATAAAGTCCCGAGCACGCAGTGGGGGGCGACCCAGACCTGGCTCGCTATGATGTGGGGGAAGAGAGACCAGCGTCAGTCTCAGCCTGGCCACCTGCCCTGCTGTGTATTCAGTACTAAAAACTCCCTTCGTCTCACATACCTGCGTGAGGCGGGGCGGGGACAGCTCTTGTCCACGGCACTCCTGATTGGCTCCCGCAGGCTGCGGGGGAAGGCCGGGTCAGGGAACAGCAGGCGGGTGTTGGGGCAAGACCAGTCAAAGTTGGAATCGTCAAGCTCTTCCCAGGACTGGAAATACACGACACATTGCAGCAAGTTAAAAACACGGCCTACAGGGGGCGCCATCACACGTGTCACAGGGGCAGAGAATACCGTGGAGTTGGCGACAGTGAGGGAGTGTGAGCGCTGGGCGGTGGACAGCGACAGGGGCAGCAGGTGAGCCTCTGTGGTAAAGACGTAGTCCTCCACATCGAAGGGCAGGTCCTCTGGGTCGGCGAAGAGGAGGAAGAGGTACTTAAACATCTCCGCCAGGAAGAAGGAATCCATGCTGCCAGGGAGAGAGCGAGGAAAGGACTGAGGACAGGCAGGGGTACAGAGGAGCAATCGCCCCCATAACCACAGCCTTTGGGCCTCACCGATCCTCATGGCTCCCTGTGCGGACGTCCTTCATGGCCGCAAAGCCGCAGGGGACGCGCGCGAAGCGGTTCAGGTTCTCCAGCACGGTGCGGCCCACCTCCAGGTAGTACGGGTCCCGGGTGGCCTGGGGGGGGGTGGTCAGAGAATGGATCCCTTCACTTATACACTTATACAGTCCCCTCTTCCTCATGCGTACGGCAGACATGCGTACGGCCACGCTCACCTTAAACAGGAAGTAGGTGCTCTCCGCAAACTCGGGCCGCAGCGGGTGCTGGGCCCAGTGCACCCGGAAGTCTGTGGTGAAAGCCTGAGGGGGTAGAGGGAGCAGTGAGGGAAGGGCAGACAGGTGGGATGGGGAGAGAACGCAGGCGGAGAGAGAACGCAGGCGGAGAGAGAACGCAGAGGTAACCTCAGGCAAGAAGTTGTGCTTCTTGGTGACTTGATACAGCATCTCATGGGTCTCTATCGCTGGACGAATATCACCCTTCAACACCTGGGAGGCGAGAGGAAAAGCCGTTCATTCTCCGCCGGAGTTCGCGGATCGCGCAATGCGCAACACGCAGCAACGTGCAGCCTCCCCGGGCAGCGGCCATGGACTGAGAGCCCACCTGGAGCCCCGGGAAGAAGGCCAGCAGCGAGTCCATCCAGGTGCGAGCGGGGAGCAGCGGTTTGTGGATGTGCACGTCCAGCAGCAGGGGTGGCTGGCTGATGTACTTCATGATGGATGCATAGTGCTGGTACAGCCAAGAGACAGGGGGTCAGTATGGCAGGGTGGTGCTGTGTCACGTATTACACCAACACTACACTAACACTACACCAACACTACACCAACACTACACTAACACTATACTAACACTACACTAACACTACACCAACACTACAGTGCCAAATCCACACAGAGCAAAGGCTGATTTATACCTCTGCGTCAAGGTTACGCCGTGAGCTACACCACTGCGAGCATTTATGCTTGTGCGCTGTGTCGCTCAGCAATTACACCACCAAAGCACAAGGTGATGCATAGTTTTGGATGTTGCATTCATTGTCTTCCCACCCTGCGACATATTCAATTGTTGAATCACACAATTGAAACACAAAAAACAAAACATTTAACAAAAGTATCCATTTATCACATGCCTGTTACATTTACGCTGCTCCTTCCCAGAGAGAAATTTGGAAAAATGTCGAGCCGCTACAAAGTGACTTTTTATGCATTTTCCCCTCCTACACTTACTGGCTATACTACTTCTTGTAAGTCTTGTAAAAAAGGAACAAACTTAGAGAAGGTAAGTGAAATTGCCGCTGTCTTCCTGAGTGTTTTGTAGTCCTGTTACTACGATGCTTAGGGTGGGTTATTTAATGCTAGATATAAACAACGCTTCAGTTTCACCTCAAGTACACCTAGGATGTACGCTTTCTTCACTCTCATAAAAGATGAATGCTACCAAGCAGACCGATCACAGTTCTTGCAGTCTGCATCACAACGAGGTTTAGTTGCGTTTCTGGGGGGTGCATGTCTGGCTGCGGTGCAGCATACGCAGCTACCGCGTACTTACGGCATTGATTTTATGCAGAAGTATATCAGCCTTTACTGGGCTTTATGGCTTTATGGGCATTTCAATGATGAAACAAGATCATAATAGAGATTTGTGTGGAAAGGTATCCATCAACTGAATGGGACATACGTCAAAGGAGGAAAAGGAAAAGGAGGACATACGTCAAAGGAGGAAAAGGAAAAGGAGGACATACGTCAATTGGGACGCGTCTCAATTAGAATTCAAATATACTACATAACATGATACAATTTCACGCACATTTAAATAAACCTATGTGGGGGTACCACAATCGGTTTGTTTTGGACCTTGCCACTGCACACTGATGGTGAAATATGTCCGCTAACGTTCACCACGTCTGCTCCCATCATCCCTCCATATTTTTTATTAAGCTTGTTATGGGGACATAAGTAAGATGGGACACGTTTGATGGGAAGTATGTCAAGCGATGACATGTAAGATCATGAAATTGAGTCAGCAAAATCAGTGTGGAGGGCTGAGTCCTTAATGGGCGACAACGTTGTAAGGAGCAGAGGGGGGCCACGTGGCGGGCGGAGGCTCACGATGTTGAAGCGCTGCAGGAAAAGGTCGTCCCCCAGGAGGATGTAGGCCTTCAGCAGGTACTCATAGTAGGAGTCGACACCGGCCCCCACACCGCTGTCTGCAGAGGAGCAGCCGTGGTCAGCTACGCCCCAGCTCACGCCAACGCCCAGCGCAAACACCCGCCGCTCTGTTTTCTTAACAGCCGCTTCTTAAGTACACAAGCGACACATCACTCCTGGCCATTTGCACCTTAAATCCCCGTCTGACCCCTCTCACCTCGGCGCACCCACTCTCCAGAGTGGATGTTGATGGTGGTTCCCACTAAGTTGCTGTTCCTCTGTCTCTTCTCCCACAGGAAGTCCAGAGCTCGTCTCGCGTGAGTCTGAAAGAAGACCACAGTGGATGGACGTCTCAGAAGCCAGAACCTGCCTAAACGCAGACTGACCAAAATGGCCGTAGGGGCAGGAGCCTCGGCGCGTACAAAATAGTGCATGCTACCATAACTACAACATTATAGGGGAGTTTGGTAATTAACTCGCACCTCAAATATGGGGTCCCCAGTGAAACGGCTGAGGGCCGCGAATTCCAGGATGATAGTGCCAGCACAGGCAGTACAGGTGTCCGTTTCGGTGCCTGTTCGAGTTTCAGGACCCCTCACACCATGCCGTAAATTCACCTACAGAAGACAGACAGTGTTCATTTATCAAAATGGTCATTTTTTTTTCCCCCCTAGACAAAATATGAGAAGACCATCATGGTCTAGATCAGGCATAGCCATGTGGCACATTAATCAGCCAAAAAAAAACCCACCTTTATCAGCAAAAGACAAGTGAAGCAGGAACAGCGCAGAGGAGAGAATGGCGCTGCCGCCTCTCTCACCACGCCACAGATTTCCAAAAACAACCCCGCTCGCTCGGACATTTGCGAGTTTCAGCGTGAGGCTGCTCGACTCCAGAGACAAGCCAAACCTCAAAGGACTCAAATTTTATTTGAAATGAAACATTTTTACAACGATGTTATCAATGGCCATTTTACAGCAACACAGATATCTTGTTTCCCATTGCTCTGGACAGCAACAGGGCCGACACCTGCACACAAATCAATACATAACAAGGCAAATATCCTGCCCTTAAAAGAGGCACGTTTCACCAGTGAACAATACTAAAAACACACCCCCTTCACATGGACAGGCAGAGGTAGGTATTGTAATAGCCTGTAACAAGAGATTATGGTAGAAGCTAGATTATGTGCTTGTGGTTGGAAACATCCAGGCCTGCTCACACCGGTCAAACTTTAGTTTGACATCATTCCCGGATCCTGGCAGCAGGATCCGTTTGTTCCAGGAAGATGCCCCTGGGATGGAATGGAGAGAAAAATAACCGGTTAGGATGGTGCATCTTCTGAGATCACAGCCGAACAACGGCGGCAGAGTGACGGAATACAGGCTCGGCGGGAGTCTGAGCAGCACGGACACGGCGCATGCGCTAGCCATCTGCTAGCGACCTTTCAGCTAACTCTTTAAAAAAATTTTAAAAAAAAGGTGGGGGGGGATCTCACCAAACTTTATTACTGTAAACAAAGCTCTCAGTGATAAGAAACAAGGGTCAGACAAGGAGGACGGCCTATTGATACGTAAAATGTTATCGCAGAACTGACACGTCAACCAGAGCAAACATGAAAGAACACACAGGAGCCTACTACATGCACCCAGAAAAATATTATTTTTATCTCCTTCCTTTGATGTGATATTTTAATGTGCATATTTAATGTCATGACAGCTCAGTGTATAGAGCTATCGCCTCTTGCCTCCAGCAATGGGGGTTCGAATCCCCTCCCCCCCACCTTTGCGAGGTGTTGAATGTTCTTCCTGCCGTTTGCGTTTCCTGCCATAGCCCAAAGACATGCAGTTAGGCAGACTGGCGTCTCTAAATTGCTGTACGTGCCAATCTACCCCGAAGGGCTTTAAGACCCAGAATTCTGATTTCTATGCCTCAGAAATGGTTACGGTATTATGTACGTGTTGTACCAATAACTGGGACAAAGGTTATTTTTAGTGCACGATCTTTATAATTAAGCTGGCTGCCGCAATCTGCTTTAACCGTGACCGCAAATAATAAACCAGAAAACAGATCAAAGTGACTGAAGAGAGAAATATATGTAAAAGCCATTACTTACATGTGTGTGCATAGAGAGTCGTGTCAGGAGTCTTGGTCTGAAGATGGTCTTTGTTTTTTTTTTTTGTTCCTCTCCGCAAGGAAAAAAAAAATCAACGATAGCAATCCGGGAAAAAATGATGCTATTTGTTTAGATTACCATGGGAATAAAGCACATTTAAATTGGTCGCATCAGGTACAAACAAATCAAAACAAATAAACGATGGATAACAATAACGGTCGTTGCTTTGAGTACGAAAGAGAAGCATCAGCTCCAGGCTGGATGTTTCTCAGCTTGAACGGTGGAACTAAATGCTAGTTTGTAAATTCATGCTTCATTCTTGCATTTTTAAGCAGGCACATATTTCAGATACACATCTGAAGCACTTTATGCAGATCTGCAGTGTTGCACGGACACGTATTTTACACATTTTAAAAACCATACCATGCACAGCAATGTGAAGAAATCTTACATCAACGAAGAAATTGTTTAAAGCTGTTTATCTAGGTAAGAGTACATTTACTCAGGGAAAAAAACATTACGTAATATTAGCATATGTAAATGAACGGTATCACAATAAAAAAAATTCTGTTCTCTATAAAGTCACTAATATCTCCTTGGATGCCTAGATGATCACCGCTTCAGTTCCCAAACCTCTCCTCAGGGGCTCATTTCATGTAGTTGTTAAATTTCACAGCCAGCTCACTTAATTAATTAATTAGGTAGATAACTTGAGGTACTGATTAGATAAAACAGGGTATGTAAGAGATAAATAAATACATGGGTATATTCCATAGTCATGGCAAATACTGGGGTGACATCAGGAAAGGTTTTGAAACAGCTGAGCTGACACACTGTGACAGACGGCAAGATCTTTACATCAACATAAAGATCATTTTAACATCATAATTTTCTTTAGGGGTTCCATAGTACTGTTAGGACAAGTGCTGGGTATTAAAACGCATACAATGCAAATAAAATAAAGCAAAACAAGTTCACAGAATCTTCTAAGCATTAAAATCCTACATTTCTGCTGGTTCATGGCCCTAATCTATGAATGGGGCAGGATCAGACAGATTACAAACCCATACACACACACACACACACACACACACACACACACCTATTAAATCCTTCAGCGCTTTTCAGCAGTTATACAAAAGCTCTTCTACCAGACAGAAATCGATAATTCCCATTTTGCCTCTGAGCCTTTGATCTGCCTCTTTGCTTCCACGCGACATTCGTTGATTTACGTTGGAGGGCCACGCTAACGATTAAACGTGGATACTAATTAGCCGTGTTTAGTACTTAAAGAGCGCCGAAACAGACACTGGGAAAATAAGAGCACGGAATGCTAACCGCTGTACCTTTTCTGCCAAACTGGCTGAGCTCCATGACACCAATAAATAAATGAAGTCAGTGGCCGCAGTTTCACGGCGGGAGGCTAAAGCGCAGGGTCCTAGTTTGCTTGGTCGGGCGTCACAGGTGCGTGTGTGCGCGTGTGCGTCTCAGCTCACCCTGGGGTACGGCAGTCCGCTGCTGGTGTTGAAAGCAGGAAGCAACCGCACTCCCAAGTCCTTGGCCATGTCGAGCAGCTCATCCTGATACCAAAGCATGTGCTGCCCCCTCTCCTTAAGCAGCACGGCCATGGAGTGCCCCCCCAGCAGCCCTCTGCCACAGCAGACGGAGAAGACGACGTTAAACATGCGCCTAGCTTATCCCATTCTAATTTCCCAAAACTGCCCCCCCCCCCCCCCCCGTGCCGC
>JAODKF010000038.1:4284658-4301462 GCA_026779585.1 Mormyrus proboscirostris | reverse complement strand
CTCACCTCCTCACACCCTCACATCTTCACACCTTCATATCCTCACACCTTCATATCCTCACATCCTCACACCCTCATACCTCACATCTTCACATCCTCACATCCTCACACCTTCATATCCTCACACTTTCATATCCTCACATCCTCACACCTTCATATCCTCACACTTTCATATCCTCACACCCTCACATCCTCACACCCTCACATCCTCACACCCTCACATCTTCACACCTTCATATCCTCACACTTTCATATCCTCACATGCTCACACCCTCACATCCTCACACCTTCATATCCTCACACTCTCACATCCTCACACCCTCATACCCTCATATCCTCACATCCTCACACCTTCACATCCTCACACCTTCATATCCTCACACCCTCATACCCTCACGCGTCTTCCCTGCCTCTATTCGCCGACTGAACTCTTCTGTTTTTTGGCTAAACTGCTAATTCCGTTCTATTTTTTTAAACTTTAATCTTTTTTCTCTTTTTAAAAATCCTTTAACTTAGGTAATGGCTATGTCAAACAAGGAAAGTTGAGGAAAATGCACTAGTCCCCCCCCCCAAAAAAAATGATGATTACGAAAATATTATACCCATGATTATAATATTAAAAATGCATAAATGTTGTAACAATGTTATAAATGCATATATCTTGAAACACGATAATATACATGTACAGGACACAACCTTACAAGAAAGTAAATGTTCCATGCACGTCAGCAGGGCTTCGTTACAATGTCTTCACCGGCTTTGGGTATCTGTCATATTCTCACATTGCTCTTATGTCTTTTCTATCCTACACTGAGTGTATAAATGACCATGGTTTGCATTTCCTATGGTGTAAACTAGTCACAGGGAGATAATCTTCCCTAAATACACCGCATGCTTCCTGTTACCCTTCTCTGATTTCACTCTGAGGGGCATTAGAGAGGTGATGCTTCCGGCAATGTCTGTGTGTATTTGGGGAGTGTGTTCGCATGGTGAGGGGGGAGGGGGGGGGGGTACTAGGGTGAGAGTTCGGCATCTAAAATGCATTCCCTCAATCTTCAGTCTGTTTGCCCTGTCACCAACATTTAATGGCCACAAAATTACAGTTTCACAGACGGCAGGAGCAAAGGGCACGAGACAAATATTCAGTAACTGCCTGAGCACTCAGCTGCGCTATAGAAGCTGCCCTGATTCCTCCTCGCTGTGACAAGTCAGTGATTTGGTCTGGGACGTATTCCCACAGTCACAGAATGGGAAGCAGGGAGCAGGTAGCCAGGGCTGAGCCAATCGGTCTTCCTCTTCCCTCTACTAAATATTGTAAATCATTCTTTATCTGCCCCCTGACACTGTGCTCCAGCAGTGTAAATCGTTCTCTGGCTGACAGCTGTGTTTACTCTGATCAATGCTGTCCTGCAAATGTGCTTGGGTACTTTGCAGCCTTCCATTGAGCCAGTCATCCTGGACCCGCTGCTCTCACACCAGCCGTGCATGCATCGCATGCTGTAGTTAAACCATCACACACCAGCGGCGCATGCATCGCATGCTGTAGTTAACCCATCACACACCAGTGATATGCGTCTCAGCCCGTCGCCGGGCACCATTTTCCCACGGACGGCTATGTGAATGTCATTTGGCTGTATTTTTATTTATTTGAGCATTAAGAACACTGTTCTCCTTCCTGACTCGTGAAAATTGTGCCAAGCCACTCCTGTTCTGAGGAAAATGGCGACACAAAACATGCCTAAGCAGCATGTCACAGTAGTAATTCTTGTTTTTCTCGACATTGCCCAACAAATTACTGAACATATCTGGTATTCAGACACAAATGTTACCCTTAACAACCGATGGATATTGATTACTCACTACTCTTGGTTACTCAGTCAATGCCAATAAAATACAGCTTAATGAGACGTAAACTTTTTTCTTATATTTCTGTAGCTCTTCTAAAACATATCAGTTTGTCACATTTTACAGTTAAATCTACCTTCTTTTAGAAAATATCCCCCATTTACCCACACAGATGAAGAATTACACAACAAATTTCCAAATACACCATTAAGGGGCACCTCCAATACCTCAAAGTACTTAGAGATTGCCAAAAGACTTGGAGGATCGGATGGAGACAAGGTACTTGGGTAAAATGAAGCATGAATAAATGCTTCTGCCCATGCAGACCAGAGGTGGGCTTGATTGCTATACGGAAAGTAATGCCATATCTACCATAAAATACAGTGATGAACTGTTGGTCTTATCAGGCTGTTAGTCACACTTGTCCTGTTGGCCTTCATGAGGTCATTGACATAAGGGCTTTTAACCAAAAGCCGATTGTCTCTATCAGGAAAGTGAAACTTTATAAAAATCAACATTCTGGAACAGTCGTCTCAGTCCCAAAACCTGAATGCCTTTCAGTGCCAGTAGTTTGAGTTTCTGAGGGCAGTTTATGCAAGGAGATTAAAGAATAAGGTGGGTCTGGAAAGATCCTGTATGGAGCAAATTTATATTACCCCCCCCCCCCCCACCAATGTATTTTACAATCTGATAATACAAAAGACCCAGTGGCAGTATTCCTAAATGGGAGGGGCTTCATGACCTGAAGAGAGCCAGAGTTCCACAAATGGCGACATTTAATTAAAATTCAATTTAAATTAAACCGAAATGTCATGTTTATCATATTCCGGAGAATTAAAAATATATCCTTTAATTTTCCAACTGCTTACCCTGTAGATGGACATGTGGACCTGGAATGAATCCAATGACGCACTGGGCACAAAGCAGGGCAAACCTTCTACGGGAAGGACTAAAATATAGTATGGTATTAATTTGACATAGAATTATTATGCTATGTTTTTCCAGCACATCTAATCAAGATTGCCCAGGATTTCCAAGCTAACCCTCCCTTGAGCACATCAGAAAAACCCAAGAGTAGAAGTTGGGAAAAAGGCAGCCGGACCCCCCTCCCCCCTGTTATTCAGTGTCAGAACACAAGAAACATTCCTGGTACTCTGAAAAGAAAAGCAAAGAGGTGCCAGTACTGAATACAAGTGAGTATTGACCGTCTTCAAGCACTGGGTATGAGACAACAGTACTACTTATGGTACTCTATTGTTATTAAAATAAGGAAATATTTCAGGTGGTGCTAAATAATGTTAAACCTACTACAACTTTGAAAATGTAGCTCTATAATAATGGAACTTTATTGATCCCCGTGGGGAAATTATTCTTACACCTCCCTCAACTTGCTCTTTTTTTTTTTTTTTTTTAGTAGCACAAGTTGTATGTGAAGGGCAGCCACCTGTAGAGGCACCCAGAGAGCTGGGGATTAAGGGCCTTGCTCAAGGACCCACAGACATGCTGAGGCTGGGTTTAAACCTGCAACCTTGTGACTATGGCACACAGGTTGAGCCACTGAGCCACATGCTCTTTTTTGCAGGTTAAACTTTTACAACTATATTTTTAGAAGATTAATGCATTCGCAGCACTGAAAAATAAACGGTCAAAAACATATTCAGCTGACACTAAACAATCACATTCACATGAAATGTTCAGAACGTCCAGGAATTTCTGCTGAAATATGGTTGCTTTATCAGTTGATCACAACAGGTCTGCCTTACTCAGCAGAATGGAAGGCCATCAGCTGATTTACTAGTAACACTATAGTAACACGTAACAACTATTTCTAACCAAAACTAGTGAAGTCTTTTGCAATTGTATTGGAATTTTCACTAGAGATATCAGACCTGTAAAGGTGCATACCAGAAAATCTCATTAATTTTGGAGTTATCCCAAAAAGAGCATTGGTAAATATATCAAAAGACTCTCTTTTTTGACTGGGAAAAACACTAAGGTAGTATAGTGCAACATCCTTGTGGAAAAGAAATGTAGCCACATAAAACCAGTTTCTAAGTTTTTATTTTAAAAAGAGGCCATATGCTGTACTATACCAGTAGCTGTAGCAGATCAAATGCTGAGCAATGAAAAATTTCAGATCCCTATCGTTAAGGTGTTCTGGTTTCAGCTGGAATTCCTACTTGGGAATAATAGAAAAAACACAGATGGAAAATCTGATTTCATATAAAGCCATCTGATTTTAGAAATTATTTTTTAATTATATGCAGCCCTACCTCCTTCGGCTATGTGCATTGATGCGGCATATAAATTTTTAATACCCAACAGTAAAAAAATCCTCCCTCACGCAGCGTATCACCAACCTTCTAGGCATTTCCCTGCTAAGCAGCTTTTAGAAAACCTCAGTCCCTATCTTACATGGCGCAGGGTGAAGACCACTAGAGTTTCCGATAGAAAGAATAAAACCTTTATGAAACACATTACCAAAAACTAGCGTGTAAAATCTGTGCTCTGTCAACGTGGGGCTTACTAATTTGGAAATATGGTGATTTTGCAAGTTATATTTTTTACATAAGTCGTTCTTTGGGATGAATTCAAGACAAAAAGGGAGAAGGGAAGAATGGATAGTGACAAAAGAACGAAAGAAAAAAAACATAATCAATGAACGGGTTAAATTTGACTCATACCATCTTTGAGAAATTGAAATTGGGTAAAAATTCCTCCGCCGTGACTACGGAGAAAGCGAGGTAGAAGCACTTAGCCTGAAAATAGATAGTGAATGCAGTTATACGTTTAAAAGTCAGAACTATTTATAACCCATTTTTAACTAGTTATTTGCATGCAATATATTAGAAAAGTTGTATAAGATATTTATGGATGGTCATAATTTAGTGAGTGATTTTTGCTAGAGTAAACACTCATTGATAGATCTACCCGTAATTTCCTGCGGAAGAATACATTTTCCTCTCAGTACAGTGATAGGGGAGCGAGGAGAAAAGTTTAGAAACTTAGAGCTCGACTTCACTTTAAAAATCCGTCAAAATAGACGAAAAATGAGTGAGTAGGTCAAGAAATTGAACGTTTTAAATTTAAAGAATCGCTTTTAAAAAGAGTTCACTAAATTTAATTTAGTTTTTTATTAGTTCACCTTGCTAGCTAAACTAGACTAGCTAACCTGACGGAGCTCAGCCTGGCGCTGGCGGCTCTATGTGGAAATTAAATAAAACATGGGTCAGCTACCCGGTGTCTCTTCGGGCAAAGTCATCTTCTTCGTCGCTTGCTGGATCCACATTTCAGCGGGTGAGTACGCATCCTAACTGGGGCAAGTTCATTTTTAATTGGGTTAAATGGTTGCATTACATTATACGTGGTTGCAAGTTTACATCTGTACTGCATAGTAGCGTCGCGCTGTTCCTCGATTATTTTTGCCAAATGATATGTAGGAACAAATGATTGTATGTTACTAGGTTCGGTTAAATTAAAAAATACATCTTAAAGTTCACTTAGGAATGTTTTTTGTTTAATTGGACTACTTTAATCTCCTTGCCCCATGGCTGACTCTGGCGTGTAGCTGAGGAATGTATTTTAAAGAAAGAAATGTATATGAAGAGAATAAAATGAACATTTCATTGTTGGATTGAACAGTACGCATGTTTTTTTTAGGTAACTAACTTGCCAGGGAGGGTGTATACAGCGGTTGGAAAATGGGGCTCAGTGTCAGTAATCGAATAATTATGAGGAAATATGCGGTGCTTTTTCGGTTCTGGGAGAATTCGTGCTTTAAGTAAGCGAAGTGAATAAGGTAACGATTCGTCGTGGATTGCTGCTTTGAGATCGACGACTTGGTCTCCAGCAGCAGGAGCGAGTCGCACCGCAGCCCAGATGTTTCCAGAGTTCGGACTCCAAAATGGATTCTGCGGAGCCCACTTTGAATTCCTATACAAAGTATTACTTTGTATTGCTTTTCCAGCCCTCGCTTTGCACAGAGAAGGGTTGCCGGGCAGTATAGGTTATATTCACGCCTATTCCCTTACTTTTTGATCGATTTCGCTTTAGCGGACAACGACTGCTAAAAGTTTTCTGGAATTCCCTAGTCTTTCCTAATAAATTTATATGTTTAAATGAATAACGATGGGACTTTTTCCTTTTCTAAAAACCCACTTCTGTGCCCGTACCTGTCTGAGTAAGAAGAGGGGAACCGAGTCAAAATATCACGTGTTGAACAGTTTTTTTTTTTTTTGGATATTTTAACGTGAGGGCGTATTTTCAACAACCGAGAGTAAAATGTAGAGGGGAAAAATGCAGGAGGTGGGTGTTGCGCTCCGCTCCACACCTTTGGCGCATTAAATAGCGCTTTCCGAAGCAGAGCCGTGTAACGACGGGAGGGAAGACAAAACTGCTGTAGGCAGAAGGAGAAGGTGCTGGAATGCTGCTGTTTTTTTAACATTACACCCACTGACGCGCTCCCTCTCTCACTCATCCAGAAGGCTACATTAAAGCACTTCGCGGGAGACGGCTCTTTATATTGTAAAAGCAATGAACTTGTGGATCCTCTGAATCAAACTCGGTCTTGATAGGACGTTTTTTCTTTACAAGACAGAGGCTCTAACAGTCTTGCGTGGGACGCTGGATTCGTCTATTTATTCGGCACAGGCGCTCACGCTTCCAGGGCGCCGTTCCTCCAGCACATTGCTGCTAATGCGTGGTGTGAAATATGATTTATCCCCGACAAGCCAAGGAACTGGCTGGGAGAGACAATAGCTTTTTTTATTGCCCCGCCTACAACCTTGCATTGCTGAACATTGTCCCATCCCACTGGCACTGGTGGGTTCGGTGTTCGAACGAACCCGTACAAATATAGTTTCACATACATTGACAGTCTCGTATTGTTTTGCTGTCTCCCGCCTAAGAAATGGCATGCAAAGAGACGGGCACACAGAACTTCCTTCCAAACGACCACATTATTGGATACTCTGCGGCTGGTAATGCTGTGGTCCAGTCTGGAATCAAATCCATTTTTATTACAACTTGCACAATCCCCTGTAAGATGATTACATCGCTGCTCAAAAACCAATATCCTACACACTGGGGACTGATAAAGTTCTTAACTGGATTTTAGGAAACCGTAGTCATTATCCCCGCAGACTGTCTCGCGTTTCGTGATCCACCTTACTATTGTAGTTGTATTATTAAAATATCCGAATCTATTATGACTTAATCCCCTCGAGGTAACACAGTATTGCTCAACAGGAGTCTTCATTAGTAAGCTGCATCGAAATTACTACTGTGCTGTAAATTTGATGGAAGCTTTGTGCAGACTAACCAAACCGGTTAGCCAACGAGATTAATGAACAGGAGTTTGTGGGGAAAGATGTACATAATTTTTAGGTTGGTTTGAATGACCGTTAAGACAATTATAAAATTGCTGATTGTGAATAAAACAGTTTTTAATATTGTGTTTGCTGCATATGAACTGGC
This sequence comes from Mormyrus proboscirostris, assembly GCA_026779585.1. NCBI lineage: Eukaryota > Metazoa > Chordata > Actinopteri > Osteoglossiformes > Mormyridae > Mormyrus > Mormyrus proboscirostris. The sequence goes on along the minus strand of JAODKF010000038.1, from coordinate 4,294,143 downwards.
AGTATTAACATATAAAATGACTTTTATACGCCTGTGTATTTTTTCTGGTTGCACTGGATACAAATGAAATTAAAAAAAATCACTACCCTAAGCTGATTTATCTGGTGTAGTGTTTAGGGAGGAAAGCATTTTAGGGTTATTGTGCAATTTAGGGAATTTAATGTAGAATTACAGGCTGCGTCAAAACAGAATTCTTTTTTTCCCTGACCTTTTGAGATCCCTGGTTTGTGGTGTTGGATTGCTTGCGCTCCCTGATGCATGTTGTTTCATAGCAGCCTTTTTCTCCTACTGAGATTTCCTTTGTCTGATTAAATGTTGCGAGGTTGAATTGATCGATTGGTCATCTGCGCAAAGTTTAACACGCATTCACAGCTGAATCGCCGGGTTCAGAGGGACTGAACGAGTAACTTTGGAAACGAAGAATAAGAAAGAGGAGGAACAGTGGAAGAGAACGTGCATAAGAGATGCACTGCAATAGCTGGAGGTTTATAGACTGCAGCTACTCTCAGTCTCTGCCGTAGGCCGGTTTAGAGCATTAACAGAGAATTAAGATGTTTAGCATTCCTGTTTTAGTAAAAGTAGAATAATCCTATGATCCCCCCCCCCCCAAAAAAAAAAAAAAAAAAAAAGTTGGGCTGGAGTTCCGTATTTCTCCAGGCAACTGGTTAGATAGGGTTGCTGGATTTCTGAATTTCATAAAATTTCATGCAAAAGTTTGCATTGCTGTTCATGTACGTCAATTAAACCGAAGAGCCTGCTTGTGTCCGAAAAGCAGCCATTTAGCTGAGCAATACACAGCACTGAACAGCTGGGAATGAAGCAATTCTAGGAAACTGAGTTGCTTCCTGAGTGCGTATGAACAACTTCCTGTCCAGTTCATTATGGACTGTCTCCAGTTCTGTGAGGCTCCCTCTGGCTTTGATTTTTGATTTTTTTTTTTCTTTTTTTTCCCCTGGATGCCTTCTAATTTCCCGTCCTTTTTTTTGCACCCTTTCAGTCTAGCCCTCTTATTTAATCTTTCTTTGAAAAGGCTACATATCAGCCCTGTTTGGCACCCGGTCAGTAGTGCACGCCACATATGGGACACACCCTCAGGCGTTCACCATCGCTGCCCTGGCACACACCATCCCTCACATCTGGATGGCGCTGTCATGGTTAGTTCCCTTGGTGGTGAGTGGGCCTCCGCCAGCTGAGGTTCCAGATCATGCCCTGAGCATTTTCCGACTCTGTGTCATGTTAACGCCTCTCAGCTTCACGCTCCCATCGGCAGCCGTCAGAGGCTGTCCCCGTGCCAGACGAGAAATATGATTTGTCCAGCTTTCTTCCCCTCTTCGCCCGCCCTCTCCCTGTTCTCTCGCTCACCATTCCTTCTCTCATTTGGCTATCACACTGACTTAATGCAACTAGGAAAAGAGAAGGAAGCACCTGGAATGAACGGGCAGTGTGAAGGAGGAGGGGAGTGCTGGATTTGATTTAGTGCACTGAACAATTGCTGTCCCTTTTTTTTTTTTTTTTTTAAACCTTCCGTCTGTTTTTCCCCTTCTCTCACTTAAGTACCTTACCAGACGCTGATCAGAAAGCATTACCGATCCTATTGCATTACAATCAGCTTGTTTCTTTGTAACGGATGATAGACTTCTCAAAACCTTTGTAACTTTTGGAAGTGAGGTTTGATTATAATGTGAACATGAGCGTGAGACTAAAAGATCTTCACAGTCTATTTTTTGGTTAATAATGTAATTGAGTGTTTGGTACTTCTAGTTGGGTTTGTTTGACAGATATCAGTGTAAGTAACAAGTCGGTCTGTTCTGGAGATCGTTTTGCTCTCTAGGAAAGAGCAGTGACCTTCATTGTCTCAATTAGGCTGTAACAAGTAGTAGCTTTTGAGGGGTTTTGAATGGAAATTGCTTAATGTCAGTCTGCTGGGCATGTTGTGTGGAAAATTCTTTGTGGAAGAATGACTGCGTGTGTGTGTGAGTGTGTGGGCCTTGTCGGACCACTGAAAAGAGGGCTTTTCTTCCCCTCCCTCCCCTCATTCATCTCTGTTCATGAAAACCATAAATTGGCACCAGCTGATGTACTGTTAGGTGTTAATGGTTTCATGGTTATGCACACTGTCAAATTTTTACGTAAAAAAAAAATGCAAAGCTCAGGAAAATAAAGACCAACATTTGGTTTGGCGTGAATCTTCACACATAACTAAGTAAATTAATACTTTCAAAAATTTTAATTTTTTTTTACTATTTCTAAAATTTAAGCTAGTAATCAGAATTTTTGCTGTGGGTGTAGAAGCGTCGTACAAAGTTATGTCACGGTGAGACACAATGTTCTTGCTTGTTTAATAGATCATTTCATGTTGGCATGATGATGTAATGAACCCTTCCATGCTGCGCCTTTGAGTACTTGCATGTTACTCGCTGACATATTATATGACCGTTAACATAGTGGCATTAGCTTGTGGGGTTAGTGTGAGTGTCTGTAGGTCACAGAGTGGCAAATCCAAGCCGCTGTATTGCAGCGGCGCTTGAGGAAGTAAGTTGAACATAAGTGGCACTTCCTGTGCTGCACCGTGTATCATGCATGTATCATAGCTGTAGCAGAGTGACCTGACTTACTGTCATGCTCCCTCGAAGGACAGCCGTTGTCTGCCTGTCCGAAATGACTTTCAAGATGAGATCGAGTAACGCATTTTAATTTGGTTCTTAATGCATGAATCATTTTTGCATATGATTATCTTTGCGTTATCTGCGCATAACTCTTCCACATCTACATGTTTTTGCATAGCAAAATCCTGAACCACAACCTGTACTACAAAAATACTCCATGTAACTATAAAGATTATTGCTTAAAATGGTGTGACTGCATACCCACCACCATAAGCGGGCTGTTCTACATCGGAGTGTTCGTGAGAGGGACTGTCGTGTCTGTTCTATGGTTTCACTTTTACTGCCTTTGGTTTCAGATGGTATGAGGTAGGCAGGAGGTCACGGCCTTTCTGATGTGTAGATCTCTGTAAGGCCCTTTTATCCTTCTAGTTGATATATTGAGTGATATCACAAGTGCATAAAATTGGTATCAGGATTTACAGTTCATACACAGTTTAGGTGCGTGTTTATGAAGATGTTTGCTCAGAGGAGCCTATGTTTTTGAAGTGTTTCTCACTATGTAGCTTTTCTGCAGTGGTTCTTAGACAAATAGCCGCAATACAAAGATTGCCATAGATAATGGATTAGGTACTTTTATCCTTGTCTGTCTGAACTTTAACTGTTGTTTGGTGCTGTGAAATCAGTGAATCAGTCTTGATTTTTTTTAAATGTATTTTTTGCTGCTTTAAGCTTTAATAACAGCTCTTTCATAATGAGCAGATAATCTCTACTAGCAAAGATAATCCAAACAACAGTCCTAATTAGTTACTGGATTTTTCTCAATTTTAGCTTGTCTTGCATTACAGAGGATGGATTGTAATTAGGTAATCTGGCAAATTTGGTGTAGAGAATCGTAAATATTTATGCCAGATGTCAAAAATTTGGTCAAGAGACCCATGTTGCAGTGTTATTTTAACCGTTCAGCCAAAATGTTTTGCAACAGCATTGAATGTAACTTGGCAAATTAGCTATTGCGATAGTTAGACCTTAGCTTACATAAACTGTCAGCACAGCTTGACTGCTAATATGAAACAGATAAGTAACTGAGAATTTTTGTGGGCCTGGCTGAGATACCCAGTCTGAATATGTAGAAGCAATGTTCAAATGCACTATATAAAAGAGCAAAATATCCCATTTTCTTGTATCTGCTATAAGTGGAATCTAAACTGCTTCAGATTAGGGATGGGCTGATCCACATTTTTTTCCAGTTCTGATCCGACTCCGATACACAGCTCCCAATACGATACAGATTCTGATACAAGAGCTTTTTACTGTAATATTTTAATATAATATATAATTATATTTTGAACTAGCAAATACAGATGAAAAAAGGTCTGTTAGGTTACTACAAACACACACAACATACTGTTTCACCCCGCTTGTAAATCTTGTTTTGAGTGTGTTTGAGTTTTGAGTGTCTTCCAAGCCAGGTTGCGCAGGTGGCAAATGCTTAAAATGCCCCGCAATGTTTCTCCCACTGGCATCAGCATCACTTGCACTTCACTGCGATAGCAGCCCCTCATGTATCACCAGCTGTAGCGAGTGTGAGAAACGGCACAAGCCACTGTGTTCACATCCCCTGAGTGGCAAAAAGACTGAGTGGCAGCATTAGCATTTAGCTTGAATGCCACAAAAAACATCTAAAACAGGAAAGACCCAGTCCGTCCAATAGGTTAGATTAGTGCATCTCTACTTCAAATACTGTGTGGAATTCCTGAATATTTTGACTCAAGGGGTTTATGTAAACTTGCTGAATGGGGATATTGGTAATCAGTCCCCTGCCTTTTTTATTAAACTACCCTTTTGTTTCACAGCTCTACAGTGTGTAGATTCCACCAGGCCCTGTGTGAACAACGCGACCTGCATCGTCTTTAGCAACGGCACAGGATACTGCAGGTAAGCACATGTTTGTGTGTGAGGATTTTGCTGGTCCCTCTCTTAGAAGAGCAGCAGTGTGACAGGATGTGAATGTCTGTCTTGTCATTTCCTAGATTCGAGCTGTGTTTGTCTGTCTGTGTTGCATTGTGGTCACTGTGTAATAGTGGCAGCTTTCTGCTTCCTGTCTCCCTGAGCTATAAACATATTAAAGATATATAGTATATGTGTGATTATGTTTAAAAAAATGCTTAGAAATCAATGAAAGTTTTTGTGAAGTAATAAATTTCGGTTTTTGTATTTGAATGAACGGTGTCATGTACTTTTTATAATCTTTTAAGGTGGTACAACAGTTGCGGCTGCCTAAGACCTTGCACTCTCAGGGGCCCCGCCTGCACTCTCAGGGGCCCCGCCTGCACTCTCAGGGGCCCCACCTGCACTCTTGAGATTTGCCTAGATAATGATATGCTAAATAATAAGTTGTTAAATAACTATTCTTTTTTCATTTAAAATATGCATCTCATTTCATCTAATATTTTGGCTAAATATTAAAGCTGTAATGGTACATGTAGCAGTCACATGCAGTTCAGTGCATCATTTTCGATTCACAAGTAGATATTCCACTAATGCTGGTTACAGTCAGTCGTAATCTGTGATTTGGGAACATTATAGTTTCCCAGTAAGCACTGGAGAGAGAATAGGTAAGACCAAGACCGTCTGTCATTATACTGAATTTGGATATGTTACTGAAAATGCATCCAACATGTCAAATCATTTGAGACGATATCATTCAGGTGTGTGTACGAACAGAGTAACAAGCAAATTAGTCTGCCTGTGGCATTTAAAGATGTTTTTTTTCCGGGATATAAATTTTTTTTTTTTTATGACTATAGGGATGTTTCTACAGACATGGAACCATACTCGATAGTAGAGAACATGCTATTTAGAACATTATGATTGTTATGATATTAGATTTTTGTGCGTTTGTTTTGCGTAGTTATATTTCCAATGCGCGAACAAGCATCTCATAAGTTTTGTCATTCACATGTTGACAGACACATTGCCTTTGAATTGCAGCAGTCCCAAATTCTGTTTGCAGTTTTAATACTTAATCAATTCAAAGTTAATTCGGTTTTACTTGCGCTGAACTTTGAACCTAAAACCGAGGTTTCTGCCAAACCATGAGTTTTGCGTACCGTTACGCGCCTACTAAATATATACTGGAAATATATATTTCTTGAACGTGTGATCTTAGCCTGGGCTAACTTAACTGCATAGCCATGCTACTGTTGGGCACTAGCTAGGCAAGAAAGTCCAGAAAGGTCACACTGCAGACTGTCACTGGCCAGTGAGTTATTACTCTTAATTATAGCTGCATCTGTATTGACCAAGCAATAGCAGGCGCAGTGATTCCCATTACATGGTTTGTTGCCCTTTAGCTGGGGCCCCAAATAAGTTGGATTGCCTTGGACCTCACCCCTCCTCAGAGACGGGACTGTTGATAATAAAATCTGTCGCAGGCAGTGTGTAATTTGGTAGCCTTTTGCATTGCATGCTTTGTGCTAGATAACAGGTCCAAGAAAAATGTAGTAATCCAGATAAAAGGTTATGGTGATAAGATTAAGGTGTCAAAAAAAAGAACTGATTGTGATGAGCAGTATGTAATATTTGGACAGAAACAACTTGGTGTGAGTCTAACATGCCAGTCATCTTTTTTGACATGTTCAGCAAGTGGCTAACTGCATTTGTATTGTGATGTGCTTTAAAGATTGTGGTCAGCAGTTTTTGATCTGTGTATGCGCTCCGTTTACTTTTCGTGCAGAAACACAGATCACAGGGAAAGAAAGTCGGCAGACAAATGGATGCTGTTCAGGTTTCAGATTTTATAACCGAAAAGCTATAAATTTAAACCCACCTGACCCTTGCAAACCAAGCAAACAACATCTTAAAGTAAAGTGGAACGGGGTCAAGGAAAAGGCACATTGATCTGCTGTACTGAGGAGCCTAGCATTGTTTCAAATTATGGTATCAAAATCCATTAACTTTTTTTTTGTTTTGTTTTTTTTTTTTTGAACAGTTTTGTTTTAAAATGGATGAATTTTCTATCATATCATCTAGCACAATTTTGAAAGGACAATTATGTCAGATTTTAACTTAATACAATAGTTGTTATACATACCCAGTGAATATGAATGACGAGCAGTTTTTTTTTAACTGATACAGTATGGTGTTGCTGGCTCTTTTTAATTCCAGGGTGCATTGCCCATAACAGTGTGAGGGAAATTCTCTTGCACTGTGTTTTGAAATGTAGGCTTCTGGAAACCAGTGTGACTTCTGAAGAGTAATTAATGAAAAAAATGTTCCAAATCTTGGCTGGTGAGATCCGGACTATTACAGGACGGAGAGCCGGTGACTGACTGCTTTTTGTCCCTCCGGGGAACCATGAGGGGAATGAAAAGGCAGGTGTTGCAATTAGGAGAAGGAGGGACAAAAGAGCTGGAAGTTCTTAGGAGTGAAGGGAGGAGGTGAGGCAGCAGAGGTCTGGGAGCAGTTTTAGTACCTTAGTATCTGACCAATTCTGCATTTGTCCTCTAAGGGGTAGCAAAACCGATGCATTTTTAAAATAGATGTCGGTTTTTAAAATATCTTCTCATCAGTGGTTTTCCTTAAGCGTTTGCCGCCTTTTTTCTTTTTTGAGCAGCACTTTGGTGGTTTATAGTAAGTGCTGAATTTGTGGGAGTCAGCCAGGCGCGTCTGTCTCGGCACATAGCTTCTCGAGTAGTGGCTCCTCAAAGTAGGCATTGTCAGATGCTTTGATGAGGCTCTCTGCATACTAAAGGCGTGCGGTGAAAAATAAACAGCGGAATCTCCCAAGACCGAGCCATTATCTCGCAGACTTCTGCTCTCGTTTCGTTAACATTCCTCAGAGTCGCTGAGTTAATAATGACGGCGTGTTATTGTGTTGACAAGCTGTGTGGCGCTAATGCTATTGAGTAACTCCTTTTATTCAGTGCGAGGCTGAATAGAGCCCGAAGAGTTACAGATTAAAGAAACGTTGTTGTTTTTTTTTTTTTTTTGGAAACTTTGGAAAAGACACCATAGCATTGTGTGTTACAGATAAGACCCCAATGTTAGTGTAGTGCCACCATTGCCTAGGTGAATTTGGATGATTCTTTCCCATCTGAGAGTAATTCTAAGCAAAGCTTATCTGGAATACTGTCAAAGTGGGGTGTGTGTTAAGTTGTCAGACCGGTGAAACCGCACGTCCCAGGGAGGGGTGTGTGAAAGCATCCGCATCGTCGAGTCTTATTAAGCAGCTGTCTGCAGTGTGTCCATCTTTGTGAGTGTCTCAAGTGTGTCTTCACACAGGTTCTATTGACACACTTAATAGACTTTTCAGTGTCCCCAGTGCATAAGGTTAAATTGGGAAATGGCGAGTCTGTCTCTGAGGATCATGCCCTCTCTACAAGACCTCCTGAACCGGTCAAGCAGAGATCTGCTTCCTGCACTTGCCAAGCATGACTTTTTGAGTGGAGAAGATCCCTTTGAGCGCAATGCTACAGTCCACCGCAAACAATCCTGTCCCTCTCCCCCGTCTCTCTTTCTCTCTGTTCGAGGAGGGAGGCAGGGTAGTGGCGTGCTATTTGTTTGATCTAAAAGGTAGAATTTGTCCCGGGGCAGATTCAGGGGGAGACAAAGGGAGTAAGGAATGGAAGACGTCTTTTAACAGCGAAGCGGCTGTAACATGAGACCCAAGTTTCTTAACACGCTAAGCAGTGATGAGAGACATGGATTGCAGCCGGGGGGGTGAAGAGGAAGGCGTCTCCCTCGTCGCACGTCTGTCATCCTGAAGGCAGTGTGGGAGAGTGCTCTCGGCCCTGTTCATTTGGCCTCCTACAGCTCCTCTTTCTCTGCTTGATTCTCTCCCCCCCCCCCTCCCCCATTTCTCTTTGAGCTTGCCCCCTTATGATCTCATCCTGATGCTCCTTCTCACTCTCTCCTGCTGTGCATTAAAACAACACAGGTCAGCTTTCTGCTTCGACAGTCCTGCCGGCCGTCGCCCTTCCGCCCGTTCAGTTACGCTCCCGAGGCAGGAGGTGCCGCAGTGTGGCTCCCAGCCAGAACCCCTAAGAGCAGGGCGAGTGTGGGAGCGTCGCCGGGGCGACGCCCTCTGCTGAGGGGGGAGAGGAATTGCGCAGCTGGCGCCCAAAAAACCCACCATCCAATTAGAAAGTCACAAAAACCAGGCGTGCTGAAGAAACGGAGCTGTGACTGCCTTTTCTTCTTCCTGGTACGCTGGGCGTGAGAGCTGTGCCCCCTACAGTACTGTTGCGGCAACGCAGGTCACAGGGGGAGCACCTTGGAAGAGGGGTGGAGGTGCAGGGTAACCATAATGGCAGGATCCTTCCATTAACAGGCGCACGCAGTCACACGCCCCATGCGGCTTCCCAGCACAAACACAATGGCCCCGCGCCTTGCAGGAGCACTGGCGGGCGGGCGAGCACGCACACGCTCAAACACACGCACGCCGCTCTCAGCGGAAGCCTCACAGGAAAGCGAGGAATGTAGTGACCAGCCTCTAAACCCACAGCGCCCAGCGCTGAAGTGGTGCTGAGCTCCACGGGCTTATGGTGCTAATGGTCTAGCCAATGTGATGTCAGGTGTGAGATGAAGTAGTTTTTTTCCACCATAAGAAATGCAATGTCCTTTGATCAAACTCATTCCTGAGTATAAATGACAGCTTGATTAAAGGTACAGCGTGGCTCAGAATGTAATATTATAGTCTTGGATGTATGAGAGAGGGTCAGAGCTGGGGAGAGGATGACCTGGTGTGGCCGCCATGGGTAGCTTTTTACATGAAATTGTTTAAAAGTGAGCCGTCCACCTCACAGTGACACTGAGAGCTCCACCCCTACCTCAGCTATCTCTTGCCGTCTTGCCCCCCCCCCCCCCCCCCGGGGGGGG
>JAODKF010000038.1:4263186-4278474 GCA_026779585.1 Mormyrus proboscirostris | reverse complement strand
CCCCCCCCCCCCCCCCCCCCGCAGGCCAGTTCTGCACCGAGGACGTGGACGAGTGCCGGCTGCAGCCCAATGCCTGCCAGAACGGTGGCACATGCAGCAACGTGCAGGGGGGCTACAGCTGCGTATGTGTGAACGGCTGGAGTGGCCTCGACTGTGCTGAGAACATCGACGACTGTGCCACAGCCGCCTGCACCAACGGCTCCACCTGCATCGACCGTGTCGCTTCCTTCATATGCATCTGCCCCTACGGGAAGACAGGTGAGGGGATGCGAGGTTTTACCCTCAGACCGGGCTGAACATGGCCACAGCATCGCATGTGGCATGACTCGGGCTGCCCGCCGCAGCAGTGTGGTATCTCAACGCAGCAACAACCTCATGGCTTCTGACCGGTAGTGACCCCTGTATGACCTTGTCACAGGATTGCTGTGCCACGTGGACGACGCCTGCATCAGTAACCCGTGCCGAGAGGGGGCGCAGTGCGACACCAACCCAATCAACGGCAAATTTAACTGCAACTGCCCTCCTGGTTACGTGGGCAGCACCTGCAGGGACGACATCAATGAGTGCATCATGGGTAAGAGCCGACCTGCGCTAAACATGCCCCAAACATACTCTGTGTAGCAGCGCGCCACAAGAAGGTCGCAAACAGCAGGGGCGGGTCTGCTGGCCCTCGCAGGAAATGCATGAGCATAATGGCTTCATTACTGCACTTTATTTTGTTACTGTTTCGTGGTTGTGGCTATTGCAATATTTTTCACTGGCCAAGATACATTTTGTAATACTGAAGTTACATTCTCAGAATCTCACACAGTCTACGATACCAACACGCAACTTGGGCAAACAGTTAACCTCGCCTCCAAAATGCATTACAGCCACCAAAACCAGTTCCACTTAATATCTTTCTAGAAGAACACTATATCCCACACACAAAAGAATGGCTTACAGAACACTAACCTAGCTGTGATTTCTTACTGTGGTGTAATTACAAAAAATTCATTAGCAATTTAAAAAAATAAACCCAAAAAAGCAATATTTCGGGAAATACGACATAAACAAAATACACTGCTTATATAATGTGTGATGTTGAGTGACGTTGATAGTAATGTAGCAAATTGTAGTCGTTCAGTTTTGAATGTGTTTTTAACAGTTATAATAACAGTATGTAAGCATGTTCAAAATGGCCCCTGAAAAAGCTTTGATGGTGGATTCTGAGTGAGAATGGAATCCCTGAATTTAATCACTGAATGGGTTTCGTATGAAAGCGATGAGAAATTATTCAGTTTAGCCCACAAACTGATGTTGTGCCAAGTTCATGAACAGTTCTGAGAAAGTGACCTCAGTATTGCAGAATGTTTCTTAGCAGTTGGGGGAAAAAAAACACTAAGTGGTGATATTGATCTCCTGTGCCCACACACTCGGGCTGATAAATGTAGCCAGTTCCAGTGTTCCGTGGTTAGCATAGTGGCTAAGTGCTACATGGATTAACCCCTTCTCCGCACCTTCGTCGCCTTTCCGATGCTGTTCTGTTCTTGTCCCGTATCCCTCCGCTGTCACGTCGACTTGCTCCTTCCTTGGCATTCACCTTCAGCTCCGCCCCTCCCCTCAGGCTCAAACCCCTGTGAGCATGGGGGGCAGTGCGTCAACACGGAGGGCTCCTTCATGTGTAACTGCGCGCCAGGTTACACGGGGCCGCGCTGCGAGCAGGACATCAACGAGTGCGCCTCTAGCCCCTGCCGCAACGATGCCACCTGCCTGGACCAAATCGGCGACTACACTTGCATCTGCATGCCAGGTAGCCCTCTGGCGCCGTGTGCTCTCTGTCTGCCGCTTCCCGCCCCATCCGCCGGCTGACCCCCTCTCTGCGACCTGTCTTCTGTGCCCAGGGTTCGAGGGGGTGCACTGCGAGACTGACATCAATGAGTGTGCCAGCTTCCCTTGCCTGAACAACGGCATCTGCCTGGACCAAGTCAACCGCTTCCTCTGCCAGTGCCCTCCAGGTTTGCCTGCTTCCACGTGTCCCTGGTGATCTTAGGAGCCTAGAATCCCTTAAAATGTGCCACTGACTTTATCTGCTTGCAGCCTGAGTAAACAGGCACTCTTTATTAGTAAATGATGTATGTACATGCCGCGTTATCTCAGTGCTGTCAGAGTAATCTGTGTTCTTATCTCCGGACGGCTCCGGTTGGCAGGGCTCTGTTCCTTTGGTCTGCTCTGAATATCTCTTACCGATTGTTATACTGTAGCTGTGACGCCCAGAGGGCATTAGAATACCTGCAGAGGTTGGTGAAAGCGTGCTGTACACTGAGACACACACACACACACACACACAGAGCCTATCCGAGCACATGGTCAGGCCATTTTTCTGGTGTCCCCGGAGTGTTTCGGGGGTAAGTGCCCAATGCATGTGAATATTCTGTTGTGGATGGGAATCGAACCAACGACTTTCCTATACAATGTCACTAAGCCACTGAGCTTATCAAGCAAAAACAAAAAGGACTTGCTCAGTAACATTCAAAACTCTTCATATGTGGACAGATAAATTACTGACGCCACCAAGCCTCTTATCGAATTTTGTCTGGATGGCTGGAATCTCAGCTGAAGGATGGTTGAGGCACAGCTGTCTCTCAGTGCTGCATGTGTTAGGAGCAGACGTACGATCTGCCCGCGCTGCTCGATCATATGAGCTACCTTAAGTTCACTGCAAATGGCTAAGTGTTCGAGTTCGGTTTAATGGCAGTTTTCAGGCTGTAGGGGCTGCTGGTGTGAATGAGCGACAACAAATTTGAGAATGATGTTTAGAAGCTGAAGACACTACACATTTAAATGTAAATAGCAATTTGGCGTCGGCCTTTCCCCAACTGATTTTCACATTTAGATTCTCTACACATCCGGAAATGACTATTGTTGCTGGGGTGGGGGGGGGGGGTGCAATTGAATAGCGGAGACGAAAATGACCCCCTCAGGGGGGAGAGCAGCATTTTACCGTGTATCGGAACACCACAGGCAGGGAAATCCCCGACCTTCCGCCACCTAATTGGAGATGTCGGTGCGCCCACTGCGTGCCCGCCTGGTGCCAGATATCCTGCTCTACTGTGAAAATAAATATCACTGAAAATCTTTGTATCTGGAAGACAAACAGTCAAAGAGCTCTGGCAGGCTTGGCGATTAAGCAACTTCCCTGTTGCCTTCACAACTCTTCAATAGCAGTAGAAAAATGAACACTCAGGGCATTTTTGATTACACAGAACAATATGCCTATCTGTAAGTAATAGGAAATGTTTTAACAATGACTCTGGTTGACCCCACTAACCACCTTGACTTTCATCTGTTTTTTGTTTGCTTTTTCTATTAAAGTCTATAGTATTAGTCAACGCAATTAATTTTCGTTTAGCGGTTGCATTAAAGTAAATCTTGTGATAGTATTAGCCAGTGGATAAGATGTCTTTTCTAATATATGATCGGTATATTTGAGCTGTGTATCTTCTGAAGGTGCTGCAATGCATTGTATTGCTGTTTAGGTCCACCTCGCTTGGTTTTTGCTTGCCCAACCTGGCCTTCTCTCCTTAGGTTTCAGTGGAGACATGTGCCAGGTAGACAATGATGAGTGCGCCAGCACACCCTGCCAGAACGGCGCCAAGTGCATTGACCGGCCCAACGGATATGAGTGCGAATGCGCGGAAGGTACCAGCACCAAGAGCTGCCGCCTTCGTCCGAGCTTGTGTGCGGTCATGCCAGGCCTGACCCTTGACCCCTCTCCCATCCCATCTGGCAGGTTTTACGGGCCCTCTGTGTGAGGAGAACATAGACGACTGCAACCCCAAGCCCTGCCACCATGGCGAGTGTCGTGACGGCATCGCCACCTTCTACTGCGACTGCAACCCGGGATACACCGGCATCATCTGCAGCTCGCAAGTGAATGAGTGCCTGAGCAACCCGTGCCAGAACCGGGGCCGCTGCGTCGACCTGGTCAGCAAGTACCAGTGCAACTGCCTGGCCGGGACCACTGGTGAGCGAGGCAGACGAGAGCACCAGCCTGGCTCTGTAGCAGAACAACTCTGAGTGTGTATCTGGGTACAGGCGACACGTTTGTACAGGCTAGAAGTCTGTTTACTGGTCTGGCAAATTTCCTCACCCTTCTTGACAGCAGTGGACTGGGGCCTTATGCTTGGTAACCCCACTTACTGACCTGGCCTGGCCTGCTGGCCAGTGAGAGCCAGAACTCGTCAGGTTCGGGCCAGTGCAGTCAGTCCACATGAGTCACACGCCGCCACCTAGTCTGAATCGTAATTTTTTTTCCCCCCCCGGATAGTGCTACCACCAAGTGGACAGTTGAGGTAATGCGAGTAGCTCATGCTGTGCCTGTTCCCTGTGGCAGATCTAAGCAGGCCCATCTCTCCCATCTGCATCACCAGGTGTGAACTGTGAGATCAATTTCGACGACTGTGCCAAAGACCCGTGTGAGTACGGCGAGTGCCAGGACGGCATCAACGAATACAAGTGTGTGTGCAATCCAGGATACACAGGTACTCGGGCTCCCCCACCTGGCCACACTTACTCACTGCACCCATGTTTACTAACACTGTAAATTCATACATATACTCATGCTTGGCAGGCCTCTGTGCGCCTCCTCGTCTGGGGGCCGTAGGGGCAGATTGACTTCCTGGCACTGTCTCATTCTCTTAGGAGAGAAGTGTGACATGGAGATAAATGAGTGTGACTCTAACCCCTGCCTGAACGGGGGCACATGTGAAGATCGGCTGAACGGCTTCCACTGTCTGTGCCCCACGGGCACCCACGGGCCCGTTTGCCACTCCGGGGCCGACCGCTGCTCGCCCCAGCCCTGTGAGCACGGCGAGTGTGTGGAGCTACAAGACGGGTAGGGTGCCCCTCTCTGGTCCAGTTACCCTGCAGTGTGGGCATGCGTCTCTCGTGGCAGCGTGTGACGGTGTGTGGCACCACTGTACTGTGAAGGGCTGAACGCAACAGTAGGGCTGGGCAGTTAATCGAAAATGAATCAAAACCGACATTCAGACCCTGTAATCGACGTAATCTTGCCAATGTCTGTTACTTTGTTTTGTTTTGTTCAAATTCTGTTAATTCTTTAAACTTGCCTACTTTGCCTTGCAGTAACTGGTTTGCTTCTGGCTAGATACCTGAGGCTAATGCTGCATGCACAGAAAACATGACGGGAAAAAGAAAGTCATTTTCTCTCAATGACAAATATAGACTCATGAAAGTTTATAATAAACTGCCAAAAATGAGCCAAGGAGATGCAGCAGCGAAACTACAATGTGACATTTTATGTACAGTACTGTATTATAGCGAATTTGAGTTCAGTTCAGTAAATTAATTTGTGCAGTACTGTAATTTGAAAAGCGTTTGAAACAGCTGTACTGTTAGAAAGTTAATAAAATTCACAAAATAGTGATACTGTCCGTTTTATTACCTTATATTCGTGTAATAAATATACAAAGTCAGATGGAAATCTGCCTGAGACATAAAGAAAAATACAAAAATGGCCATAGTGATAATCCGCTTACAGTGATCAAAGCAAGACAGACGTGATCACTAAAGTATGAATGGTTTATTTTGTTTGCAAAAAATGGAAACTATTTTCTACTTTTTTTTGGAAACTTTTTTTTTTTCTACTTTTTACATTAAGACTAACGTGACCTTTTTCATAAGACATTTTAGTTTTGAGTGATTTGTGCATTGATTTTGGTTGTTCGAAGTATTCAGTGAAAAACCATAAATGATTTATCTGTTTCCTTGGGGAAGATGGTGGCGCAAGAGGTAGTGCTATTGTTTGGTAACCAGAGGGTTGCAGGTTCAAGATCTGATTCCTTCTGACCCCATCAAAGTGTCCTTAAGCAAGACACTGAACCCCAAATTGCTCCCGGTGAGCAGGTTGGTGCCTTGCATGGCAGCCTCCACCACCGGTGTGTGAATGTGATTGTGGATGGCTGAATGTGAGGCATGTATTGTAAAGTGCTTTGAGTGCTCGTAGGAGTAGAAAAGAGCTATATAAATGCAGTCCATTTACCATTCCTTTGTAGATTTTGTCTTTACAATTTGAAAATAATTAGTCTTTCATTAGAAAAATATCCCAGTTTTAATAGTTGAACATATTTATGGTGCACAATTCATCAATGAAATATGAGGGCAAAAACAAAACAAAAACAAAATAATTGTTCGTTAATTGTAATTGAGGTAAAATGTTCAATTAATGGTGATATTGATTTGAGATCATATTGCCCAGCCCTATGCCCCAGCGGCTCTGCTGTGTGTCTGATGAGCCCCTTTGGTGCCCCCCCGCCCCCCAGATACCGGTGCGAGTGTGATCCAGGTTGGGAGGGTCAGCACTGCGAGCTGGACCTGAATGAGTGCCAGTCCAACCCCTGCCAACACGGAGCCACCTGTACCGACCGGCTCAATGGCTATACCTGCAAGTGCAAGCGTGGCTTCACAGGTATGCTCCTGGGCGCCCCCTTCAGGCGCCGCTCTCCCTCCCCTCCTCTTGGGTATTATAGGCTGTGTCTGAGCCTTCAATTTTCCCCCAGGTGAGAACTGTGAGGTCAACATAGACGAGTGCAAGTCCAACCCCTGCATGAACCGTGGTACCTGTGTGGATGGAGTCAACAGCTACAAATGCCTCTGCTCCCCACCCTACACAGGTAACGGGTGCAAATGCAGAGGCAGGGCCCAGGGAGGGAAGGGCAGTGATTGTGGGTGTTAGTTCGAATAACGGTGAATCTGCGGGATATTCCTGTGCACCTGTGCGTCATCGCTATGCGTATGCTTTGCACACAGGTCCGCAGTGCGCAGACAAGGTGGACTCATGCAGCACCAACCCCTGTCAGAACCAAGGCCGCTGCCTCAACCACCAGGGCAGCTACTCCTGTGAGTGCCAGATGGGCTACAGCGGGCGTAACTGTGAGATCAACATTGACGACTGCTCCTCCAGTGAGTCTCGGGCCTTGTGTTCGCAGCCCCCCACTCTGCTCCCGTCCTCTCCCCCCTCACTCTGGCTCCATCTCCTCACAGATCCTTGCTTGAACGGCGGCACCTGCCTGGATGGCGTGGGCGGCTACTCGTGCAGCTGCAGACCGGGCTTCCATGGCCGGCGCTGCAACACTGAGGTGGATGAATGTGCCAGCAACCCGTGCCAAAACGGCGCCCGCTGCAGCGACTATGTCAATAGCTACACATGCGAGTGCTCGCCCGGTTTCGACGGCATCCACTGCGAGCACAACATCCCCGAGTGCACGGAAAGGTATGGCGGAATCGCAGGGCCCTCCCCTGGCCTCTTCGGCCCACTGTGCCTTGCTCGCCTGGCCACCTCATACCACCTCACCTGTCGTGTTTCTCGCTTGCAGCTCCTGCCTAAACAACAGCACCTGCATCGACGGCATTAACGAGTTCTCCTGCCGCTGCCGACCTGGTTTTACCGGAGCCTTCTGCCAGTATGAGATCAACGAGTGTGACTCCCAGCCCTGCAAGAATGGCGGCACCTGCACCGATGGCTTGGGCTCCTACCAGTGCTCCTGCCCACTGGAGTACACTGGTTCCAACTGCCAGGTGAAGCCTATCTGCCATGTCACTGTGCCACCCAGTGCCAATCGGGGTCTTCGCTGGACGTGGTGCACTGTCAGGTGCTTAGTACCATCCTGCGTGTTCCCCCCTCTCTGCAGTTCTTGGCAAACCTCTGTAGCTCCTCACTGTGCCTCAACGGTGGGACGTGCATCCAGCGGGGGACGTCGTGGGCGTGCCACTGCCCCGAGGGCTGGACAGGGCTCTACTGCGATGTCCCCAGCATGTCCTGCCAGGCCTTCGCCACCCGCAAAGGTACCACCTCTGCACCACCCTGCCGGCTGGCTGCAATGCCATACACATGCACCTGCCAGTGACTCAAATCCCGCACCCCTGTGCCTCCGTCAGGTGTGTCCATGGACATGGTGTGCCAGCATGCTGGCCGCTGCCTGGACGTGGGCAACACCCACCGCTGCCAGTGCCAGGCAGGCTACATGGGCAGCTACTGCGAGAAGGAGGTGGACGAGTGCCTGTCCAACCCGTGCCACAATGGCGCCACCTGTGTAGACTATCAGGGGGCCTACGAGTGCCAGGTATCTGCCTTGACCCCCCCACACAGTGTGCACGCTCTGTGTCCACTGCCAGCATGACACCCCCTCTCTGTCACAGTGCAAGCCGGGTTTCCAGGGGGTCAACTGTCAGTATAACGTGGACGAGTGTCAGTCTCATCCCTGCCTGCACGGAGGGACATGCATCAACCTGGAGAACAGCTTCTCCTGCTCTTGCCCGCCGGGCACTCACGGTGAGAGACTGCGTGTGACTGCGTGTGCCTGTCCTCTGTGACAGTGTATGTCTGACTGTCCCACCCTCCGCAAACAGGTGCCCGCTGTGAGGTGGACGTGGATGACTGTGCACCTGAGCCTGGCTCCTCGCGGCCCCGTTGCCTGAACGGCGGTCAGTGTGTGGATGGCGTTGGCCGTTTCCACTGCTCCTGCCCCCCAGGCTTCGCCGGTGAGCGCTGCGAGGGCGACATCAACGAGTGCCTGTCTGCGCCCTGCCGTGCCCCTGGCAGCCTGGACTGTATCCAGCTGGCCAATGACTACCAGTGCCGCTGCCAGCTGGGCTACACAGGTACCCACATCAGGGGGTCCAGCCACCCCTCAGGGGACAGTGCTTACACCAAGGGGCTGGGGGGGGCTGCCATGACCAGCAAGGCTCTCGTTTGTGGGCTGGTGACCTGTTAATTATCTGAGCAGGTAATCTCTGTTTACTCAACCTCTTTGCTGGGCCGGGTCGGACTGATGAAGTGCCTCTTTGTCCCTCAGGACGACACTGTGAGTCCATGGTGGATCTGTGCAAATCCAGGCCATGTCACAACGGGGGGATCTGCTCCATGAACACCAGCTCCGTGCACGGATACAGCTGCACCTGCCAGCCGGTATGCTCTCTACTGCAGAGGCAGCAAATCTGTGAAACGCCCTTCTTCTATGTGTGTGTGTGTCTGTGTGCATATGTGTGGATATTACATTGTGGGGACCAGATGTTCCCACAATGTGACAAAAACTGTTTTGTAAAAATCTGTGACTGAAATCAGAAAACTAAAAATGTTAGTTCTGTTTGGTTACTTATGGATAAATAAAGTTAGGGCTGGGTGGGGGTTAAGGTTGTCATAGTTGGGATTGGGGTTTTTCCCATAGAAATGAATGGACGGTCTGCACAAAGATGTGTGTGTGTGTGTGTGTGTGTGTGTGATCTGAGCCGTGCGCTCCATCGTAACTGCTCCCCTTACAATCTCACCTTTCATTCTTGTCCTCACGCTGACATCAGAAGGGGTGAGGCAGCTTGGCCCAGGTATGACCTCAGGGGAGGGACAGTTTAAAAGGCGGCGTCTGTGTCTGTGCAGTGTGATGTCCTCACACGCTGACCTGTGTACCCAGGCGGCCGCTCCCGCTCTGCGTGGCAGTCACCGTTTCCTCTCACCCCACTCAGGGTTTCTCAGGGTTCAACTGCGGGGACCTTGAGGGCTCAAGCTGCAGCAGCCTGCATTGCCAGAACGGCGGCCGCTGCCAGGAAGCGGCGGGAGGGCGTCCCCAGTGCCGATGCCTGCCTGGCTTTGGGGGTCAACGCTGCGAGATGGCACTGAGCTGCCAGGCCATGTCCTGCCTGAACGGGGGCACCTGCAAGACGGACCTGTACTCCGAGGGGCGCCCCTATTGCCTCTGCCCCGCCCTCTTCTCTGGCCGGCGTTGCGAGATGCGACAGCCCAACCCCACGTTGCCCGCCGTCCCTGAGACTGCGTGCCCATACCACGAGTGCCAACAGCAGGCAGGCGACCATGTGTGCGACCAGCAGTGCAACCGGCACGAGTGCCAGTGGGACAGCGGCGACTGCTCGCTGAACTGGAAGAAGTCGTGGGAACGCTGTGCTACTCCCGTGTCCTGCTGGCAGCTCTTCCGCAATGGCCGCTGCGACCCCGAATGTAACAACCCCGAGTGCCTCTTCGACAGCTTTGAGTGCCAGCCAGCGCCTTCTCTCTGCAAGTAGGTGGTGCTGCCACGTGGCTTGTGCACCGGCCCTGGCAGGTAGTGACACGGTTAACCCCCCTGCACCTCTCCTAGGTATGACAAGTACTGCGCTGATCATTACGCCAATGGCCACTGCAACCAGGGCTGCAACACGGAAGCGTGTGGCTGGGATGGTCTGGACTGTGCAGATGCACCGCCGCAGGTGGCTGACGGCACACTTGTGGTGGTGGTCCTGCTGCAGCCGCAGGAGCTGTTAGGAGACCTGCGTGGATTCCTGCGCTCGCTGGGCACGTTGCTGCACACTAACGTGCGTGTCAAGCTGGATGAGCAGCAGCAGCCCATGATCTACCCCTACTATAGCCCAGAGAGCGACGGCACCAGCGGAGGGGCGACCTTTTCCAGAGGCAGGGGCAAGCGGGAACTGGGAGAGAAGGAAGTCATCGGGTAAGGCCATCTGGAGCGCATCACGTGACCTAGATCGGTGTATCGGAGTTGTGTTGGACACCATGTAAGGTGATGGCTGTCCCCCCTGCACCTCAGGTCCAAGGCCTTCTTGGAAATTGACAACCGGCAGTGTTCCCAGAACTCGAAGCACTGCTTCTCCAACACGGACCTGGCAGCGTCCTACATCGCCGCTGAATACCTGAAGAAAGAGCTTCCCTACCCAGTTATCTCCGTGGACAGTAAGCGGCCTCACGCTCTCAGTGACGAGAAGCATTCACACGTGCTTCTGAGCGAGTTTGTTTGCTGTCGATTTTCATGGTTGTGTATGAAAGGCAACTTTGCGGTAGTGTCTGAGGAACATAAGAGAGTCCCACCACTCCTGTTGTCCAGGTGAACCCAAGGACCTCCTGATTTCCTCTCACCTGATGTACGTGGTGGGCGTGGCCGTCTTCATCATCCTACTCATCCTGGTGCTGGGGGTGCTGGTGGCCAAGCGCAAGCGCAAGCACGGCATCCTGTGGCTACCTGACGGCTTCATCACCAAGAAGGACGCCAAGCGCCGCGAGCCCGTGGGCCAAGATGACTTTGGCTTGAAGTAAGTGTGGGGTTTGAACACCTGACCCTGATCGCGGTGGTTGTGGATCATCTAACTGCCCCTCCCTTGCAGGAACATGGTGAAGCCTCAGGATGGAGGGATGATGGACACCAACCAGAACAAGGGCTGGCTTGAAGAGGGCCTACCAGCGAAGAAGGCGAGGGTGAGGAAGATGGCATGGTTCAATTGGGGAAGGGGGAGCACGCCTACCCAATATCTGCCCCTCATGGTTTGTTCTGACTCCTCAGATGGAGGGCAAGCCGCTCCTGCCCGTGGGGGTGGACGGAGGTGTGGACAGGCGGGAGTGGACACTGCAGCACCACAAGGCAGCCGACATCACGCTGACGCCTCCCCAGGCTGACCTCGACATGGACTGTCTGGATGTCAATGTCAAGGGCCCAGGTAGGAGGCCAGAAGTGTGCAGCACTGCGGAGTTTTTGTGACGCACGCTCATGCTGTGCTTCATGCACCAGATCCCAGAGAATCAGGGCTGTGATTGTCACTTATCGAGTTAAATGTACTTGGAAATGGAACTTTTTACAGTAAACAACATTTGGAACAGCAGTAACCTGATGTTACCATGGTAGCATCTATATAAATGCTAACTTTGCAAATGTGTGAATCTAGCACGGGAGGCCTGAGCAGAAGAGCATCATTTGTGTGGATTTGGTGTTTTCAGATGGGTTCACCCCCCTCATGCTGGCCTCCCTGCGTAGCGGGGGCGCGGCGGATTGCAGCAGCCTGACGGGTGAGGAGGAGGAGGAGAGTGGGCTGGACGAACCGGGGGCCAGCGTCATCAGTGACCTCATCGCCCAGGGTGCCACGCTGTTGGCGCAGACCGATCGCACGGGCGAGACCGCGCTGCACCTAGCTGCCCGCTACGCCCGTGCCGATGCCGCTAAGAGGCTGCTAGATGCCGGGGCTGACCCCAACGCGCATGACAACATGGGTCGCACCCCCCTGCATGCTGCCGTCTCTGCTGATGCGCAGGGAGTCTTCCAGGTCAGTGGGGCATGCTGCCGTACTGTAGCGAGCAAAGCAGCCCAGCTGTAATCACTGCTTTGACTCATTGACTCCAACGAGTCACGTATTGGTCTCAGAAACAGGAAAATTCAAAGCAGATTCGCTGATATGGGGTATCCAGTGTGGAATATCATGTCGTTTTGTGCTGTGGTCGTGCCACTCGTCACTAAGGCCCGCTTTGGTCCCTGCAGATCCTGATCCGGAATCGCGCAACAGACCTAGATGCACGCATGAATGATGGCACCACGCCCCTGATCCTGGCTGCGCGCCTTGCCGTGGAAGGCATGGTGGAGGAGCTTGTACACTGCCATGCCGACGTCAACGCGGTCGATGACCACGGTGAGCCACAACCAGACCCTAACCACGGTGGCCCTGACTGTACAATAGGAGTTGTATGGTTGATTTGATGACCACTCAAGGGTCTTTACCTGCTCACTGTCTCATCAGTCACTGGCCATTGGGAAATTCGGGATATTAGCCAGGGTGCCAGTCCAAGGAGGCTGTTGGCAAAATATCAAACTGGGGTCATTTGACAACAAAATCCCAGGCTGCATTTTGTTGTCAGTCAGCCCCTGCATCAGTCTAATCATGTGAAGCTGCATGCATTTATGTTCCCAGACATGCACTGATGGTTTTGCCCCCTCCCCAGGTAAATCTGCTCTGCACTGGGCTGCAGCCGTCAACAATGTGGAGGCCACTCTGGTGCTCCTGAAGAACGGAGCCAACCGAGACATGCAGGACAACAAGGTGTGAGCCGCACCCTCTGCTTTTCCCGTTACCCCCCTCCCACTTACTGCCCGGGCGGCCCCCCGTTCCTTGCTCACTTGCTCCTCTCGTTCTGTCGTAACCGTTTTGTCTCGTCTGGCAGGAGGAGACGCCCCTATTCCTGGCAGCACGGGAGGGCAGCTTTGAAGCGGCCCAGGTGCTGCTGGACCACTACTCTAACCGGGACATTACAGACCACCTGGACCGGCTGCCCCGGGACACAGCGCAGGAGCGTATGCACCATGACATTGTGCGGCTGTTGGACCAGTACAACCTGGTGCAGAGTCCTCATGGCGGCCAGGCCCACATGGGCGCAGGCGGCGCCCACTCCACCCTGGGCTGTGGCTCCGGCGTGGGCTTCGTGGGCATGCGTGCCGGACCCCAGAGCAAGAAGAGCCGACGTGGGGGAGCCAAGGCGGCTGGGGGCGGGACTGGAGGTGGGGTGGCCAAGGAGCTGAAGGATGTGAAGACCAAGCGCAGGAAGAAACCGGCCGGAGGGGAGATGCCCTCCACGGGGCCGGCTGGAGGTGGGGCTGGGGGTGGTGCTGGGGGCGTCGCAGGCAATGCCAAGGCAGCCAATGGGGGTCTCTCTGAGAGCTCGGTCACCCTGTCGCCAATCGACTCCCTTGAGTCCCCACACTCATTTGCCGGAGACACTGCCGGCGTCAGCACCACCACGGCCGCCTCCCCACCCCTGCTGTCCAGCCCCTCGGCACGACCGCTGCTGCCCCCTGTGAGCCACATGCTGGGCCAGCAGCATGCCTGGGCGGGACTCACCAAGCAGGGCTATGGCCTGCTCCCGCACGCACTGGGGGCACCACACCCCGCCTCCGGCATGCTGGGCCCTATGAATGTCACCATGAGCCGGGAGCAGCTCCCCCCAATAGTCACCTTCCAGATGATGGCGCCGGGCACCGGTCAGGCCATGCTGAAGCAGTCACAGCTGGGCCAGCTGCAGAGCCAGGTGCAGCCGCACTCCCAGGCTCTCCCCCCTCATCTGCAGTGCGCACCGGGCATGATGTACCAGATGCCGGACGTGGGTCTCACGCGGCCCCTGTCCCACACCCTTCCCCACCCCCACGGGCACACTGTCGCCCACAGCAACGGCCTTGGCGACCCCCAGCCTCGTCAGCTCCCTCCCTACCACACCATGCAGAGTCCTGTGGATAAATACCCAACACCCCCCTCCCAGCACAGCTGTGCCACAGCCAGCTCTGAGGGCACGACACCAGGGCACCCGGCTCACCCCCCAAATGAGCACCCCTACCTCACCCCATCCCCGGAGTCGCCCGACCCCTGGTCATCGTCCTCCCCCCACTCCAACTCGGACTGGTCTGATGTAACAACTAGCCCCACCCCTCTGGGGAACCTGCATGCACTGCCCTCGTCCCGGCACACACACATTCCGGAGCAAGCGCCACGGCAACCACAAGCGCAGCAGATGCAGGCGCAACAGCCCCAACACAGCAGCATGCAAGTCTATGCATAGCTTCTGACCTTTGACCTCTTCCTTATGTCCATATCCTCACTAAGACAGCTGGCTGACAGTGATCCGCTCTGTCCCCCTTGACTTTACACATCTGGGTCCTTTTCCCTTCTCTCACTACACCCCAGGCGTCTCCTTCCGCTCCTTCAGTCCTCAATACTTGCATTTTCCATAGTAGCTATTGTGCTGCTGACCTTCAGCGAAAACCCTTCACTCACTGCCATCGCTGTCATGGGCTTTCATTTGTGAGAATCTGCAGTATCACTGTTCTTTGTCCTGTTTGTGTGCCTGTGCATTATGTGGACTGAGCTCATCTTCAGAGATTTACAGGGAGTTATTTCACGTTGCACTTTGCGGTGGGTAACATCTGCTGACCTGAGCTCCATCAGCCATGAACAAACAGTTATGTTCTGCCAGGAGGATGGATGGAAACAGGTGGAAAAACAGGACAGACGATATTTTCCAGTGAATGGACTTTTTGCCATAATACGTAACTAATATTTTCTTTCTTTTGAAGGATAAATCTTTATGTAAATTGCAATTTATTTTTGCTCTTCATCCCTATGCAGTTTTTCATAGTTACGTTTTTTCTTCTTAGTATGTTAACTTAATTCTGTTTTTTTTCCACCTGTAAAAGTTGTGATAAGCTGTAGTTTTTGTTTCTAAACCAAAAATAATGTTGTGTTGATGGGTGGTTTTCGGTTATGATGTTGTGAAGCCTTGGTTAATGTTATTGGGAAGCCCCCTGTTTGGCCCGCTGGGTCACAAGGCGCGCAGATCACCCTGCCGTTTCATTGGGCTTCTACTTAAACTGTGGTGCAAGAGGTGATTTTTTTTTTTTCTTTTTTTCTACATGTAATGTACATTTGTTTATCTTGCTCTCTGAACTAACTGGTATTCTTTTGTCTGAAAGGGAGGCA
>JAODKF010000038.1:4250339-4263140 GCA_026779585.1 Mormyrus proboscirostris | reverse complement strand
CAGTCTGTTACTGAGAAACACAAGTTGAGACTGATGGTTGAGAAACCGGGGAGTGGCGAAGCGGCGTTGTCAGATGGGCTTCTTATACGTTGAGATGGTTTGTTTGTTTGAAGCTCACTCTGTTGCAGCATTATGAGAGCCTCATGAGTCTTACCAGGCTCTAGTGACCTAGAACAGGTCACTGGTGGTGACACAACACTGATGCACACTGGACAGGAGCGTGGCCTCATGCTGCCCCTCCTGTCCTCGTTTTTCTTATACAGTGACGATGTCATCGTTGTTGCCTTACCTTAAATACTGTTTTATATTGTGCCTGCTTTCATCAGTGCAACTGGCGTTTTTTTTTTTTTTTTTTTTTAACTTTGAAATTTGAAAGAATTATTCACTTTCTCTTAATTGCAATCAGTCTTTTGTGCCTTTTAAATTTTGATGCAATTTAAGATCCACATTGAATATGTCTGAGATGTGTTTATATTGTAGTATTTGTTCCTCATGAGCTTAGCGTTCTTTCTCTCTTGCTGTCATACATGTACAGACAATCGGTGAATGTCTCTTACACGGTGATGGCCCACAAAACCGCGTCTGAACGGTGCCAATTTTTTAACATTTACAGGTGTTACTGTAATTGGCTTTTTAAAGTAGAATGGGAAAACCTGTTACCTGTGGTACATTTATATATGATGTTGTCAGTGTTTGACTTTTTCTGGACCAGCAGATGAGGAGCCCCACTTAGATGTAAAATATTTATCCATGATGAAGCGTGACTAGGTAAACGGAGGAAGGAGCTGGTGATTTACCTGGTTTACTGGTAGCTGTGTTATTAGATTGCTTGATGGTACCAGTGGGCTGGAACACATGGGATTCGTTATCACGGAATCCAAAGTTATGATTTACCCTCTTATGACTCAACATGCAGCGCTGTTTCTCAATAGCTTTTAGTTTGGGTCTGGCTGTCTTATCCACACTGTGCCTTTTTGCTTGTTTTCTGGAATGTTTTAGTGAATTGTTTTGTTTCTCATCGATCGCCTGTAAATGCTACACCAGTGACAAGCGTCTGTCGATGAGAACGCGCAAAGACGCCAGAGCGACTGTAGATTGCACTTGTTTTGTTGTCAACATGTCATCGTGCATTGGAATGTTCTGTCCTTTAAACATTTCCGTTCAGTAGCACTTAGCCCTCACTATTGTGCAGTTTTTAGTCAGGCTTGTCTTTTGGTGTGTATACCTGTCCGCGTGTGTGGGTCCACCCTCGCATCCGTATTTGCGTGTGCTGGGGGTATGGGCGTATAATCCTGCCTACGTAATAGTCACCCAGTCAGCAGTGATTATGGGCCTCTCTTTCACCTAAGTGCTCCTTATAAGGCTATTTTAACATACTGTATATAAACCATATTTTACATCTGTTGTACTTTCAGTCTTTTTATCAAATATATATATATATATATAAATATATATATATTCATGTTACATGAAGAATGTGTTTTTTTTTTTCTTATGTTTGTACACCTTAGAAGGAACTTGTAACTCGTGAATAAGGAACAAAAATATAATTCCTAAGGCAGGAAAGTGATTACGTTGAAATACATCAATAAAGAAACTTTTCTGTCAAAACATCTTTTCATCCTCAGTGCTTGAACACGAGTCACGTCTTAAGTCACTTTTTGATGATGAGTAATTAGGTATTAGATATTAATGGGGTTATGTTGAGATTGAAGTGCATACACAGTTCAGTGAAGTGACACGGTATTAAGGGGACAACGAAGGACATGAAATGCCACACCTGAAGACAGTAGAATAGGTAATGATGATAAATCATAATTAGTTCCTCCCCTTTGCACTCCAGGTTCCCTCAGATGTAGTAAATCATGTATCGCTGTGTCTGCAAAACGTGACCATTCATTCATCATTCGTCAAGGAAGCACAAACGTGTAAAAACAAAACAGGAGGGGACCACAGCCACCTTCCCATCACAAAGACGCTGTCGCTCACTTGACTTATTTAACCTGGTTCATTTTTGCACCCCTAGAGGCTACAGGCTTTTTCCGTAACCAGGGAACTTCAAACATTCAGGTAATAAATAAACAGTATGTACAAGATAGGCAGTAAATATATGCAAAAATACAAATGTCAGAAATAGTTTGTGGTGGTGTGGTGAGTGAGGCTTATGTGTCAGTTTTTTACTGCCCAGTTGAGCTTCGTCCCAGCTGGCAGTGCGGGCTCCTGCAAATGGTGTCCAGGGTGAGATGTGTCATGTGATGATCCGACAGATTCATTCGCTTCAGAGACCCCTGATGTCTGCAGGAGGAGTAAAATGCTAATAGTTACAGGGCTTTCAGACTCTCACGCTCACGCAAGACATCTTGCGAATATATATTATTCTATTATAAAACTAAAACTAGCTACATCAAAAGGGTGGGGGTGGTTTGCAAAACTTATTTTCAAGGTAATGAAGCTTACAAATGTGTGCATATGTGTACAGACAGTCTCGAACTGAATATCTCACGCCAGCCTGTGCTGTGTGTAACATATTGCTTCATTATATCAGAAAAAGACTAGTTACAGCTTGAACTATCAAGAGTAAACTAGTTACTGTAGCAAACATCAGGAATAGATTAATTATTCATAAAACATTAGGAGCAGATTCGTCAAAAGAATGTTTTTAAGTCCGTTGCTTCACACCCCTGGGACCTGGGTTCGAGTCTCCACAATGGCTCCCTGTGTGTGGAGTTTGCATGTTCTCCCCATGTCATTGTGGGGTTTGCTCTGGGTACTCTGGTTTCCGCCCACAGTTCAGAACAATGCTGAGGTTCTCTGGAGTTACCAAACTGTCTGCAGGTGTGAGTGAATGGTGTGTGAGTGAGCGGTGTGTGAGTGTGCCCTGCGATGGGTTAGTGCCCCATCCTGGGTTGTTCCCTGCCTTGTGCCATGCGATGGGTTGGTGCCCCATCCTGGGTTGTTCCCTGCCTTGTGCCCTGCGATGGGTTGGTGCCCCATCCTGGGTTGTTCCCTGCCTTGAACCCTTAACCGCTGGGGTAGGTTCTGGACCCCCCCTTGATCTTGAATAGAACAAGTGGTTTCAAAAAATGGATGGATGTATCGATGGATGGATGGATACGCTTGATCAGGTCCATCAACCTCATTGCAACTAAAGTCTAGGTAGTTAATTAACCAAGGCAATCCAATAAGGTGAATTTATCTTGCCACACGGGAAAGTGGTTTTGATTACGAATTGTGACCTGCATAAATCACTATTTGCTGGAAAGTGACAAAAAACTGCACTCTGAGTGTCCACAGTTTAGTCTGTCAGAACTGTCACTAAAATTGCCATCTCATTGACTCACTGATCTCTGCCGTCAATGGGGAGGCCATTGTGAATGCAGCCTGGATGCAGTGTCTTGTTATGTATTTTAGATTGTATTTATTTGTCTATCAGATGTCTTTATTATAATTTTTATTATTGATACTTTATCGATACCCATGGGGAAATTTATTTCACACTCCCCTTAAGCTGCTCTCTGTAGCTGAGAGCAATCTGGCCATAAAGGGCAGCCACCCATAGCACCCCCCAGGGAGCTGGGGTATAAGGGCCTTGCTGAAAGACCCAAGGATTTGTTGAGGCTGGACTCAAACCAGCAACCTTCTGATCGCATGCACAGAGGCTTAGCCCATTGAGCCACACACTGCCTCCCCCCCCCCAGAATGATGTACATTTCTGAGAGAGTAGGATCAGACCGTCCCTGGAGGTTAGGGGTCTAACTCAAGCGCCCACTGGTGAAGTCGCTCTGCTAAAACTAGGATTCGAGCCAGTGACCTTCTGATTACAGACACCCTCCCAGAACATGTCTTGACCAGGGTAATATACCACATATCTGCATGGGAAGAGGGGTTTTTTGGCTTGACATTACAATACTTGTGCATGTTATCCTCTGTTTCACAGCCAGTGCCACCTAGTGTTCAGGTTCACAGCTGCCATTGAAATGCTCCACACTCAAATGTTCAACGGGCCGGACTCGACATGGTGACTGAGCTCAGGGCATGAGCTGCAAGCATTCCCATTGGCTGGCATTCCTGTGAGAGACATCCGCTGGGCTGGCCAGTGAGTGAAAGGTCACTGAGGCATGGAACAGCAACGGCAGTGCACAGTGTGACCTTCTGCCGGTATGTTCTGATGTACGGTCCAGGAAAGGGGGAGGCGTCGTCAGAGGGAGGTTAATTAGATAAGGGACTTATCTTACACTGTTGCATGTTTTGGTGTAGTTTAGAGTTCAATTTCAAACATTCCTTATTTTGTTTATTTTGGTATATTTGATTTCACACCATAAAAATTGGAGTCGATACTGATGTTTCTTTTCTGCTTCCAATTTGCATGTATGTGCCCGCCAACTAACCAGCTAACAACTAACCAGCTAACCACTAACCAGTGAACCTGCTAACCAGATTCACCTTCTGCAGCATGTTAGAAGGCACTTCATAATAATAATGTACTTCAAGAACATCCAGCTGAGCTGAGCGTCTGGGCCGGTGACGCCTAGCAGGGCTCCACTGCCTGTGATTTTCTCACTGTCTCTTGTTTTCTGGCTTAATTATTCAGTGTATCAGGCACCAGACAACGTGTTACTTGAGGACAGACTAGCAAACCTATTCTGGTTTCACCTGAGTTACTGTAGCACATTGAATCTCATGATTAGCTTTGAAGCTGGATAGTGGATTTGGGTTGAACTGTCTCCCAAGGAGCTAAGATGTAAATGCATAGTGTCTCTGGCTAATATGATGTGATTTTCTGTGTGGTGTGCGGTGAGGAGATGGGGACTCAGGAGACCTGCGGCCAGGAATTATGGGTAAAGGGCCTTGGGCAGCTAGGTCACTGCCCCCAGCTCTCTGACACATAACCTTTGGGTAACTGAACCCAAAAATAACCTTCAGCCTGCCTCTGAAGCCATGGGAAGTGTTCCATAGGGGAACAACGTGAGCACCCTCAGACTGCTTACACAAGTTAGCCCGCTAGCTGGCATTTACCATGTCTCAGTCATCCCTGTTCATTACAGTGTGTGTGTGTGTGTAGGCATGTGTGTATTACATTGTGGGAACCAACTTTTACCTTGTGGGGACATTTCTTTCCATCCTCACAAGGGGAAACAGTTTTATAAAAATCAAAAAACTAAAAATTCCAAAAGTCTTGTATTTACTTTGGTTACTTATGGTTAAGGTTAGGGGCTGGGTAGATTGTCATAGTTGGGATTTGGTCATGCCCAAAGAAATGAATGGTGACCAAAGTCCACGCAAAGTAATAGACACCTAATCCATGTGTGTGTTCACTCTCGTCTGTGTGTATTGGTGCTTCGTTTGTGCTGGGACTGGACTCATGAGTGAGTTTATGTATGATGGTGACAGTTTTTGCATTGCAACAGGGTAAATCAGACTATGATAAATCCCTGCAGGGGCTGTAATGGTGTGTGATGTCCTGCAGACTGACACGGCGATGTCCTGCAGACTGACACAGCGATGTCCTGCAGACTGACACAGCAGGCACATAGCCAGTTAGTGTGTATGGGTATGAGACCCTCTCGAAGTCTGCTTCAGCCCCCCCTGTTCGGTGAACTGAGGAGGAATCCCCCAGATTTATTTCTGGCTACAGGCCTGACACCGTGATGGTTTTTCACAGTGTGCCGCAATTATCTTATAGCATAGATGTCTATTAAGCACGCTGCAGGACCTTAGATCCGGCCGGCATTGGGGAACTCCTCGCCCGCCAGCGCTGGACATGAGGCATTGCCTTCTTACACGTGTGAGACAGGAGATTTCTGGGACACCCCTCCTCTGTGGCCTCCTCATTCTGCATGCATCTGTCCTCATTCACTTCTGCATATATGTCTTGCCCCTGATTTTTGTGAAAACCTATGCATGTCTTAGCAAATCAATTCTATGCACCTGAATTCCGTTTATTGCACAAGGCTTATCTTTTAAAACTGCACACTGCAGCATTTTTAATTCATTTCTTCCTGCCCAGTACCCGCTGTACTCATTCGCTGGCTAGTTTGTGCTCTTCCTGGATTCTTAGAGGGCTGCTGATAGCTGCTGTCATCAAGTAGGCAGACAGTTTCCTAAAGGGTGCTGCCACATCGCCCTCAGTCATCCTGTCCACCCTCAGCTCCTGTTTCACGCCGGGGCACTGAGACTGGCAGGTAAAACCATCCACAGACTGCATTCTCAGACTGATTTACACTAAGGACTCTCTCTCTCTCTCTCTCTCTCTCTCTCTCTCACACACACACACACACGCTTATATATACAGCCATGGAAAAAATTAAGAGACTGCATCTGTGAATAAATATATGTTTTTTTTTTTTTTGCAAACTGCAGCCTGGTTCTTCCCTGTTTCTCATTAATGAAGGGCTTCTTCCTTGCTTTATGAGACTTCAGTCCTGCTTCTAGGAGCCTGATATGAACTGTCCTAGCAGTGCACTTCACATCTCTACTTAACGTTTCCCATTCCATTTGAAGGTCACTTGATGTTATCCTCCGATTTATGAGAAACTGTCAGATAAGTTAGCAGTCACCTCTGGCGTTAGACAGTTGTTTCTGCCCTTTACCTGGCTGGTATATAAACACACACAAACTTTCTCTTTTCTGTAATATTTCTTTTTCTCCATGTCATGGTCTGTAAAACAATGTCGAGCTGATGTGTGATTCTTCATTACCATAGAAGTGCTACCAGGGTGTTAATGAATAGTAGCTTAAAGTGGTCATGTGACATGATTCTAACCTCTCTCAAGTTGTCATGTGACATCCTCCTAACATCTCCCTGCCTTCAAGTCAAGTCAGAAAAATCGTACATACGGGATGAGATCACATGCGACTACGAAGTTGTATTTACCTGTGGGAAACTCGTGATTTTCTCTTAAGTCCCTGTCATTACAACAATCATGGTGGAGGCAAGAGACAGCGTGTCATTGCAAAACTCTGAATTGTTTTGAATGTTGAGGAGATTGTTATTAAATGGTGTAACCATGAAAAAAAAAATCGGTAGGTTTTTATCTCAATAGCCGGTCGCCGGTCAGCTACCTGCTGTATGAGCAAGGGATCACGGAAAGTTCAACTAACACTACGAGTGCGTTTTCACGTTGGAGGAACGAAAAATACAGCGAAACAAAAAAATAGCTTTCTTATTGCTCATTTCATTCTGACTTAACCACTTGAACGCGTGTTATGTCGCAATTAGCAACTCCCAACTCGGTTCTTCTGACTATGACTTGAAGGCAGCATCTCTCTCTCTCCTTCTATTTCTGTAGCTCCCTTTGTTGTTGTGGCCACACTCCTCTACAGGTATGATGGCAAGCCTTCCCCACCCACAGCCATGCATTGAGCAAGAGGTGAGTGAATGTAGAACCGGAAAGGTCAGAGGAAAGGTGCTGGAATGAAAGTCCTTACGGGACATTAAACGTCGTGCCGGGGGAGACCTCGGCTGTTTGTACTCCCCACGCTAATCGTCTGCTCCTCATACCTGGACCAGCTACGTGATGAAGAGGAATATGCCAATGAGTGTATTTTACTTACTTTACAATCTCACCTTTCATTCTTGTCCTCACGCTGACATCAGAAGGGGTGAGGCAGCTTGGCCCAGGTATGACCTCAGGGGAGGGACAGTTTAAAAGGCGGCGTCTGTGTCTGTGCAGTGTGATGTCCTCACACGCTGACCTGTGTACCCAGGCGGCCGCTCCCGCTCTGCGTGGCAGTCGCCGTTTCCTCTCACCCCACTCAGGGTTTCTCAGTGTAACGCAGCACACGCACATAGCTATCCCCTACTGCTCTGTAAATTAACTAATTAGCTCAATTACCAATGGTGCTCTGTTGATTGAACGTGAACGTCACTGCTCGTTGGGCAGTCTTTCTGGCCGCGGAGACATTGCTCTTGCCTCTCTCTGACGTAAATGTGCTTTTTTTAGTGCCGTCTCATGTTGCCGGGAGACCCTAGTTTGCTAATTAGCATCCATGCTGCCTCTTCGCATGTGCATGAGTGGCGTATAGAGCTGTAACGTTTCCTCAACACACAACTAGCCTCTACTGCTTGTTTTATTCTTTTATTGTTTTTGGAAACACTGCTTGCATGCAAAAAATACAATACAAGACCAAAGATTTCTTTGCCCCCGCGCTGGTCTCCCCCCCGATGCCTGTGCAGGCTTCATTCCTGCTCTCCCCTGTCCCACGCCTGGCGCCAGGGGCTGTGTTCCAACACACTGATGCTAGAAAAAATGACTTATGGGAATCAGAATGGCGTGGATGGTTCAAACTTGCTGAGGTTTCTGTGTGCGGGTCTTTGCGCGTGTGTGTGTCTGTTTAGTTGCCTGGTCTCTATGTGGTCCACCAACATTTTGGTTTGACCGTTACTGTGCTTGTCTGTACATAAACCACAATGACATGAGTAGTTTTGGCTCGACTCTGCTGAGGAAAGCAGGGTACAATGGTGTCCCTTTGACTTAGAAGGCCTGTATGGTTTGCACCTAGACAATGAACAGTGTCAAAATTGCTCTCTGTCCATCAGATCCTTCATCCTGCTTGCTCCATGTCCCAAACTCCCAGGAGGGACTGAGAGCAGGCTATATCCTATGAATGACCTGACTGTCCCCATCTTAACTATGCTGGAAGTTTTAAGGCAGTTCCACGACTGTCTGAAGGATCCCATTCGCTCTCGATGTCGAGAAGCACGCTTCACTGGAATACCAGACCCTTGAAGGCGTTCCTGTGTGCACTACCACCTAAGGTGAGGGCTCCATGGCCACCTGGCTACCAGCACATGCAGATGCGAGGTCACCTGGTGTCCCCTGCGTCCTCTTTGCTCGGGCAGCTCGGCGCCCAGCCCCTGCCCCCTGACGGAGCGACGTGTCACACACATCATCACGTGGCGCTGAATCCGGCACAGAACGGTCGGTGGCTCAGCCGAGGGACGCCGTCTGTGCGTATCTGGTCCTACATACAGTGTGTCATGGAATTTAAGGCAGATTCGACCTTCCTGTCTTACTCTTCCCGCTTCCTTTTCTCCGATGCTCCTGTCCCCCAGCTCAAAGGTAATGGTTGGCATTTAAGGCGGCACCCCACCTCTTGTCTGAGTCTCTGTAACGCTGTGGGTCTCTTAGCCAGGCTGTCCATCGCACTACTTGGACGGGATGACCACAACGGGGTTTCCCCTCTTGGGCCTCCACATCAGCACCTGGGCATCGTTGGCGTTAGGGCGGCCCAGGGCGTTGGGTGGAATGGGCTCCATGCGGGTCAGGACTCGCGGCTGGTCCTGCTGCGGACGACCGATCAATGCTGCCCGAGACCCGAGAGGCTTCGTAGGATCCACGGCAATATCCACCCGCATGCGCCACTTGACCGTCTGCAGAATGATCTTCTCCTTCGTGCCAGTATGGAGGGCCACCAGCCAAGTGGTGAAGCTCTGGTCCCTCTTGATGCGGGTCAGCAGGGGCACGTTGTTGTCGCTGACGGGCACGGCCCAAGTCACGCTGGGGTAGAAGTTGTCGTTCATGCTGACGGTGAAGCGGGAGGGCTTGGATGTGGGTCCCGCGAGGGTCACCGTCTCGGTGGTGTTGCCGTACCAGGGATAGCTGACGCCATCCGAGTCGCTGATAGCTTTGACCTGGCCCTCACGCAGCTCTGGAAGCTCCCAGCTCGACCTAGAAGGAGCAGAAGGAGGTCAGCAGGAGGTTTCTTACAGATTGAGCAGAGGCCGGTCAAAACGAGACAGACGACAGGCCAGGAAATTGACATGAAAGGGCAAATCTAGAGCTGTAACTAGGGTGACCAGATAATCCATGTTAGAAAGGACGCTATGGGCTATGACAGGGCTTGTAAAATACCATTTCAATTAAAAGGACCCAGATTTCACATTTGCGCTGCGTTCTTGCTCTGTGCTGATTGGTCAGTCTCCTATAATCATGCATGTGTCACTGATGTTAATGTGAAACAGCTGGATGAGTTTTTCAATCAAGGAAACAAACCAGTAGAAGCACGAGACGAACTGAACCTGCCGGCTGGCCATAGTAAAATCATTTGTAGGCCAGAGGCTGTTCTACTTTTATTTAACGGTTTGACATTACTCTGCTGGCCAGTGTGTCAGTGTGCTATACACCGGCGTTAGTGTCTCCTCAAGGCATTGTAACGAAGTCTGAGTAAACAGCACGCTCCCGTCATCCCAGAACCCCAGCATCACTGAATGATTTTCAGCTCTTTTCCCCAGGGGGTCTCAGTGTTCTCTCTCTCATACACACACACACACACACACACACTCACACACTCTCTCTCTCTCTCTCTCTCTCTCCACTATAGCACTCAGGGCTGGGGTTTAAGAATAGTTAGCTCTCACTCATTATCTACATTTCTATTTTTACCTCTAGGGTCAAGGGAGCACAATCAATTAGTGTGTGTCTGCTTGGAAGCCAGAACAGGAACTTGCGCCCTGACAAATGCCCGCGCACAAACGTTTTCCTTGGTTTGTATACATCGGGAACACAGTGACTAAAAAATAAAACTAGAGGAAACCCTCTTAAGTACGGTGTATGGCCTCACAGGTGGGCACACGTCACTCATTCGCACACCTCTCCGTAGATAATCTCAATTCTTGCAACTTGTAACTGGTAATTGCAAGGGAGGAAAACTAAGTGTGTAGTGGGAGGTAGGAAGAGGGGAACAGGGAAAGCGTGTGATTGATGGTGATGAGAGAGAGAGAGAGAGAGAGAGAGAGTCGCTCTGAAGAATAACTCACATGCCGATGTCGCTGTAGGTGTTGTAAAACTCCATCTGCGTGCAAGCCTGAATCCAACCTACTACCCACGTCTCATCGCGAGGGATAGGGGGCATTACCACGCGGGCTGAAGCCTTGAAATATGGTGTCTTGTAGCGCAGCACAATGGGCGAGTTCTCCTCAATCACTGTCGGGCACTGATCGATGGTTGCCGAGACGTCGTAGACCACGATGTTTTCGCGTTTGATGCGGGACTTACAAGCGATGCTCTGGATGCAGCCCATGGCGGTGGCTAGAGTCAATATAAGCAGCCACGGGGAGAGCACCTGAGATGGGGCCGATTGGCGCATTAATCGCGGTCAGATCTCATACAGCTTAATTCCTCAATAGTATTTACCAACAAATAATTTCAACAAACTATGAAAATATAAGCAGCATCAAAAATACAAGAATAAATAATAATAATAGTCACAAATAAATAAATAAGTGAACCGATGCGATTTAAAACAAAAAATTCAAAGACTTAAATGATGATTAGCGGGTAAGAAAAGGCACAGCGATGCCTGTTCTCAGGTGTCCCCCGATATGTCCGTGACAGATCACGGCGCTGCCTCCGATGCTTTTCTCCCGCAGCTGAAATGCGGGATTCCCCGGGCTGGGGTCCCTTCCTCTTGCGGTCCAGGCGTCCGCCTGCAGGTCTACGGCCTTTGATCTTAGCCTTTCTCCCCCGTGCTGTCATGTCACAAACGAAGGGGAAGCAGGAGCGTCGGAGGCGGCGTATCGCTGTCTTTACAGGGGTGGCGGTCTTGTGTTTTTCTGCGGCGCCATCGGTTGAGGTTGGCTTGGGTTGAGCGATGATAAATCATACGCTGCTTCATACCTGCCGCCTCGGCAGCGTTACTGAGCACTGTTCATAAGGTTAGAAACGATTTAACGACAGGAATGAATCACTCGGCAAAGACAATCCAGCTATGCTCCTCTGCGTTTTTCACTTTCCCTCGATACTGTTCGTTTTCTTAAATCCGCTCTGGGAGAAATGAAACAATTCCCCTTGGAGGAAAGGGTAACCAATTACCAGCAAACAAACGTCATTCCAGATATTTTTATTATTATAATTTTCATTCGCTGTAAATGATAATGGATAAACATTTCCGTGGTGTAACTGTCGTCGTGCCATCGGCAGAATCCTTAACGAACATCCTGTGTGTCATTTTCTCTCTGGTCTTCTTTCCCGACCCCCTGCCGCTGTTCAGTCTCGCGTTGGTGCTGATGATGCTGAATGAACAGCAGAGCGAAAGAGAAATTAAAACGCGTAGGCGTGCAAACCGGTGAGGGCTGTTTGTCCTCAGTGACGATCCTTACGGCTTTGTGTTTTTTTTTTGGAGCTGTCAGTGAGGAATTTATGGCCTTTCAGAAATGCAAAGACGTATCCATTTTGTTAAATTCCTTATTAACGCAATACAGGTCATCCATACCAAAAGTGAATGAAACAGTGCTCAGGTGTTCACTCCATGTCTTAGGTAGATAACATGTTTTACAAACAGCATACAGAATATTGATGAATTAGTGATGAAATTTACCCCTCCATCTTCCATCCTTTTATCCTGGAGAGAGATGCGGGAGGAGGGCACGCGCACACACACACACACACACACACACACACACACAGGTTAGTTGTGGGGACTCTCAAACAAAATATGAGACTTTCGGCATTTTTAGTTTTTTGACTGCATTCAGAGATCTTTGTGGGAACCGTCAACATCAAAATAGTAGGTTTTTATGACATTGTGGGGAACATTTCGTCCCATCCATCCATTCACACATCTTCCCACTATGTATCCCATCCATGGTTAGGGAGGACCTGAATTAGCACAGGACGGCTGACAGGGGATGGCATCATATCACAGGGCAAACACACCATGGGTAATTTTTAGAGGCCACATGTTTTTGGATTCCTGGAGAAAACCTGCCCTGCACAATAAAGGGAGGCCATGGATAGTCCGTGGACAGGATGGGGTGGGATTAGGGGAGTACAGAATGGGGCGGGATTAAGGGTGTACAGG
>JAODKF010000038.1:4240145-4250239 GCA_026779585.1 Mormyrus proboscirostris | reverse complement strand
GGGATTAAGGGTGTACAGGATGGGGCGGGATTAGGGGTATACAGGATGGGGTGGGATTAGGGGTGTACAGGATGGGGCAGGATTAGGGATGTACAGGATGGGGCGGGATTAGGGGTGTACAGGATGGGGCGGGATTAGGGGTTTACTCCCAACCCTGAAAGAGTGCTGGGACATTGTTTCCCACGGAGTCACCAGTGACTGTACATTGGGACTGTATGTAATTCAGTTACTCTCCTGTTAGGGTTTCATGTAACATAATGGTGGTGAAATGGGAAAAAATATTAGCACTGTGCCTAGCCTCAAAGAAGAAAGGCTGTACAACCACTTTTCAGTGAGAAAACTTTATGTGCTAAAAGTAAGATAAGATCTGAGACTTGATGGCATCTGAAATTTATTCAGGTTACACGCATAATGCCAGAGAATTGTGGATGTGGGAAGATGAGCATTGTACTCTGCTAACTTGCCAGTTCCCTCACCGTGTAGCAGAGTTGGACTGGGATTAAAAATTGCCCCTGGACTTTTGCCCAGACAAGCCTACCACATACACACTCGTGATGAACTTGGCCAGAGGGGGAGGGTCCCCACAAGAAATTTTGTAGGCCCATAAATCTGTTGGCCCACCGGGTTACTGCCAGATGGCCGGGCCTGTTTGCTGTGATGAGCTGGCTTCCTGTCCTGGATTATTCCCTGCCTTGTGCCTGTTGTTTCCGGGACAGGCCCTGGACCCCTACACCCGATATAGGACAAGCGGGTATGGAAAATGAGTGAATATTATGTTTATAAAAATATTATCTGATGTTTTGACAAAAAGTTGTGGGCTGACAGGGGTGCTGGCAGTGTCATTCATGCAGCAGTTTTAGTAGCTTCTTTAGAGTGTAACTGATCCCTTTTAAGATTGCCTGTAAATAAATAGCATTTGTACTGTGCATACATAAATGGTTACTTGCAAGTGTCCTGGAGTGCGTCATTCCATAATGGCAACGCAAAACGTCATAATGGAAACAATAAACAACACTAAATAATAAATAAATGAACAATAAGTAGCACAAAATTCACACCAAGCAACAAATGATTCTCATGTGATGAAGTTTACAGTTGGTCAGAAGTGTTTTCTGTAAGTGCAATGTTAAAATAAAATGTAATAATTTGAAATGCTGCGGAATTTGAAAACAGGGCGCACACTGCCATCTTAAACTGGACTGTTATTAACGCAGTCTATGCAGAGCTTGCTTTGAGTTCCACAATCTGATTGGCGGTGTCGCGACGTGTGTCGGCTCTATACTGATTGGCCGACTGCATGTAGATGTGTACACCCCCTCCCTCCTCATTGGCCAAAACAGAAAACCGGATGTAGTGTCTCGGTTTCCTTGCTGGATTCGCGGTGACCGGCTGTTCCATCCTTTTGGTCTCGGCGAAACCTCGTTGTACCTGCTGTACGGCGTTCATTTACATTCCCCCCCCCATTATCGGTTTATGCTTTTTCGACTGTTTGGTACGCTGCTCCGCGTTCCCATGAAGCCGCAGGTTGTGTTCGTGCTTGGTGGACCCGGAGCAGGAAAAGGCACACAATGCACCAAAATTGTAGAGGTATGGACTGGGGCAGTGGCTTGGAGGGTCGATCTAATAAAAGCTGTTAAAATTTCAGAGGGAAGAAAGGGCGCATAAGTAGTATGTGTATCCGGAGGCGACTGAATCACGATTATCTGTATGTGAGACGTTTTATTAATAAACATTGTCCGTAGTCTGTTCTGTGGTACACATTCGAGTCATGAATAAAGGAGCTCATGATTCTATTTTTATGAAGACAGTTACCGTGGGACTTACATTACTTTTACTACGACTAAGGAGCGATTGGTTTTAAGGTTATTGATTGTTACTCAGGCGTTTTGATGTCTCAGATGGGGACTGAGGCATGCTGTATATGGGTAAATTATCTGGGAAGCTTTAGAAACTGCATACAAATAACTAGAATCAGAATTCGCTTACTGGCCAGGTATACCTGAATGTGCATGGAATTTGTGTTGCTGGTATAGGAGCGTACGTTCACAAACATCGAACTTAAAGTAAGAAAATAATAATAAAAATAAAGTAGGTTTAAATGTATAAGCAGTCGTGCATATACGTACAGATTACACTGAATAAATTGGTGTTTATGAACTGTGTGATGTTAACAAGTCCAACTGGACGTGCTAGTTTAAATGGAGCCTAGAATCAGGTTAAACAGAGGGCTGTTGTCCTCATCCGCAGGGTTTTGCTTCTCTTTTCTAACATGCTGGTATAGATACACGTGCTTTTTTACTTGCCTTATCAACTGCACGCCCCATCCGATCTGTCGGCATTTTTTAATGTAACCTTGTGTTCTGTTATTTCTGTTAATCTTCTTCCTTTTCCGTTAGTTCGCGCTAACTGCGTTACAGCTGTACAGCGCTCCTTCTTAGCGTGAGATGGCTGTTTATCTGTCACTTAGACTTACGGCTACACTCACCTGTCGGCTGGGGACCTCCTGCGGGCAGAACGATGTCGGGAGGGCTCTGCGGATGGACAGCTGATCGACAGCTATATCAAGGAAGGCAAGATCGTTCCTGTTGAGATCACCATCAATTTGCTAAGGAAGGTACACAGACCGTCATTTGTAATTGGTTTTAATGTGTGTCATAATGTAAAATGTATACAACCTATTGGCCTCTGGTTGCTAAAAAGCATTGAGGAGGTAAGAAGATAATACATTTCACTATATTACAATGGGGATTTAAAAAAGAAAAATCACCTAGAAATCTAAAGGAAAAAATGTGTTTTCAAATGACAATATAACTTTAGTTATTTCAAAGTTGCTTATTTCATTCAATTTAATGTGAAAAATACAGGCGGTACTATGTCTTGTACCTCAACGGACGAGTCACCTCTGATATAATTATTATTGAATGTTTGTTTGTCCTCTGGCTGAAATGGGACATTTCCCTGGATCTGATCCGCCACAAAGGCCATGGAGGAGACGATGCAAGCTGATGAGGGAAAGTGTCGATTCCTGATTGACGGCTTTCCCAGAAATCAGGACAACCTGCAGGGCTGGGCTGCCGTCATGGACGGCAAGGCAGATGTCAGATTCGTCCTCTTCTTTGACTGCAGCAACCAGGTGAGTGACTGACTGAGTGAATGATTGAATGAATGAATGAGTCAGTAAGTCAGTCAGTCTCTGGCCAAGAACAGGGTGTGGTTATCTGATCCATCTAGTCAATTTATGCCTAAGTTCCCTTTGGGACCAATAAAGGATCTATCAATGTATCTAATGCAGGACTAACCAGGTTTCATTCTCTGTCTCGATTGGTACTGCCTTAATCCAGGTTTCATTCTTTGTCTTGATTGGTACTGCCTTAATCCAGGTTTCATTCTCTGTCTCGATTGGTACTACCTTAATCCAGGTTTCATTCTCTGTCTTGATTGGTACTGCCTTAATCCAGGTTTCATTCTCTGTCTTGATTGGTGCTGCCTTAGCATTACTTTTTGTTTTCATATATATAGGATAGTGTGGTCTTGCACAACAACAAACTGAATTCAGGACCGACCGTAAAGAAAATGGACCATCGGAAAACAGCCATTAAGTGGTGGGGGGGTACTTTGTGTGTGCAGGTGTGCGTTGAGAGGTGTTTGGAGAGGGGGAAGAGCAGTGGACGGACCGATGACAACAGAGAGAGCCTGGAGAAGCGGTAAGAGCAGCTGCAGGCCTGCTGTGTCCGTGTGCCGTTAGCCTGCCTGCGTCCCTCCCTGTCCAACTGTGTTTGAGCGGGACCCTGCGAGCCGTCACGCGATGGATGAATGACTCCCATTCCTGCTCTTGCACCCTGACCCGGCGCTCTCCAGCATCCAGACATACCTGCGGTCCACGACGCCCATCATCGAGCTGTATGAGCGGCAGGGGAAGCTGCGTACTGTGGACGCGTCTCGGAGCGTGGAGGAGGTGAGCTCTGTGTGCACAGGCCTCCTCTTCACCCACAGAGGTGTGAAGGAGTGCAATTCATGCATGCACACTTCTGTCCTACTCACTCCGTCACTTTTTTTTTTTTTTTTTTTTTTTAGGTATTTGCTGATGTAAAGAGCCTCTTGGACAGAGAGGGTTAGACATCCTTCTTCTCTAACCTCAGATTCTGCCATACATATATTTTTTTTGACTGTATTTTATTGAACGTTTTTTTTTTTTTTTTTCTTTTTGCAACATGCTTATGTTCTGAGGGGAGTATCTGTTCATGTGCAGCTCTATCCGTGTGCTTTTGTCTGTTTGGAGAGGTTGATTCAGACAAGGGCTGAGTGTCTGAGAGCTTTCGTTAAGTCAAGTGCTGTAAGGTCCACCATGTGTGCTCCCGCGTCCAGAGACCGGCCGTCTTTTACTGTCGGAGTGCATCCGCTCCTCTGACTGGTTATTTAGGTCAGGAATCGCCTGGGATATCTCCAGGGACACGTGACTTTCCATTTAAGGAAGTCCGGGCAGGTTCTCACCGAGTAAAAAAGACCCTCGTTTTGTTTCAGTATGGTGTCATAAACACTTTGGTGAATTTTATTTAAAATAGCCAAGCAGAAATGAACTCTGGACTTTTAACGTATTTTTTTGTCTGGTAGGTTGAGCCTGTATTGCGAGGAAGTAAATTATGAATCAAATTTTTAGTTAAACATGTTGAAATAATGCATAGTGAGATGCTCATGTCTGTGACATTGAGCACGGACAGAGTCGTCAGTCATGACGTGAAGCTGTGTCTCAGCTATTTGGGTATGCGGTATATTTTCCGCTTGGCTAACGGTCTGAAATTCTGCGGTGGGAATGGCTGGAGTAGGATTTCATGTGCAGAGTAATTTCAGTTCGGTCGGTCTCTGGATGCGTTGCACTCGAACACACTTTCAAGAACCCTTGAAGTTCAGGCGAGTTAGGGTCCCCGTAAAGTCTGCCAAACGCTTTGCTATTTTCACGTCTTTTTCCAATGTCACTACTTTCCTTCTCATTGACTGGGAAGTGGGTTTTTTTTGTTCATTTATTGTTCGTTTTAAATGTGCTAAAAGCTATGGATTTTGTACCATTGCCCTGTGTGTGAGATATCAGAAAAACACATGACAAATGGACCAGTTATCTAGCAGTAATTTCATTCCATTTAAGTCAGTCAGGGGAAGATGAACTTATTCAAATGTATGAATACATGGTCTTTACCTCTAGGTGAACATGGTGTGTCTATGTTTTCATTTTGTGCAAAGAAATGCAAGTGTAATATGGCCCTGTCTACTCTACCATTGCTGCTGTAGTGTTCTTTTAGTAGTTTGAATTTAAGAATGACATCATTGGAACATTGTCCATTTATTTATCCTGAGATTCCGCTGGTCACAATGAAAGGGCCGTAATTGCCAGAGGCCACAGACCATGTGTTCTGCTGTTGGGACAGAAACGCTTATTGCTGGTTGATCTCCAGCAGGGGGCAGTGTTTGGATTTGAGTGCATCAGCTGCTTAACGGCTGGGCATGACAGGGTCTGTCTGTGTGATACAAGCGTATAAATAGCTGATTCTACTCCCTTAGATATTTCACTTTAGTGTGTAACAATCAGGAAAATGTAGCTAACTTTACATTTTATTTCAGGTTTACTTTAAAGTAAATGGTATTAAAAAATGTTGGTTAAATATGTTGTTACTACCAAATCTCTGTAATTAGGTAGTCAAAGGAGTTTTGTCACTATAGTTGCCTCTGTCTTCGAAATAGAGTACTTAGAATTAAGTATCGTATTTCTGTCAATAAATAAATAGTTACTTAGCTATATGAATACAGCTATACAACTGTGCAAACGAGATGAAGGTTGTTAGCAATGAGAAGGAACTTGGCAGATGTTCTTGGCCCAGTCAGTAACTCAAAGGAAAAGAGAATTATGAGAAGAGATTTGGGGAAAAGCAGGATCGTACAGCTATTTCCTGTGATCTGCTGCGTGCAGAAGGGAACCATTGCTGTTTCTTTTTAAGCAATATTTTCTCTGTTCGGTTCTCCGTTTCCAGTCTCTTGTTCTTCCTGTACTCTCGCTGCATCCGGACCTGTATGACAAAGCAGGTGCTCTCGGGAGAGCCGTAATTCTTAATGCATTTACAGTGTCACATTTTATTCGCTGCCATGTAAAATTAGACAAATGTGAAATTGGTGTCACGCGATAGATCTGAGCTGTGGTTCTGACTCTTTTTTTTTGTGGTGTTGGAGGTGTAATTTATCGCTAAAATGACTCGAAAAAATGCCTAAATGTGTTTATTTTGAATAAAACCTTGGTCCAATCATTTTTGTTTCTGGTTATACATTTTTGCAGCTGTAGGGGGTGCTGTTATTAGGACCTGGGTTCTGGTTTTGAGGGGAGAGTTTTCTGTGCATGAGAAGAGGGACTTGGCCTGTTTTCTTGTCTGAAATGTCCCATCTTGTGTGCTGTAGGTACCTGCCTTGCTAAGTACTCGCGCCTTTGTATGGGGAGACCCCACCTGTCTGAGCCGGGCTCCGGCCGAGCCAGACGGAGGGGGCTGGGAGTGTGGGGGGGGGCGCGGTGGCTTATCCATCCACCTTTCTTGTCTGGTCACTCACTCGGTGAGTGTGGAGAGGACTTAACTGCAGGTGAGTGAGACAGAGACACTGGGGCTTGTCTCCGTCCAGATCCCTGCTCAATTCGGCCTTTGCCTCCTAATGGAAGA
Organism: Mormyrus proboscirostris; assembly: GCA_026779585.1. Lineage (NCBI taxonomy): Eukaryota > Metazoa > Chordata > Actinopteri > Osteoglossiformes > Mormyridae > Mormyrus > Mormyrus proboscirostris. The sequence goes on along the minus strand of JAODKF010000038.1, from coordinate 4,243,547 downwards.
ATTAAACGCGCCAGTAATCCGCACGCAGGGCTGGGCAAACACCCCCCGGCACATTCTGCCGCTTCCTCCTCAAGCGGTGGCTGCATTCCTCCCCTCAAGGGTACACATGTGTGTCTGTGTTCCTTATGAATTAATATTCTGATATAAATACTGTTATTTAAGTGCAAACACAGACTAGCATAGAACTGGTTTAGAAAGAACATAAGTATACTCTATAGCACACCGACGTTACTTGTATCATTCACAGTAGCGGACGTCTTGATAAAATCTTTATTGCAACAGAGAGTGTCTAATTGATTTCGCCGTGACTTTTAAACAGGTTTTAGCTACAGTGCAATAGAATCCCTGCTCCAGTTGCATCAAAGTTAAGTAGTGGCAGATGAAAACACAGAACGGGGTGGAGGGGCTTGATGAATGTTTGATACTGTAATGCTGTACCAATGAAAAATGTGGAATTCAGATGGAGAGACAATCGGAACTGGAGATGAGTAATTAATCATGCAGAAAGTGAAACTATTAAAGATGAACTGAACTGAAAGTCATCCAGAGCCCAGATGGAAGCCATTCTGATAACACTGGAACAAGTACCTGGTTTGTTATGAAATACAATAATGTGGTTCTGAATTTAGATGACTGTTCTGCTGTAAGTAGTAGTAAAATGTGGGCTCACATAAAATGCCGGATGGAGTGTATTTGGGATGCAGTTTTGTTGATTTTTTTTTAGTGATTTTAATCCGGAGTCGTCCTCCCTTTTTGAGTGAGCCTTTGGAACCCCTCTGAAGGTGACCTGGATGGTGATGACCTGTCTGCAGACACGGGCAGAAGGTGAGTGGAATCATCACGCCTGCACGTGAAGCCTGCTCGCTTTTGACCTTTCCGCTTTAATGAAATTTCACAGAGAGAAAGGTTGCGCACTAGAGTCTAGCCCTCGGTGCATGGGTGTGTGTTGGAGTGAGGGTATCGTGTCTCCTTGTGTGTCTGTGATAATGTCCCAGTGTGTCAGGGCCTCTCTGTCAGTGCAGTAAAAGACAGAAACAGCGGTGTGTCCATGTGTGTGTGTGCGCGACTGGCTTTTATCAAAACCGGGACTCATCACCCAGACAGTCTACAGCATGATTAAGAAGAACATGGTGCTGTATAATAACAGTGATGATTGGGGCGATCTGAAACACTGAGGGATCTGTCGGGTAGTGCGGAGGTATTACTGCAGTGATGGAAAAACAGAAATGTATGCTAAAGACAAAAGATCAACGTGTCGAGGGTGGTGGAGCTGCCATTTAGGGTGGAGCGAGATTTGATGTGGGGTTGCTTGAAAGGGGCCTGGTGAAAGATGGAGATGTGTGGGAGGAGGCCTAGGGTTGGTGTGGAGGGTGACAGTCTCTCCGTACTTCACGGTATCCACTCGCTGACATTTCCCGGACTGGTTTACGTCACTCTCACACCCCCATTGCCTCTCGACTGATCTGCTTGTGAAGTCGCGCAAATTACGCTCATGATAAAGGTTCCGAAGTAGCTGACGTTTTCCCCGGGGAAATGTACTTTGTGTTGGTGTCGGATAAACTCCCTTTCAATGGATTCCTCCTCTGGCCCGGTCGCTCCCGCTTGTCCTGCCTGGGACACAAAATCCGCCAGGAATCTTCGGCTAGACGTGACGCATCTTAGGAATTCGCGCCTCCATCCGGCACAATGACCACAAATGTAACCGGTCTTGACCGGCAGATGCAACAATGGCAGCCGAGCTGTGGCTGCCAGGGAGGCAGGAATGGAAAAACTGGTCTCCCCTCACCAGGTGACCTGTCCCCTCCCCCCATGCCTCCCTGCCTCCTCTCTTTGGGAATGTGTAGGACTTACGGCTGGCTGAGTAGAGGGACACTTGTTTGCGTTTCCTTAGGCAGGTAAGTGACACACCCAGACGCTCTAAATCCTGAGCACAGGGAGGAGGGACTTGCATCTGGATTCTTCATGCATTAAGTTATTAGAGACGCCATTGTTAGCCTGCCTGGTTTAGCAGTGTGTATTAGCATCATGTTTACTGTGCTTTGGAGGTTCCTCCTCATCTGCCTGGTAAGTCTGCCTTCCTCTGCTGCCCCGGCAAGGCTGTGAGTCTGGCTGTCCAAGCGTCCGTGTGATGCTGCATGCTGTGCAGTGTTTCCATACAAATCATCATTCTCAATCCATCTATCGCTTTCTCCATTTTTGACCATGAAGTGGCTCGCACTCACAGTACAGTGCCCACAGAAGATCTTTTGGGACGCTCGCTTAATCCTGTAAAAATGTTTCATTTTTTTTGGTTTCGTAACAAAAGTCCATTGAAAAGCAATTTTGCAACTAATTGCAATCGTAGTATTTGGCTCCCAAAGGGACACTAAACACGGTTCTTTATGATTCTTGATTTGTCGCTAACACAGTTATACAAGTGCAATGTGTAATGAAATGTGCCCTAAATAGGACAAGCAGTTTTGCTGATCTGCCTCTGGCCATTTCCCATTAGCATTAGTGACAGAAATATAAGGTAGCACTTTACTGAAGGCTGTGTTTATAGTAACTTATAAACACTTTCATAATGCGCAAAGCATTATAAATATGGCAGTAAATATGCATCAAATGGTATAACAAATTATAGCCATGTTTATTATGCATTATGACTGCTTTATGAAGCTCTCATCAATAATGCACTACAGATACGTTTATAATGCTTTATAAATGCATTATTATTTATGAATGTGTTTAGAATTTACTAAAAACATGTAACTAAAAACAAGTGTTGCAAATTATAATAAACGGTAAAGCAGAGGTAAATCACACAGTATTATAAAAACGGCCCGATGGGTGTGGTGGCAGGGGGTGGGGCCAATACCTGCCTGTTCCCCACCTGCCTGTTCCCCACCTGCCTGTTCCCCACCTGCCTGTTCCCCACCTGAGTACCCTGCAGAACTCCAGGAGGCAGCTACCCTTGGTGAAAACTGTCAGGTCCTGGAGTGTCTCTGTCAAATGAGGCAGGTTTAAAATTCCGGGACTTGAGCCCGAGGAGCACGTCCAAGGAAAAACACCGCAGATAAACCGCTGTGGCCGGTACGGTAAGTGCCTGGACCCTCACATGCGAGCTACAGGCCTAAGAAAACAAGAGGAGTCAATGCACGTGGACTGCAAACCCCCAGCACTGTCCAAATATCTCTGGCGGAAAGTTCTTACCAGATCATAATTTCAGTGATTTGGAAGGGGGGGGGAGGGGGTAGCCAGTATGACACGTTTGGCATATTTGTCCAGCCATTTCCTCAACCACAAAAAAGTTGTGGCTTACACAAAATAAACCAGACACACACTGCGAGTTCTGAGAAACCATAATGCCTGACTTGTGAAGAAGTGGGTTTTACGGGTGATGGGTTTTAAGCGAGTCATGTA
>JAODKF010000038.1:4216613-4240045 GCA_026779585.1 Mormyrus proboscirostris | reverse complement strand
CCCCCCCCCCCCCCCCCCCCCCCCCCCCCCCCCCCCCCCCCCCCCCCCCCCCCCCCCCCCCCCCCCCCCCCGCCCTGGGGTGTTTTGTGAGAGAGTTTGTGAGATGTGGTTGTAATCAAATGTATCCTATACAGTGTATATATGATATAGACCTAGCATAGTACACAGATTATTTGCACATATTTCCATTTACACATTTAGCAGACGCTTTTGTTCAGAGTGATGTGCAAGTGAAGCAAATAGCTCATTACAGATATTTATGCTGTCAAGGAGTCGACTGGGCAGAAGTGCTGATAGGCTGAACATCCAGCTGTCGGCAGGATTGCGGCAAGAGCTACACAACAGCTACACGACTTTAACAAAGGATTCTGTTAGGATTCTTGTTGGAGTTTTTGTGCTTGCATTGCATTTTGTGTGTGTTTCTGTGAACAGTAGTACGGAATGCACAAGTATGTATGCCTAAGTGTGTGTGTGCTTGTGGTCATGTAGAGATTACATTGTGGAGATCAAATGTGATAAACTCAATTTTTAAAAAATTTGCGGCTGCAATCAAAAAACTGTTGTATTTTGTTTAGTTACTTATGATTACGGTTAGCGCTGGGTAGGGGTTTTAGCTGGTATTAGCATTTTTCCCATAGAAATGAATGATATGTCCCCACAAGGATATGATTACAGGTCTGTCTGTGTGTGTGCGTGCGTGCGTGTGCATGCGTGTGAGTGAGAGGTCGGGCTGTGGCCGCCTCGCCGGGGCAGTGTAGCGTGCTGGCCAGGGCAGCGCGGAGCCAGAGGGCCCCAGAGGGCCCGGCCCTCACATAATCCCGTTTTTTCAGGAGCCCTGGCCCGTACTTGATGAGCTTGAGTAAGACAGGGTGCAGCGCTCACTCTCCTGCTTTTCTCTCTCTTACTTTCCCTTCGCTCTTTCATTCCCATGCGCCCCACAGCCCACCTCCCTCCCCCCACCCTGGATCCGCTATGCGAATGAATGGCTCCCAAGTGTTTACTCAGCAGCTCTCTCTGTCTCTCCCGTTCTCGCTCTCTCAGCCCCGAGAAAGAAGCAGCCGGGTGTGAAGATGGAGAGAAAACTGAGAGAGAGAGAAAAAGGGAAAGAGAAGTTCCAGCACTTTGAAGTGTGCGGGGAGTAACGCAGCACCTCATATCCATACACTCTCTCCGAGTCCTCATGCATTACAGAGTCACTGTGCCCTGGGAAGCCCAGGGCACAAGGCAGAAGAGGGGACACGTACTGGGTGGGATGTCAGTCCATTACAGGGCAGATACACACACACACACACACACACACATTAATGTGCTCATTCATTTCTATGGGAAAAATGCTAACACAAACTATGACAACCTTAACCCCTACCCAGTCCTAACCATAACCAAGCAAAATACAAGAAACTGGTCCCCATAAGGGAAAAAAATAGGTATTCATCACGTGTGGGGACATGTGGGGACACCCTCTCTCTCTCTCTCACACACACACACACACACACAGACTTAAATCCCATGCATTGACATTAATAACAGGAATATTCTATAGTTCACCTAGGCAGTGCATAAAATAAAGCTGCCGCAGTATTAATATCGAGGTCCAGTTTAGGGGCGAGAGGAGCCACCTATACAGCACAAAATGCTGCCGTAACAATCGGGAAAAAGCTCATTTGTGGCTTCCAGTAATTCAGCTCTCTGGGTGCCATCCCTGCTCGGCCGGTGTGTGAGTCTGGCCTTGGTCATTATTACGTAAAAAGGTTACACCTCCTCACTCCATCCTCGACCTCCCAATCCCAGACTTTCCCTCACATAATAAGTACGAAGAACTTAGATGCCACATATTTTAAAATACATACTTTTAAAAAAAACTCCCATTACAGTTCAGCATGTTATATTCACAACCCCGGACAGTCCACCAAGTGAACAAGTACCTCGAAATTAATGAAGCGTGTGCAAATATATCACCCCTGAAGCTAGAATGCTTTCATCCAAATTAAACTGATTCATCCAAGGGCTCTAGTTCTCACAAAAACCTCTGTTTCATTTCTAATGTATATACCTGAAAACTTTTATGTTATTCTGCAAGACCTTGGCTGAAATATAGTTTTGTAAATCAACTGAATAGAATTTACGGGGTATGCTGTGTGCAGGAATCTGTGAGCACTGACACTATCACTGACTCCTGTTGCTGCAGCAATAGGAATCAAACAAACTTTTATAACTGAATGAGTATTGTCTGTGTTGCAGTTTGTGAGTACTGATATCTTCAATGACACCTGTTGGTATTACGACAGGCTGCACTCACACACCATTCAGTAACTCCAATTAACCTCAGCATGTTTTGGACTGGGGCAGAAGGCTGTAGGACCCAGAGAGAACATGCAAACTCCACATGGGGAGCCCTGGTGGAGAATCAAGCCCTGGTCCTAGAGGTATGAGACAACCAGACTAACCACTGCAGCGCCTAACCCTAACCCTAACCAGCCTAACTCCCCCATAACAGTATCTATACAGCTGAATATTAGTTAGAATGTGACCATGTAAATTCATACATTTAGTACATATGAACTATATTGTGCAAAAATCTTAGGCATTCAAAATAGATGACATTTAAATGATCTTCATGATGGTGTAAAACTATATTGTCTCTGTCGGAGTATATCAGCCTAACCATTTAAACCCCCCCATTAAGTCGCTCCAGGATTTCCAGCCACCATCCAAGACACCCGTGCATTTTTTGACTCGACCATTAACACACCACGTTCAGCTAATCAATACCTCATAGTCATTAACAAATTGAATGAATTAATTAATTAGCCGAGCTGGTGGTGTATTTTAATAAATGCATGAAATGACTGGGGTGACCCTGAGGAGAAGTTGGGACCTGGAGTAGTGTTTATCTAGCCATCCAAGGAGATATCAGTTTGGAGAACGGAGGAAATACTTACTTTATTGTCACTGTTCATTTGTATATATTCTAATGTTAAATGGTGTGTTTTTTTCTGAGCAAATATACACTTAGTATCCAGATAAATAGCTTTAAACATTTTCTTTGTCTGGCTAAATCTTTTGCACAGTACTATATACATACTGAATTGCTTCAGTAAAATCAAACTCGCGTTGTAATACTACATGGTTAGCAAAGCGCTTTGAAGCTGTCAGTCTCACCACACTCACAGCACACAGCACAGGTAAAGGCATAATTCAGAGTGACTTAGTGAGGTTGGGAGATGCGTGCCTGGGGGATGGGGGGGGGTGAGGATTAGTGTGGGGGCCACAGCCCCCCAGGGGCTGTACGGCTGCTTCCTGGCCACAGCCCCTGTTTGTCCCGCCTGACCTGGCAGAGGGGGGGGCAGATCCCACACTGATACACCCTCAATCCCACGCCTGTCCGAAGCTGTTATCCACTGGGTGTGAGCAGCTCGATGGGCTTTAGTGCGTCTGACCCGGCTGGGGGGGCCAGCCGAGGGGGGGGGTTCGATGAGGTGCTATGGCCGCTTAGCTGGAATGGTGCCCCAGCGAGACCTTCATGGTTTCTGAGTGCAGGATGGTTCATTTGTCTGTGTGTCTGTGGGAGAGATTAGCTCCCGTTCGCCAGGGCTCTGGTCTGAAGTCATGCCTGGCTTCTCAGTCCACTTCCCTCATTCCCTTATTTTACAACACAATGCCAGTATGATCTCTGCTTCATTTGTAAATAATGTTTAATTTACCGCTGCTGTCTTCTGTTAGGTGTCCGAGAATTTGAGTTTTTCTCCTTTGAGGAGGTTCATTCAGGAGGTCTGGTGTGGATCTGAGATCGTAACACAGGCCTGGCATTACCAGGGTGATTCCAGTTAAACACATTGTGAAATATTGTATGGAATTGCCCATTTGTATGTATAATATTTCCATATCCCAACTGAACTGACCACTGTAGTTGCATCTATAAGACACAAAATGCACTTATTGAAGTATATTTTGAAGCACTGTTTATTTTTATTTTACAGTGTAGGGATTGGTGTGAAAATCCAGCCTTGAGACCGTTATGGGGGCGATGTTCAAGTAGCAAGTAGTAAAATGCAGGCGGGTGGAGTGGGCGGTTAATATGCGCTACAAGTATTTCAGCTGTAATTTTATTACACTGGAACAAGAATCCGATATTCGTAATTGGAAAATATCGAAAGCAATTATTCCCCTTATTAACTGAGGCAGAACCATATAAGAAGTCCAGAAGGTTTCCGGGAGGATTGGACCGACAGTATGTTCGCGTAACCCTAAATTACATAACCCCTGTTCATCTTTAATCCTTTTGTTCCGTTCATTTCCTAACTTATCTTCGCTAATTTAAGCACTCAGTGTTGCCCTGAAGTCCTTCAAATAGCCTATCTATACATGCTTCTTAAAGCGGGCTAGCGTGATATTAAATACATTTTAAACATCATTTATATTTTTTCATGAACATTACTAATTAAAAATATCAATGCATTTCCAATACATGCGCCAGAATTCCTTTATGGAATTTACATTTTGACACATTATTCAAATATTAAAGCAGATTACATTCACATTGTCTAAATTAAGCAAGTTTTAATGCTCAATAAAATGCTTCAGAAGATTTAATATATTCAGTACACATTATACACATACATGCATATATGTATATATACATAGTAGAATTTTTAACGATAAACAAATACTTGGGCATCAGAAGGCAGGCCTGCTGCCAAGTGAGGGGTCGGGCTCGCCTACTGCCGCCGTCGTCACTGAAGGTCGGCCTTATAAAAGCGCGCATCGCTCACACACCTGGCACAGGACACGGAGAGGGACGGAAACGGTGCAGAAAACACAGGCAGAAACCAGACACCTGGGGCTGGAATGAGAGAGAGGTTAGAGTAAGCGAGTAAACACATGGGAATCGTTCGGTATATTTAGTATCTTAAGGGAAAAAAAAACAACAAAGTGATTTTTATGAATCTTGCAAACTTCTCTTACTACTCGGACATGTGCAACATGACGGCAGAGTCAGAGCACTCACCAGCCGAGGCGGCGAGTCCCTTAGGGGTGTCCCCTAACGTCAGCATGGAGTCCCCAGTGGCCCCGCCGCCGCTTCTGCTTCAGGCTCGGGCCAAAGACGGAGTACTGATCAAGTCTGAGCCCGGGAGGTGCAGTCCCAGCACGGACCGAGAGGAAGGGGTCCGTATGAGTCACGCAGACGACCACTTACCCCCTTCGGGAGGCCGGCGCAGGAAAAGACCGGTGCAGCGCGGGAAGCCCCCCTACAGCTACATCGCTCTAATAGCCATGGCTATCGCCAACTCCCCCGAAAGAAAGCTCACTCTGGGGGGCATCTATAAATTCATCATGGAGCGCTTCCCTTTCTATCGGGAGAACTCAAAGAAATGGCAAAACTCAATTCGCCACAATTTAACTCTTAATGACTGCTTTGTCAAAATCCCACGGGAGCCCGGTAGACCGGGGAAGGGCAACTACTGGACCCTGGACCCTGCTGCTGAAGACATGTTTGATAACGGGAGTTTTCTACGCAGGAGAAAAAGATTCAAGCGCACTGATGTAAGCACCTACCCGGGGTACGTGCAGAACTCAAGCGCCTTCACCCCGACACCGGTGGGGCGATCGGCGTATGCCAACACGCTGTATCCCGGAATGAGCACCAGCTACGGTTCGCAGAACCCGGCAATGCTGCACCATTACGCAGCCCCGGCTGGGGTCACCCAAGGACAGCACAGAATGTTCAGCATTGACAACATCATCAGCCATCAAACAATAATGCAGAGCGGGCCAGGAGGAGAAATCAGCCCTCAAGCATTGGCCTTGGGCGTCGGAGAGCTGGGTACAATGCCCACCAGTTGCTCAGTCAGCGGCCCCGACCCTTCGTCATGCTTCCAGTCACAGACTATAAACCCCAACGCAACTGTGCTGACTAGAGGCAACGGCGGCATGTCTTCAAACCTTGCGACCACATACTCATATCCATCACCAGCGTCTCCTCCTCATCTACCGACGATGACTCAGGGCAGCTTCTCCCCAGGCGGCTCCCAGGTTTACTACGCAGGGAACAGACTTTCTCTGCCGGCTGTGCGCTCTAGCTCTTGCGCTGAACACACAGAACAGCTGCTGGGGCTTCCCGGTACCACCATGAACTCCTACAACAACACTTACATGCGACCGGCGAGCTTCGCGTCGGGACTTGAGCGATATATGTAGGCACAAGTCAGCTTTTATAGACTTACCGTAGAAGCCTCACCTTTCGCGTTTTCCACGATACTGAAAAAGCGGTGAAATCCGATAATTCTCCATTTACTATCATGTGTATGACTGACATTAAAAAATGCCCCAATGTCATTTATTGCCATCTAAAATTTACTTCATATAGGGTATCTGGATATCTCAAGCATGTTTCGTTTCAAACAAGGCAATTTCAGTACTTTCATTGTATTTATCTAAAGAGGAAATGGTAACCTTGCAAGTCAGAAGCATGAAAACATGTACAACTGAATGATTTTAAAATATTAGGCCTATAATTGGTTCATTGTTGTTAAATGGACTGCCGTAAACCAGGCCTATTTTCATGGAACCCCAGAATTTTACAAACGTTATTTCACACTAATAGAAAACAGATGTGTTGGAAACGTTTGTCATTTAAACTTAACACGCATGAACACGTTTGTATATATCTTTTAATTTTGCAACTGGAGTTACGAGTTACAACTTTTTTATTTTTTTTAATTATATGCTATAGAAAGCAATAAACGCCTTGCAAAACTACAGTCCGGAATTATAACATTGAATCTCCATCATCGTTTTTTTTTCTTCCAAAAAAGACATAATATTAATTATTGTATAATTTGGTCAAACTATAATGAACAAATTTTCAAAGATGGACCCATCATCGAGCTGCTTTTTGCTGGTCAGGGCTGTGAGAGACCAGACAGCATGCAACCCCATGCAAGCCAGACTTGGGGTGAACCCGGGAAGGCCGATCCTAAAATAAAACAAATAATAGCTGATGATCATAATCAGAGTTATACTTAGGTAGTCCTTTATATTACAGTTTCAACGACACAAAAGACGCCAACAAAACTATCCCAGCGTTACAATTAAATAGCAGTTATTGGAAATTACACTTTAAATATGGTAATGTCATACTTAATTCACATTATTTAAAGTCTGTCGAGTGTATAAATTTGCTGACGTTTTAATACGTTTTAATGACAATAATCCCTATACATATCCAGACTATAATGAGAAGAAAATGGTGAGGATGCATTTCGGTTGGATTTCTGCAATATCTGTACCGCCACGGTGAGAAATACGGATCATTTGTTTTTAGACATATAAAATAACTCTTACATAAGACCTAAATGAAAAATGACAACCTATCTACCAATTACACAAAACTAAATATTGAATCATAAAGAACACATTAGCAAATCAATGCGATATAACCCGATCACGTGAAAGGCGATGCACAATAATCAACATTACGCACATTCGGAAATAAATTATTTTGTGCCGAGTTGAACTGAACCGACATGTCAAAACACGGTACGAACTATGCAGAATTTATTTGATTCAATGTATGTAACATATTTAATGAAAAATACACTGAAAACTTGACACTGCAAATGTCGATTCCTTTCCTAGAAAATGCACATAAAGGATGACATGCCAGCAGTGTCAGTCAGTGTGCTTTACCGCAGCTGTAGGCCTTTTACGGTGAGAAGGGGTCACTGGGACCGCAGAATTACAGAATCAAACCCTGCGCATTACTTAAATTCCAATAACAATATGATGACCCATCCTAACGTGTATTAGACCGATGTTCTTTCTGGGATTTCCGCCTGTAATGCGCGTACTGTGATCATAAGATTACATATACCAGCAGGCAGCGTGACCCTCGTCTTTCCACATCCTCGGCGAGGATTTCTCCCGAACGAAAAGGTTAGACCGACACCTGGTGGTGTGGTGTGTTCTTTCACAACCGCTTGATTTTTGTTGTTTTTTGCTGATTCCTTTCTTCGTCGCTAGATGTCAGACGAAACTTTAAAATGGCTTTTATTTGGCGTAACCGTTTTAATTTGTCATCCACGGATAACAACGAATTTGAATAGATCTGTTTTGAAGGAAGATTTGAATTTTTGACCGTAATGTTTGCGTATTTGTAATCTAATTCAAATAAAAGATAATTTACCTAAAATATTAGCCACAGATGTGAGACGTAATGTTCGAGTCTTCTCATGAAAAAAAAAAACATAAAAATTAATGACCGATGAGGCTAAGCAATTACATCGTCCGTTATTTAAAAGCAAATCTAAATATTTCACTCTTCTCTGCATCTATAATCATATTTCATTTCAAAAAGCAGAAATATAGCACAGCAAATAAGACCCAAATAGGACTATTATTCGAAGGTGCAGCAGCAAAAAAGCTATTTGAAAATAAGAAATTATTTTAGAAAATATTGAATTGTTTTATATCTCAGAGTGATACCTTAGCAGAGTTAAATACTGTTTAGTTTGATAAAGCATAGTGTCGCGAGGCTCAGCGAAAAGTGAATCTTGTTGATGACAAAAATCTGGACTATTAGTTATATATCGTTACATTTTGACCAAAGGAGCCTCCAGCAGTCCTGCGTACGGTCTACCTTCCGAGATCTTGTGCGGATAATGCAATGTTCAACTTCTTTTCGAAATGGTCTGTTTGTTTTCTAGGGAAGTCCGCTCCCTGCTAGGCATCAGCTATTGACAATAATGTAATATCTTATCAATAGCTTAGACTGAATGATCGCGTAGTTAACAATTTATCAGTTACCAAACAAATCATACAGTATTTGCATTCGCAATGCGGACTAAGCATATATTCTAAATTTATGCTCTATATTCATAGATTCTGAGCCATTCTCAAATCCCCAGGCCAGAACTAGAACACATGTATCCTCTTATTTGCCTACTTCTGGAATTATAGTAAATGGCGATTTCAATTTTGAGTACAACCAATAATCTCCGTGGAAGCTCGGCGTTAATGTTCTAAATGTTTTTTTGAATCGTTTTTATGCGCGTAGCATAGAAAGTTAATCACGGCCCGTGGTGACCTGGCCATCCTCCTAAACACCTGTTCGGGTCCCCGTCTAAACCATGAAAGTTATGTAGCCGAGTCCGCCAAACATTCCGTGTAAACACCGGCACTAGAAAAGGGGTTAGTAACTGAAATTAGACTATGTGATTGTGGATATCTGTTTTTGTCGGCTGTTTTTAACGTCGTTTTTAACATTATTATTATTATTATGACATCAAGAATCGAATAGTTATAGTAACTACTAAATTGATGTTTTCTTAAACCATTGGATATATAATAGACCACCAACATTGACCCAATTTTGAAATCTAAACAATTAGAACTGATGGGGGAAACGGAGGTGTGAGATTAAACAACAACGACGACAATAATAATAATAATTCACCTGTGTGTAACTTTCCATAAAAGGTTCTGTTATAAGAAGCGAACAGCAGAAACACATGATGTACATACGCTTGAGTTCGGCTATAAAACACGGTACACGGTACAACTGTCGAAGTCTCACTGTACAGAGAGTTCAGATCGTCGAGAGTTCGGGTATGCATGTTTTAACACCAACGGGAGCAGTTTGTATCTATCATTATCATTGTCTGTGCATCTTTTATACAAACTAAATACATGCGGAAGTTCAATCTTGACTTACAACACATACATTTCGTGACATACATTCGATACATTTTTACAGATTTACTTCATATTATAAAGAAATTTTCGGCACAGTAAATAACTTAGGGAGAAATTAGTTGCGATCAGCCTACATATTAGAAGTGCAACTTCTTACACGTTCTTATACTGTCTAATTCAAATAAAATACAATAATGAAATGAGCTGAACTGTATTGTCGAATGCGTCAAGAATTCAAACAATAAATACGACTAAATTAATCGGAGAATAACGATGAAAAGGAATAACAAAATCAGACACAAGGCACACACACGCGCAGACACGAGCGCACGCATAAACACCACAATAAAAGTACGTAACTTCATACAATCGTTTGCCATTCACATAGCTTTCTTAGACCTACATAATTCACTCATTGGTGTATTAGCCGAAACACAGTATGTAGTTAGAATCTGAAACTAAATTTATGTACTTCCTTATTAGCAAGAAACAGTAATATTTCATTGGTTAACAAACATGTACATCTACATACACACATGCACATACATATACACCGACTAACATTAAACAGGTTGATTAAAATATGTGGAAAAAATAGGCGCATTTTATTAATATGTGAAAGCCTTTCAGACGATACTATCTCTGCCATGGAACGAAGAAGCGTATTTATGTTATGCAGGTTGACAACGTATGAAAAATAAAAAAGACGCGTGAAAGCAGGTAATTATCTATGGTGAAGTGTGACTCTAGCTAAAAACTACAATACAACGATACAATAAACAGGCAAAATAAAAACCGTTCATTGTTAAGATTCTTTGGATCGACCAGGGAATTGATTGTGATTTGCATATACCTTTCTCGACATAATTACGTTGAATATACGGTAAATCTCCACAATTCTGAAAGAATAATTACCCTGTATACGAGGAGAGTCACACACCAATCATATCATTTATATCATAAACAATGTCAATAACGAACAGGCTCAGCTCAATACACTAGTATTGTTGTTGCTGTTGTTGTTGTTGTTGATAATGATGATGGTTATAATGGTAATTTTAAGGATATGGCTGTAGCATGATCTTTAAAATTCGAAGGCCTTCTTCAAAGACTATCGCGAGGCTTATGCAATAAATTTACACGGTTATTAATTAAAAGACCTGCAATTGTGAATTATGTACGTCCATGATGAAAAATATGATGAATAATTTATTCAGGTTTCAGCAAATATTTATTTAGCACATGAAAGCAAACGGAATGATAATTTGCAAACGCGTGTGTATTATGCCTCCTCCTTGGAATTAAAGAAAACTCAATTGTAGTCAAATTTATTCTTTAAAAACCCTTTTAATTTAGCATAAATTAGCTTTTCCATATTTAATAATCAATCAAGAAGTGGGTGTTGGCCTGGCTTTACGCTACACAGTGGGGGAAAGCATTTCAATTGGTATTTTTTCCATTTCCCTCCTGCTTTTTGAGAATAACAGATGATAAGCTAGAGGAAACATCAGTGCACGACTATCTGTATTCAGATTTAATAGATTATGGAAAATAAATCAATAACTATTAATGTCTAAGTGTCACTTTTATTTGACAAAGTTCGTTGTTCGTTGAAAAGAACGCTCTTTTGATTAATTTACGATTAACATCATACGCAGTGTATGGTAACTGCGGAGGAAAATTAAAGTAATCATACTATTCTGGTATTATACGCTAACATGCCTATATATTCCGTTACTGACAGGCTATTTTACGTGTTGTTATATATCTACAATTAATCATCTACATTAACTTTAGGCCATTAGCTAAATGGCTCACGCTTGGTATTCTGCATTTTGTTTCATTATCCGGAATCTGAAAGGCTATTTTCTTCCCTGCTTAATTACATATTTACAAATACATGTTATGTAAATTTCAAGACATCATATTATTGCTGATGTGGCAATTAACGAAACTGGGAATGTGATGACGGTTCTTTCTCTTATCTCTCCCTGTCCTTTCTCACATCTTTCTCTCATTTCCTTGAGTTCCCGGTAGCGGTGACACGCGGATCACGTGACAACGCAAGTTGAATAAATGGTTTTGAGAGTCGGCAGGGGAGAGAATGTTTGGCTCGCACGGGACACGAGAGCAGCGTCTCTGTGCTCAAAAAATAAATATTCACACCAGTATATGTATATATGCACACGGAAGAAGAAATTACAATATTAATTATTAACTAAATTAGGCAACGACGAGAAAGCGCATTCTTTAAACAAACCAGCTTAAATAAAAAAAGAAACTACTCTGAAGAAATATATTCATCTATATTCACGTGGTCTTGCATTTATGTTATTATTGCAAGAAATCATTTTGATTATTATGCGCTTGTGAAATCGCGATCGTTGCAGTCACTGGAGAGTTTTCACTTCAATGCTAACATTGCGACTCAGACGGTGGGGCCACGTTCTGGAGCTAGAAGACTTCACTTTTTATAAAATGATTCTTTGTATCTCTTCGTGATTCATTTTTTTTTACAACCCAAACGGAGACTTTGTGCTTGTCGACCAAACTGGGAATTGTTCGGATTTTCAGAAGAGAGTTATTTCGTGCTGTTTTTTTATCGAACTACAGTGACGAATTCAAACGTTTTCTGGTGCAGGAGCTGCAGACACGCGACTTGATAGCGTGACCACCTAAGGATGACATTGGGGACGGATATGTCCGACAACTCTGCTTTGTCCGAGGATGTGGACATCGATGTCGTTGGAGGTGACATATCTGTAGGTAAGGATGGGAAATACCTACATCACCATCACGACTATAACTTGGGCAATGACTCTGATGACAACCTTTCCCAGAATGCCAGGGAGTGCGCCTCTTCCCCGAGCCTGAGCAACTCTGGGTGTCCGACAGAACGAGTTGGGGTCGAAGAAGAATCTGGCGGAGGAAACTTAGTTGGAGGAAAATCTGGAAAAAACACGCTGGTGAAGCCCCCTTACTCATATATTGCCCTGATTACAATGGCGATTCTGCAAAGTCCCAAGAAGCGCTTAACACTAAGTGAAATCTGTGAGTTTATCAGCAACAGGTTCCCTTATTACCGGGAAAAGTTCCCCGCTTGGCAGAATTCGATTCGGCACAATCTCTCTCTCAATGACTGCTTTGTCAAAATTCCTCGGGAGCCCGGCAATCCAGGAAAAGGGAACTACTGGACCCTAGACCCGGAGTCAGCCGACATGTTCGACAATGGAAGCTTCCTGCGCAGGAGGAAACGTTTCAAGAGGCACCAGTCGAATGAGATCCTCAGGGACCCTGGGGGGTTCCTGCCGGGCTTTGGGTACGGTCCCTACGGGTACAACTATGGTCTCCAGCTACAGAGCTTCCATGCCCATCACCCATATCATGGTCACCATCCGGGAAGCACCATCCCTTTCCAGAACCCGCATTGTGCACTCCCTACTCCGGCCACATTTCCTTCACCACACTCTCTTCCCTCACTTGTGGGGTCCGACTTGAGAAAGCCATTTTACCCACAGCTTAGCCCGACTTTGCCTGGACTAGCGCCTCTGAAAGTGAACTCTAGCACCCCAAGCCGGCCTTCCTTTTCTATAGACAACATAATCGGCGGAGCCAACACTCCGGCTCCCCCTTATTCTGCACAGCCGGGCAGCCAAGCACAGATCTTGGCAATGCTGACGCCTGCACTCGCATCTGCCTCTAACCACTTGAATCTCTCCCAGGAAACGCTGCTGCAACCGACCAGCGCGCAGACTTTTTCCAGCAAAACGACAAACATTAACGGTTGTCACTTCTAAATCAACAACAAAACAAAAAGCACAGAACTTCTTTAAGTCCCAATAAGGTTCTATCAGCGTATGCGAAGGTAGGATAATATTCTTTGCGACACTATGGAGCATTTTGTTCGTCTCAACACGTGTTTCTTAATCGTCATAGAATAAAAATAAACATGCGTTAAATATATTTATGGTCTGTAAATATGTATAATATAAAGGGAGACGCCTATTAAAATCGTATTCAAATGAAGATTTCGCAGACTTGTCCAACACCCCAAGTTAAAAAGAAAAGTAACATCCTGCAGATAGGTAACTATTATTAAGATTATTATGGTTTTATATTTTTGGTTTAATTTGTGAAAAGCACTGCTCATACCGAGGCCGAAAATTCTCAGGTTTTTAATTGTTTTAAAGCACATTGACAGAGAAAACGGGGGCTGTAAATACGACCCATAACCTTTACCACTCTCCCCGCGCTCTCCTTACGGCGGTGTTTGGTGAATTTGTAATTATAATTGTTCTATGTTGTCGATAGACAATTATGTGTTTTTGGTGTAAAGCACATTACCTCTCATTCTGTTCAACTGTTGTGGATAGGGTCTTGTCTATTTCAATAAAAATCTGTGAAATATGTTATTTGTAAAGAACGACAGACAAAAATCTTCTTAAAATGTTCATAAAATGTAATTTGTCTTTGCTGTAAAGACAATACAAATAAATGTTTGTGAATTTTAAATCATGTTTTCGTTAAATTATTTACCCAATAATTGTATTGGCCTATTATTGGCCTATTATTGGCCTATTCCACCAGAGTGGATTGTTCTCATTATACTATGGCAGCCTGTGTGTGTGATAATATTTATTCTTCTCAGAAAAGAAAAGGATTTTTTAACTGCCAAATTACCCCACCTTTGCGTTTTTGGGAACTTTTTAAACTCCGGTATAGACCTTTCCAATGCGTCGCTCATGTAGCAGGGCACCAGACATAAAGGAACAAAAATATTAGACGAAAACGCATTTTTTTTCTTTTCAAAAATAATTTTACGGGAAAGGATTTTAAATCGAGACCTGCCTTTCTTCAACAGACATAATCGACTTAGGCCTATAGAACGATGGTGTACCGTTGACCTCTACTAGTACTACCTATATTTTAATAATTTTCATATATTATGTTTTCCCCGGCTTATGTGATGACATTGAATATGAGCATTTAAGTACAGGCCGAGCTAGTATAAACATTTAAACAATAAAAATATGACTATTACCTTATCACTTGTAATTAATAATGTTATTTTAATGTGGTGCCAATTATATTAATCGCTGTCAAAACGAATAAACCAATAGGTGTTTTTTAAAGATTTTTGCGCTGCGTTAACTCTCACGCACAATGTATTTTTGATATTATGGAACAGTGAGCATGTAATGTCTCTTCTGTGGCTCTCGGGGGGGATGATAATCGACTATATTCTGACGAATAAGAATGGCTAAATGAATAGGAGCAGCAGCCTTTGGAAACCTGTAATTGAATGTCAGAGTTCTACATGGATACCCACGATCTCTTGGGGTTTCAGTGCTAATTTGTAATAGCATTCTTTTTTTCATCTGGATTCTAATCCACGATAATGCGGCTTTCTGGCCGTTTGTTTATGTTGTCGCCGAAGACCCTCTCTCCGGGGCATGAATGGGCACCCAGCGAGCGGTCCCCTCCGCTACAAGCCACACACATTTGCCTCTGAAAAGCGATCTACTTACAAGGCGCTCGGCTGTCCGCTTTCAACTCGCTTGTGTTGATTCGGGACACGTACAAAAGAGGCAGCGGGAACTCGCGGCAGTGCAGAAAACACGTCGATGAATCCATTTTAGAGTTGGTCAAGCACATGTTCTGAGAATGGGGGAGGTATAAAGCGTCTTTTATTTTGTGGAGCTCTGTGCAAATTGTTAAATTGCTATGTAGGGTGTTTCTGACAGCTGATTATTAGGCATAGGCCTGGAAGGCAGGAGGGCTGGCCGGGCAGTCGGAATATTCATCTAGGCCTACCGTCCAACTTCACAATGTCTTGGAAGTGAGCGCATGTCTGAGTGTGTTTTCCCCCCAAGAAACTGTGACACATTTCATTTTCTTACAATTATGATAATGTTTACGAATTTGTAACTTAGTACCACGTGTTTCAATCCCTTCCTTTTTAATTGGCCTGTTTCCGTGTGTGTCCGACAGACAACCACACAGATAAAAGGGGTGCCCTTTATTTGCCCAAATGGTCTTTTACAAATATTAACCAAACCAAGTAGCCCGATGGCAGGACAGGAAAAATATATATAAAATACGCAATAACACCGCAGATCTAAATGGTGTCTTAAATAGTGTTAATACTGTAGGTCTACTGTGTATAATGAGCGTTTTAGTTTTAGATTGTTTTTTGTTGTTGTCGTTTATTTATTTATTTTTTTTTTGGGGGGGGGCACTATTGTTTTCAGTTTATGATTAAATAGATCTTGTTGAAATCTGAAGATTATTTTACTAGGGAATATGAACTGTTAAACCGGTCTGAAATGAACGCGACAGTTTAAATTGAATTAGCTGTAAAATTAAATTAATACGAACATGTTTCAATACTGTTTAACGTCATATATATATATATATATATATATATATATATATATTCAATCAATTTTATATTGTATTGTATATTAATTGAATATACGGTTAATTTGTTGGTGACGGTAATATTCTTCAATAAAGTGTGGCTCAGTGTACTGCATTTCACCTCCTGCGCTTCTTAGTCGGTATCATTCGATTGCTGTAGCGAGACTAGGGTAACTGAAAACTGAAAAACATGAAAGTTCAGACAATGAGAATGCAAATAATCTGCAAATACATAAACAAAAGGGCACGTCAAAAGTGAGAGTGCATTGGAAAGAACAAGGAAATATTGTTAGATTTAGATGTAAGGTGAAAATGTCACGTAAATAGACATGAAAATAAAACAGGTCACACACTGGCAAAGCATAATAATAATAATAATAATAATAATAATAATTATAATAATAATAATACAGGTTTTTATTCACAATAATGAAATTATTTGTCGTTGTTTCTTGTTTAGAATTGTCTTTGTATGAATCTGTACATTGCACGAAAAGTCATATAACAAAACACTGGTTGGTGTTTCATAATATTTAATCCAAATACACAGATAATCCAAATAAATGTATGGAGCTACGCAAAAATTATTACGCTATTCGGACAATTTTCTTTTATCTGCTGAAAAATAAAAAGAACAGAAATGTGCAAAAAGAATATATATATAGAGAGAATGTGTATTTTCAGTTAGCACAGACCTGTCTCTTAAAATGCTTTGCTTTAGTGCGAGCGGCGGTACTTTTGCTGAAAATATATATCAACACTGAATTTGGAGATTTCTGATTGTGTTTGGGAATCAGTTTAACTCACAATATCTGCGTGGGTGGTGAGCTGACTGGGGGGGGGGGGTTGGGGTGGCTATAATTATAGTCGCGGCAGCTTCACTCAAACACGGACACAGAGTGAAAGGCACCGGGGGGTATTCGGCACACGGAAACGTGTGGGGTGGAGCGAGGCTGTGGGGACGATTACACGACACTGTACTTTTGCTCGGTTCTGACACCAGAGGGTATGACTGTTATTTCTGTCTGTATTACGTCGGCCTTAAGCCGTCGAAGCACGAAGCGTAACATTCGCACCATCCTGAATTTTGTTCGCGAATGCGAAGCAATTTCTATACCTGTTGGTTTAAATTGTTTTCAGCAGTTTAAATTCCCGATTGGGCTACTGCAGTAAATGTATTTAACATGCAGGAAATACTAATTAATTTAATTTTGTGAAAAGGCGTTATGCACACATGTACTTTAAATATAAAAAATCTTGAATATATAGACAATGCTGCATTTCTGGTAATATAATTTACATGTTATTTTTAATTTGCTTTATATCGGATCAGATTAAATAAAATCGGACTGTTATCATTGAAGGCCTACCCTACCCTTTGTACGATAACAGCCATCTCTAGTTTTAATCAGTGCTGAGTTATTATGATTTACGGGAAAGGATCTGCACACATATTTTCTTATCTCATGGGAAAATAATATGACAAAACACGGTAGCTTTACTGGGGTGCAATTATGTATGTTCCGATGAATCTTTTTTTAATATTACATTTTTATGCTTTTTAGTGCCTGATGTAAATCAGGCAGATAGATAAAAAACGAACAGTATACAGTAGCCGTCAATATAGAAATATATGCTATAGTGCTTGTGCTGTAATCGAATAAATGCGAATACACAACCTAGGCCTGTTTAGGATTATAACGCCGAGCACAATCCTACCTATTTTCAAATATAAATCTTCATCTGCAAAACATAAAATTGAACAACTGGAAGTAATTATAGTTTTGAAATTATGGAAATTATGATGTCTTTTAGGAATTACTTGTTATAAACTATATTCATCTGTATCACGTTGGAAATTATAATTATGAACATAGAAATATGAATTATCGGGTATATTAATATATTACTGATTCTGAATTATTGTCAATGGGGTTTTGTAGGTTCGCGTCACTTTGCGGCAAAATCAATATTAGTCTCTTGACTCACTGGGTGGTTAAATCGCACAAAATTCCGTTAGCCCTCGTGCTTTATCCAGCGTTTTTCTTTGTGATACATTACTGTATTTTTTTTCTAAGATAACCGGAGTCAAAGGGACATCTCAATTAGCAAGGCCAGACAATTAAAAGTACACAGTGAAATCATACACCCTGCAGTACAGGCGTGTGATTTTTCCTAAAATTGGTGACCAAAATTCCCAGCAAATGGCAGTGATTCTTTCAAGGAGTAACTTTAGAAAAATTACATTACAAAACAATCATCCCAATATAATATATGAATACCCCATCTACATATACATTAGTAATTATTTAGTCGAAATATAATAGGCCTAATAAAATGAAACGATAATTGTAGAATAATTTATTGATATTGCTGCAGGCCTATGTGTCGCAAATATATGTGTAGGCCTGTAGACAAAATAAACAGATGGGAAAACTTTTTAAATAATCTATATATAATAAGATAAATATAAAGTAATTCAAGAACTGATATTGCAATGACCAAAGATAAGTGATTGAAACATCTAAATTCGGATGGATGGATATCGCGATGGACGTAATTATTATAACAAATAAACAGCAATGCAGTAAAACGTGAAAGGAAATATTCTGAAAACCCGTTCATCTATCATTTATTGCTAGAATTTGCTAAGAAATTACCGTTGTGTACTTAAAAAAAAATTTTGAGTTTCAGTTGATAAGATTTAAGTCGACCTAATTATCTTGGGCTGGATGTTTGAAGGTCGCCTTAACCCTTGTATCGTCGTTTTAGGGACGTTCAGGCAAACAGGCTCTGAAGTGTGAAACGTCGCGGATTAGGACAGCGAGCGGGATAAGACCCTCCCGTGGAACTCACAAAATATACTCATTTATTTACATTGCAAAGTATGCTTGATGTATTGCAGGTGTATTTTTTTGCAGACGTCACGTTCAACATTGTATACAGAAATTATCAGCTTTTGAAACACATTTAGCTGTAAATACATTGCATTCACGCAACTGAGTTAAATAAATGGAAAAAACAACATGTTCCATTTTAAGATATCCATTTATATTTGTCTTTTGTATTTTAATTTTAATTTCAAATGAAATCTAAATATACCGCCGAGATTATAAAACTGTTTTTGTGGTTTTATTACAATATTTTGGTTTATTTATTATTTTATTATAGATATTCGATTATATAATTCAGTATAATTCATGTATAGTTATTTTTAAGTTGCATCTTAAAAAAATAATATTTGTGTTTGCATTGTAACTGTGTACATTGTAGCATGAAAACATTACAAACAAACAAAATGCAACATTTTTTATTATCTTAATTCTAGGGTTTGAAGCAACAGGTGCTTTTAAACCTGCTTGTTCCGCTTTGATCCAACAAACTCCAAGCCCTGTATTCTTTCGTATGCTAATTGGGCCTATTGACAAACGTGGGCTCTCTCGTCATGTGTCCGCGCGGCTGGATGTGTGCTGTCGGTGTATTTGGGGAATGAATATGTCTCTGAAGAAACTGACAACATTGCATAACACGTTTTATTTATGCATAATACATGTATACACGGAAATTGAATAATTCTGGTAT
This sequence comes from Mormyrus proboscirostris, assembly GCA_026779585.1. Classification (NCBI taxonomy): domain Eukaryota; kingdom Metazoa; phylum Chordata; class Actinopteri; order Osteoglossiformes; family Mormyridae; genus Mormyrus; species Mormyrus proboscirostris. The sequence goes on along the minus strand of JAODKF010000038.1, from coordinate 4,220,350 downwards.
TTAATCCAATAATTTTATAATGTTACACAGACCAATGTATTACATGCTTGTATCCAGAGTAAATATTGACAAAAATGAAAATATAGCAGTCGATATCTACATAACATTTTTTAGGGTAAATTTTAAGTTGCCCTGTGTTGCAATGCAAATTATTGTGAGCAATTTTATTTAAGCAAAAAAATAATTAACGTTATGCGATAATGATTGTTTTTCTGAAAGAAACGTTTTATGCCATTTTAAATCTAAAAATATTGCATTTTTGAAGTGGAATCTTTATACAGAAACATTTTTAAACATTGTTAACCTGTTAATCAAGGCACCTGCCAAACAGCGCACGGTCGCTGGGGATGTTCCGACACTTTTTAAATTTAAGTGAATATAATATTCTTTAAAATTAATTTAAATGTAAATTAATAGAATAGAGTGGGATTGTTGTAAAAAATAGATGCTAAATGTTTCTTGTACGTAAAGGCCATGCTTCAGTGTGCACGCAATCCGCTCCCTGTACGTTTTACTATAGGCTGAGGTGACGACGTGAGCACGTTTCGGTATTATCGCCGCCATGAACTGCAAATGTTTGAAAGTAGCTGCCCCTTTCTGCCCACTTAGTTTAAATCTCACCCGCAGCCTATATTATGCTCATGTTTTGGCAGCAAACAGGGTAAGTTTACGCTAGCCTAAGACGTCTTTCCTGCACACACAATATAAATTCCGTCTTGCGCACAGTGTGGTAGACTAACACCTGCTGATGCCGACTTAGACGCAGTAAATTACAGACGCTAACATATAAACATTAAGCTACCGCGAGTGTCGAACAGAGAGACCACTCGATTCGCAGCTTGTAGCAGATACTCAGCTGTCATATGGCAGACGAGTGATATCTGTTCTTTTTATTGTCCTACTCCGCAAGATCTTTCGGGGTGTATTATGTGCTGTTTTATATGTTACGAGTCTATCCAAAACGGCCAGTCCCCTCAGTCGCAGTGTTGCCTCCTATATCGGACTATTTCACCTCCAGACCAGCACTCTGTACACATGGCTTACTGTACACTTTGGCCGCTCAGGCGGACAGTGCGGTATTAACGTAATGTCAGCCGAGTGTTTAACATGTGACCTCCAGCGATTACCCTGACGGAGAGGCGCAGCTGTGAACCGCTGCAGGCTTTACACTTTGACAATAAGACAACTTGCATAGTCAACAGGGCTGCGTTCCTCACATTACAGAGACGTCAATATATATCAACCAGCGAACAACCATAACTTCCACGAACTTTATTGGCTTATTATTAACTATTGTAACTCTCGTATTTTTCCTCCTCAGTGCTCATTTTTACAAAGACTTAAATAGCTGAATTGACAGTGACTTAAATAGCTGTATTAACTACGGGGCGAACATATATTCAAGCAACATTCGATCAACAGCAACAACAACAGTAATACTAGTAATAATATCCAGTGTACCTCCGTTCCAGCCTCTCCCGCAACCCTTAAAATACAATCATCATCATCATCATCATCATCATCATCATCACGGACATTATTATTATTATTATTATTATTATTATTATTAGTAGTAGTAGTAGTAGTAATACAACAATACGGATAATGATAACAACATTGATGATGATGATGAAGAAGAAATCTACTATTACTAGAAACTGAAAAGCGGTTGGAAGATGATGGATGGATGGAAAATGATCATAATATTTTACTGTGGACTCCAGATGAAATAAATTGATATGTATGGCTTATTAATCTTATACAACGTCTCCCTTCATGCCTTCTACGATTCTCTCTTCAGATTTACGGCTTATTGCACGGAATCACGGTGAATGATAAGCTAAAGATCTACGTAAGGCTTACAGCACACATCTCTGTTGTACAATTACACCGGTAAGCCACGGCAAAAGCATCCATCGCTACTGACAGCAACAACAAACTATTGTATAGTTTGTCGTCTCAAGCATAGTTTTATGTATTTTATGTGTTGTATTTACACAGACTTCAATGTCAGAAGTTGAGGCTAAAGCACCTTAGTGATATCTGTTTGTAATATTATGTTGCCCAGAGTTGCACTGTGCAATATAAATATAAGTGACTTCTTGTATTTGTGTAACAAACAGATATCTGATCATTTATGTGTGACAAACAAGTAACTGATCATTTATGATAATGTATTGATCATTTATTTGCTGTTGAGTATTGCTCGCGCGCATAATTATAATTCTGTACATACGCACGATTACACTTCCACTAGCGCCGCGTGCGCGTGAAAATTGTGTATTTTAGGGTAACACGAAGAGAGACAAAGGAATCGAGCTAACGGTGAAGGTACAAAGTAGAGTAGATGTATCTATTTATCGCATTAAGAGTCAACAAGGCCGTTAATGCATTTCGTCTAATACGTGCAAGAGTAACAAGTAGCAAGTAACGAAACCTACACATATAGGCTAGTCCTACATAAATTAATTGTACGAAATATAGGCCTACATATATCAAGTACTTAAAAAAAGAAAAATACGTATTTCTTATGTCAACATTGTCATTTTTAACTGATTTGTCTGGGTAAATAAAACGGTTTAAACGATTTTATTGACAAATGATTTCACTGATAAATTATCAAAGCTCGGTGTACCGTTTGTGTATTACATGATCAATAATAAGCAAGCCTACGCTAGAAATAGTGCCATAAAAACCATTACCGCCCTAGAACTACCACGACAAAGGCTTACAAATTGCAGCGTATTTCTTATGTTACTTTATAAATTCTGGCTTTCCACAATGTCCTTCTGTTATATGCTACATGTATTTTTCTAAAATCTGATAAATGAAAGGCACACTAGCTCCAACTAAAATAACGAATTCCTTCTAGCTATGATAAATACTGTCTAAAAGTGTGTGTCAAATTTAATTAATCCACATTAGTCTAAAAAACGAACTCAAGCCTGCACGACTCAATGGGTGAAGAAAGTTTAAGTTAGATATTTAATCTCTTTTTTGAATGTCAGTGTGTTTTCGGAAAGTATGGCAAACCCGGCGATAAAAATGAAGTTTACTATCCGGAATGAAATGCGACCTGGACGAGGTCGCGGGGCCAAACTTTTTAAGACTAATGTTTATTTAGAGAAGTGAGCGCTGTCTATGCGACTCCCCGTTGGCCCAAAAACGCAGCGCTAATGTCTTTAGCAGAGCTGACCGGACCACCGCAGTCCAGCGCCTCCACAAAAGGCTCCCCGCGTGTAGCGACGCCGCGTCTGAGCTGGCGCTCCGGATTCTCGTCCACATAAAAAATACAACATGCTCTTAGACTACATGCGATCCGTACTGGGATGATCAGTTAAACACCTAAGGCAGATGTAGTTTTAGGTGATCAATAAATGCGCGGACATCCTAGAGAAAACGCGACTTGTACGCACGGAGTATCAGTGGACTGTTGTGTTTTCTTACAGTTTGTGAAATTGAATTAGATACGGTGAGGAATGTGACCTCTTCACAGACCCGCACATTTTCCAACTCCCAGATTCGGAGTGTCGCTGGGTATTTTTGTTTGCTCAGCTGGCTTCGCCATAAGACGCCCCGTTCTTCTTGTCCGCGTCTGCCTCCCTCCTTCCCTGTCTTTCTGCCTTGTTTCACCCCGATCTCTGCTCCCCAGTGCTCCTCCGCTGCTGCCACCAACGTGGATCTTAAAAAGAACATGCCGCCGATTTAGTGGAGGGGGGGGGGGGGGCAAAACACTT
>JAODKF010000038.1:4199148-4211189 GCA_026779585.1 Mormyrus proboscirostris | reverse complement strand
CCCCCCCCCCCCCCCCCCCCCCCCCCCCCCCCCCCCCCCCCCCCCCCCCCCCCGCATCCACACTAGAGATGTGTGGTTTTCTCCTTCTCCAGTGGACCACATTCTTAAAGCAGATTATAAGCATAGTTTTCATTTAAAAAAGCTTTTAGCAGAAGATTTCTTATGCTGGATGCTGAGCCCAGGTTTGGGACGTTTTGGGTCTTGGGGGGGTCGCTGTGTGTGGAAGGAATCCTGTCCGGTGTGAGATGTGGGCTGTAGCTGGAGGAGCCCGATCTCGTCCGCCCTGCCTAGCCACCTTTCTTCCTCTTCCCAGCATTTGACCCCCCCCCCTTTTCCAGAAGAAATGCCCCCCCCAACACACACATGCGTCGTTCTTTCTCTCTTAATTCAATTCAACATGCTTTTCTTGGCCCTCTCGCCGCAGAATCCCTCTCCGCTGCTCTCCTGCTTGCTCCATCCATCTCGGAATTTTAGTGCTGCTTCTGATTTGCTGCTCCTGGACAGTGTCCATTCCTCCCTCTGCCCCCCCCCCCCAGCCCCTCTGCAACCTCCCGGGGAGGCGGCCCGGGCCGCCGAGAGGGGTCAGTCCCGGGTGAGTGACATCACCGCCGCACGCCCTCGGCCCCGGTACACCCACATCTCCCTGGCTTGCCCTCGCCAAGCCCGGCAAGGCAGGGCATATTCTTTCAGGGTAAAGCAAGGGAGGACCTCAGGTGAACCCAGTGATAGATCGAGAGTCTAGGGTGGAGCGCGAGGTGAAGGCTGGAGGGAGGGAGATGAGAGAGCCATGTTTTGGGGCCGTGCGAGTGGGAGATGAAAGGGCGAGACAGGGCTGTGAGCGGTCGTCTGGGGAACAACCGAATTGGGACTTTGAGAAATGAACGACAATTTCTCGAAATTGTTTATGCACATTTCTCTGAACAATACATCACACTCTCCAAACAGGGAGCAGAGTATAGCGAAGCAAGGGGGCGGATCTTCTCCCAAACATGGCGTTAATGTCAGATCCCCCCCCACCCCCGCATTGTAACAGCACACGTGTGTTCTTGTGCAAAAAACGCAGCCACCAACACATCGATGGGAGCTTGGCTGCATCGGGCTTCAGCGGCCCTCTGCTCTGAATGGAAATGTCACCATTACCATGCGAGCCTGACCATGCGACCGTGACCATGCGACCCTGACCATGTGACCGTGACCATGCGACCCAGACCATGTGACCGTGACCATGAGACTGTGACCATGTGACCGTGACCATGTGACCCTGACCATGCGACCCTACCATGTGACTATGACCATGAGACTGTGACCATGTGTCAGGACATGCGACGGCATTATAGGCAGAGTCTGATGTTTGCACTTAGCGCTCATATCTGATACACACATAATCTATTTTCGCTACATTCGCTATTTTGTCTACCTATAGTAGGGGTGCCCAAGCCAGTGTGTTTCCAGGTCAATCGCAAGACCACAACACCTCACAATGACCTTGATTCAATGACCTTTGACAGTGAACAACTGCATTCAAACAACTAGCCAAAACAAACACTGCTAAATCCATTTATATTACTTGTTAGCTAGCCAGATAAAACACAATGCAACTACAGGAGCTGTCTCTTTTCCCAACTGGCATAGACTGCCCCCTCCAAACTCTACCCATAGCAGACGTGTCCCCCTCACATTTCATAATTATTCGTTTGGACCCCCCCATATTTAACATAAAATATTAGTTTTATGCTAGTGTGTCCCAGTGTGTCCCCCTACATTCAAAATGCTTCTGACGGTGACATGCTGGCCGACACACTTCCATCATCCCCACGACGGTAACGCACATTTGTAAGCACAAACCTTGTCTGCCAGAATAATTCCAAACAAATGAAAAACATCCGTCTTTCCATATATCCATCCATATTCTAACTACATACCCAGCACAGTGACAGGGGGTCAAACTAAAGAGATCAAATGCAAAGTACCCAAAATGCACTACCTGCCTTCTCAGCATTAAAAGAAGAAGATTCCCCCCATCTTAATGGTATGGCCCATGACCATCCCTCAGTATTGCGTTGGGACAACACCAAAACACCGCTTGGAAAAAACCATTCCCGGTGACCGAGGGAGGGAAAATCTGACCGTAAAACAAGGTCAAAGAGCCTATTGATATTTTAGAACATAGGCAGGCCATCAGAGACCCATGACAACTGTCCCTGACAGCAATATATACTGTGTGCTGAGGTTCCTCTACTTGCCCCCATCTGAAGAGCTCCACTTAATTCTAGAAATACTGTTATGAAATAGCCATCTGTCTTCCTGTGGATTCAGTCTGCATGCTACATGGGGAGGTTTTTGATCACTGAGTGTAATAAGACAGAATCTCATTATTTACTCTATAAAACATAAGCGTACAGACTGTGAGAATGGTGGTGACATGTCTTCTCCTCCTTTCAGCACATCCAAACCCTCGGGCCCATGGAGAAAGGTCTGTACCCACAGGCCTCGCATTGATCGATGGCCGCCGCTCGCCTCATTCCAAATGTTTTGTCATCTTCTCTTCCTTTCTCCCTCCTCTGTCCGTCCCCCTGCCATTGCTCAGCCCCTGTTTGTTCTTCTTCCATGTTTGGCGTGTCCGTGTCTCTTTTCTCCCGCTAATGGATCACCGATGTGACGGAACGGGGAAAGCGGAATGTGCGTGAGCTTCCTCTGAAGGCGACTGGCAGCGCTGGTCCGTCATTAATCACTTTACCCAGCTATGATTGCTGCGTGAGACCAGTGCAGATTGCTACGATGTGCATGCAAAAATCCAAACTGTGCCGCAAATTGACTGAAGGCAACCAAACTCTTCCAAGGAAATTGATCTTGGTCATAGTGGACCGTGCAGTGATATTGTTGCCTGATCCCTACACTCAGGGTATCTGTTCACACAACCAAAGATCATATTCTAAAGCATTGAAGAGCGCTGTGACCCCTATTTAGCTGTATGGGGGTGTGCAAAGAGTGTAACTCAGCACCAAGGGAAGTAGATTGATAATCACAGAGAAACGTACCGGCAGACAGTGACCGGGGCCAATATGTGTGCGTGTATATGTGTCTTATAAGCATGTGCTGTTTTTAGGCTTTCTGTGAATGCCTTTGGTTGGTGAAGCTGTCAGTGAGCATGTGTGTAGGGATGATGTAGGTACATAATACAAATTTTCAGTACTTTGTGTGTGTGTGTGTGTGTGTCAGATATACATTACATTGTGGGGACCAAACCAGTTATTTTGACTTTGTGGGGACCACCTTTTTTATCCCCTCAAGGATAGAGAAATTGTGACAGAAAAAAAAAAAAACTGTGCTTTTGTGTGTGTGTGTGTGTGTGTGTGTGTGTGTGTGTGTGCTTGTCAGAGCTAGAAATTGTATTTTCAGAGAGCCACTGAGTTCTTTTTTGTTGATATAGTGGTGATTTAAGGAGAAAGGCCTGTAAGTATATGAATGAGTGTGACTGTGTGTGTGTGTGTGCGTGTGAAGGGGATCCTGTTGAGCAGGTTTGTGTACACAGATGCAGATGAGGGTAGAACCTGGCCAGTGTGTTAGCATGGGGGGCAATTGAGGGGATCGTCTTTCCATTTTGGGGGGGGNNNNCCCCAGTCAAGAACCTCCAGGGGTCCCTGGGTTCCTGAGAAAAAACATCTTGGCCCCAGTGACCTTTGAACCCCAGCGCTGGGCTGTTTACCTTGGCTGGGCCGGCTGACAGCTTTACTGATGTTACGTATAGGCACCTAGGGACCAGGAGAGGGAGAGCGGAGGGCCAGCAGAGGGAAGAGGATGTGGAGAGAGAGTCAGCTCGCTCTGATCTTAATCACCGAATTCAGGGTGCCTGCTGGGGGGTGGGTGCATGCCAGGCGGGGTGGGGGAGAAGGTGTAGAGAGAGACGGACTGCAGGAACGTGGCATCACACAGAAGGCTGTTGGGAAGGTCAATGTGAGGACAGTGGGGACCATACAGAAGCTATATGTGATCACCGAAGCTCAAGAAAATGGCATGGGGAGGCATGGGGGGGGGTCAATGAAAGGCACTATATACATGTGAGAGAACTAAACGGACAGTAGGCAGGGCTGCTGCTCGTGATTTTGGGCCCCCAACCTAGACTGTCTAATAATGTTCCAAATTTTCTAGGGTCCGTCAAGGAGGGGCCGCCGAAATCACCCCTCCCCTCCCATTTATGGCACCCCCGAGACTAGGAAATAAGCAAATTACTGAACCCGGACAAAAACTGAAGAGCAAATTTCCAAAACTCAATCCACAGGATACCTTTGTGAGAAAATTTCTGGGAGTTTTGTAAATGTAACAAAAGCTCTGTGTTGGATCACATGATTACTGAGTGTGTTTTGATTCCCAAAACTGCAGCATATGATGAGGAAGCCTGGCTTTAGGTCATTGGTGGGCTCAGAAACAACAAGAGCTGGATTGAAATCTGTTCTCTTCCGTTGGGTTCTGCTCTGGCTAATCTGAGCTAAAACCCTTTGCACAGAGGGGAAATCAGAAGAAGGGCAGAATCCTGAGATTGACGTAATTTATGACATTTTTGAAAAATGACTATCTTCCCTCTCCTCAGCTTTGGAGACCATGCTGTTATGTATCTCTTAGAAAGAGCACATTCCTTTGGTGAAAATTAGCTTTTCCATCTGTGAGTTCCCGGGAATGCGGAGCCCGCTTTTATGTTTCTGGGATCAGAATCTGATTCTTGTTTTCTGTACGGAGCAGAGGGACAAGCTGTCAAAACACAAACAGGCCTTTGAAAACACGTTCTGCTCATGTTGGTTAGATCTCAGTGTGCGGCAACTGGACAGAGTAGAACGAGGACGGTGAGCCACGCTGAAACCCCGCCGTCGTCACCATGTCAGCTGACAAGCAGCGGGGTTCACTGCCGTACCTGCTGGTCACATCACTGCATACGCTCATGATATGCATGCACCTATATATACACTACACATAGAAAAGTATCCGCACACCTGGCCATTACACCCACAGGAACTTTTATGAAGTCCCATTCCAAATCCATAGGCATCAATGTGGAGTTGGTCCCCCTTTGCAGCTATAACAGCTGCCACTCTTCTGGGAAGGCCTTCCACAAGATTTTGGAATTTGTCTGTGGGAATTTTCGGCAATGAACTAGAATGGAGACTGTGAGCCAGGCCTTCACGTCCAGCATCAGTGCCTGACCTCACAAATACTCTCTTAGATGAACAGGCAAAAATATCATAATAGTTCCTGTGGGTACAATGGCCAGGTGTCCCATACTTTGTCCATATAATGTACACATACCTTGCAATGAACCGTCACCCCATCCAGGGGAACCCCAGCCTTGCACTCAGCGAAGGCCTGTGGTGGGATCCAGACCACCTTGTGACCCTGACTGGGGTACGGAGCCGGAAGATGGACGGCTGGTTTCAATATCACCAGTATCCATTATAGACTGGAAGCTGATCACGTTGTCGTGACATGACACAGACACCATGCCATAATCCATACTGGTGCTGTATGTGTTTATCTGATTACCAACAGTGCTAACCCGCCCCACTCCTCCATAAATGTAAATAAAAACATTTACTCTCAGGAAAAATACTTGCATATGACACATTTTTATTCAACAAAAAACAGCAGCGCACTTGAGTAAAGAAAACTCGAGTGTTCTCCATAAAACGCGGCATAAACGTGTATCAGACTATTGAAAACCTGCTGCACTGCGGCTTATGTCTGCACATAGTTCAGTCCATGGCAGTGAATTTCAATGGCAGTGAACTTTTAAAACACATTAAATGAAAAAGCAACTATTTTTTCTATTCATTTCAGAACAGCACTTAGCTGTTTGTGGTCTTTTACATGCTAACGCACGCGGATCATACTAAGGCTTCTTTGTTTCGTTTCATATCAAATGTGACTTATCTATATGTCTGTACATCGTTCCTTACCTAAAGCCGACTCTGACACAGACATAGTAGCACAGACAGATTTGACAGACAGACAAAACTGCATGGTTTCTACTTGATGCATTTTTTACGTGCTTGAAGCTGGTTAATCCAACATTATCCAATGACATGCAACTACAGTTAACGCTAACTATAGAGACTGCTTCTGATTGGATCACTTTCAAATTTGTTGCTTTTACTTTGTTGACAGAAGTGTTAGTACATTTCTTCATAATGTTTGGCCGCATGCATCATTTTTAATTTTATTATTGTCTTATTTTCTTCATTGAAAAGTCTACACCCTCCACCGTGATCAACTTGTGCCTCCCTCCAAATGGACGCACCACCCTGTTTGGGTGCTTCTGGTCTACAGGGTTTACCAGGCCAGGTAACGTCCTTACTGTTGTGTATACTCTGTAATGAAGCAGATCACACATAAAATAAGAACGGAACCGCCTGCCACATAAATTCTAAGAATAGTAACAGAATGTGACGTGTCCAAGATCCAGAGCTTTCCAGCGTCCAATTGTGTAGTCTGTGGGCCGACAGCACAGCATGCCCTGCAGGGGCACAGGGCTGTCTGACACATTTGACAAGAAGAAAACAGTTTCACTCTAGTTGGAGACTGATGTACTTCAGTAAGGAAGAATTTCATTGGCTGCGTGCAAGGAGAACAGCTGCCATGATTCGCTGCTGTTTTATCTTCTAGGCTTATATAGGATGCATGTACAAGTGTATGTTTGTTTGCGCGAATGGGTAAGTAATGCACAATTGGTATGACAAAGCCTAGGAATATTTTTAGGTGGGACATATCAACGAAACGTCCCCTCCAGCTTCCTGCACCTCTGTTCTGCATGCTTTCACTTTTGTGAAAAGCAGGAAATGAGAAAAGTTCAGTCCATTTACATCTTGTTCCATGTCCCTGACAGCAGCTGTCAGTACGACTAACCTTTTGCACGCGCAGAATGCCAATGCTAGCAAATGGTTACCGTCAGTTGTCATGCAGATAGAGTTATATTAACTAGCTATTTAGCTATTAGCTAAAATAATTCGTAATATTATCAGTGCCCCGCTATATCCGCGCTGCGCTATGCTATGTTTGGCCTGGCCGTCCAGGACCCGGAGCTATACCCTTGTGGCCGTGCAGGCATGCGGGGGAGGACCAGGCTAGCGGCCCCTGCCTCTGACCTCGGCGACCACCTGTGCTGTTTGTTTAGTGTTTGTCAAGTTTATGATAGCCATGTCTAATGCGGAATAATAACATGTGTGTTCCACATTAGGGACAGGGGGTGGAGGCCCACGGAGAGCAGTAAAAGGAGAAGGAGGCATGGAGAAAGGGGCGATTCCCCCCCCCCCCATTTTATGGCACTACTCCTTTTCCAGGAGCCCGCTGAGCCCAGGCCCCCGGCGTCTAACGGCCAACTGGCCCGCGTGTGACGGATGAGATGGAGAGAGGATAAACGGAGGGGCAGGGGGATGGAGGGAGAGGACGAGCGAGCGAGGGAGTGTGAGGGCACGGGGAGGCCGTGCTAGCGGGAGGAGGGCGAGCGCGAGGGACACCAGAGAGCAGTTTGATAAAGTCGCGCCGAGGCCCAGGACGGCCGCACATCTGCAGAAGCCATCAGGAGGCAGCACGCCGCCGTTGCGTGTTTTCTCTGCCTCGGCGGGCCGGGCCGGCGCAGCAATGCGGGCTCAGGTTTCCCCCGCCTGTGGTGGGGGGCCGTCTCCGGCTGACGCGTGATGATTTAGTCAGGTGTGAGCATGCACTGTCCAATTTAGCCGCAAATAAATTAGGGGTGATTCTTTATGAGCGTCGTGTCCCGGCGCCTCTCCATCACCCTCCTCCCACTGCCCCCCCCCCGCTCGCTGAGCACTGTCAGCCCACTGATATGTTGATAAGGATCATTGGGGTTGGGGGGAGGGGGGGGCTGAACTGCAGCAACAAGGCAAACACGTACACAAGTGTGCAGAGACACAAACAAGTGTGACAACGTGTTACACAGAGTGCGCAACTAAAACATGTGCACAAATATGCGCACGCGTAAAAGCACCCCACTAGCATACACACACTTCTCGCCTCACACCCCTCTTTAAACTCCACTGCCATCTTGTCTGCCCCATCGCCCCAATCAGCTGCCATGCTCCCGTTTAAGAAGGTAACCCGGACATGGCGTGTAGGTGTGGGGCAGCCAGATCACCGCAGTCACCACTGCGCCCCCCCCAGCAGCGACTCGTAACGCGATCGCGGCACGAGCAGCTGGAGGAAGGGCCGTAACATGGGAGCCAGCAAGCAGGAAACCTACCCCCCGACCTGTGACCCGCTGTCCTGCCGTGGGGGGGGGGGGGCAGCCATGGAAACGGCAGAAACGGTTACAGCCGGAGCGTGACAGTGTGGGGTGATGCAAGAAAACGGGGGAGGAATATCGTATGACCCAAGCAGCTTCCGGGGGGGTGGGGGTTTAGCAATGGGGGGCCTAGAGTGTGACGGTGGCAGCAGAGATGCCGGCCCCCCAGCCGAGCCCGGTCAGCATGGGCCCCTCCAGCAGTGCTGTGGATGAAGAGGCCTTTTTATAGGGCGGGTCAAAGTCTTGCCCTTTTATGAGTTGTTGCGACATGAGTGTGAGAACTGGGGGGCCAGGCAGGGTGGGGCGGGGGGCAGAGGAAGTGAGAGGTGTGCTTTTCCCCTTGGGGTAACGGGCTGGGTGGCCAGAGACTGGGGGGTGGATTACGTGAGCTGGGCAAGAGAGTGCCTTTATGTGCCTCCGAAAAAAAACATGGAACCTTGATGCTGCTAGTGGCATTGTGTCATTCTGTCCGAATTCATTTAAGCATTTCCATCTCACTCACTTCCACACTGTGGTACGCACTACATGTGTAACCTTTCCCACATCACTGTTGGACATTGCACCAGTGACCCCTATTGGCTTGGAGGACCACAGCAAGCTGGATTTGAGTCATTCCGCCTCCCATCCCATATCCAGCAGCAGTCATGCCATGCCTGCTAACCTCTGTGCTCTGTGCGTAGCTGCCTCATAGCTGCCCGCATCGCTCCATGACAGTGGGCGCTCCTCCCACCTCAGTGTATCGTGACTCTGTGGGAAGTGTCTCGCCACGGTTGGGGAGATCTGTCAGCAGGGCGGGCGAAACCAAACACAGGCGGCCGCAAGCCCTCTCCCTGACGCGTACGGACAAGGAGGTGGGCTACAGAGAGGCCATGCCCACTTTCCAGGGCTATTCACACCTACCACAGGTCTTCTGGGATGGAAAGATTAAGAAAAACATGAGTTTGGTTTCTGAGGAAGGCGAGGATAACAATGACAAGAAACAATGAGGAGGAGGGACAAAGGTCAAAGGTCAATCAAGGCACAATACAGAGGCGAAGAAGAGGGTAAGATTGGGAGGTTTTTACCAGCTTTTTTTAAAGCCTCTTAGTTTCATGTTTTCACTTGCATGTGTTGTAAGTTTTTAACTGTTCTGGCGTCGATGGAGGCCCCTGTTCCAGGCAGTGGGAAAGGGGAGAGACAGTGGGGGGGGTGGGGGGTTGTGTCGACAGGGCTGAAGCCTGTAACCTTAGCCTGACACAGAATACACCCCTCCACCTCTGGAGGGGGTCAACCCCCCCCCCCCAGCTGCTGTGTCTCATTGTCCAACAGTCTGTCACGCGTCTGTTTGGAAGATCGTAAAACATGCAGACAAACACAAAATAAAACCCTGAATCATAATATTTTTATTTGAGAAAATAACACCTTGGACGAAAGTCGCAGTTACCCAGCAGACCTTGCATTCCTGCACGCCGCTTCTGACAGGGCCCCACGGGATTCAACCTCGGCGGTAAAGGCTAATGCGCTAATTACTCCAGCAGCCAGATCAGTCCCGGCACCCGGTACCCACCGCTGCCTTGCCATTCCCGCATGCCACTGCACAGACACACGCCACGTCAGCGTCATACCGCAGCCCGGCCTCGCATTCCAGCCAGACTTAATCCCACCAAAAGCTGCACTCTCACTGGCCCTGGGCTTACAGATGACGAGGCGGGAGTGGGCACATCACCATGGAGATGGCTGGGGGGGGGGCGTGGCCTCCGTGCACCTGTGCATGTCTATGCCGCATGCGGAGGCACAACGTCTCAGACTGCTGCAGCGGCTTCTTGCAATGAGACCGAGGAAGCAGGCAGTATCATATAAATATATATACATGCACAAATATGCAAACATATGTAAATACTTAAACCCCCCCTCTCCTCCTCAAGGTACCTTATTGATCAGTCAAGCACCCTGCTTCATATATTTTCATTAATTATTAGAAATTGTTTTTTTTGCTGCTGTCGTTATTGTCTTTAAATCGTGACCCTGGGGAATTCCAATGTCCTTGAACTTCTATACCTGTGCCAATGGCAAATCAAGTTTCAATTTGATTCAATTCAACATATACTCATATGGCATCCTAATATGAGAAATATACCAAGAAAGATGCAATGTATATTGTATATAATATTCAGGAGAATACAGAGTAAATGCAGGGTCATCAGCTGTCATGTATCTGCTGTGACACTCACGCTTTCAGACTCTCACACTCACACAACAGAAATCTTATGGCAAATCTGTATTATTCCAATATAAACCTAAAATCAGCTACATCAAAAGCATTGCGGTAGTTTGCAAACCCTACAGACTATTTATAAGATAATAAAACTTACATGTATGTAAATGCGTGTGCAGACTTGTTTATAATTGAAAATCTCACTCCAGCCAGTTGACCAAAGTTGGCAGCCCTGGTATGTAAGCTTTGTATTGTATGTATTGCATTTGTCATAGTGTCAGTCTGTCAGAAACTGTAAGTTGGGTCCAAGTCATTTCTGCTGGAAGCTGAGATGCTTCTGACATCAGCACAGAGCATTTCCCCCGGCAGAGCATCCAGCTGTGCGCGGCCTGAAGACCCTCTGCAACATTCAGGCCGCACTGGATTTAAACATCTGCTAAGCAGATAAGTCATAAATTTGGGACCCTTGTCCCATTAAGCTTCCCCCAGGCCGATCCAAGCAGGCCGGGGTGGCCAACACACACAAGATATACAAAGACGCTTCACATGACATTAATTCCTCCAAAAACATTTGCATTAGGAATACGCGCCAGCACAACGTTTGGAGGGGACCTCGTCATGCCCCGATCGATGCGAACATCCAGATGGATCCACATCTAAACATTTAGCGCACATCAGTAAATTACACAAAGCAAAACAGGCTGAGTACATTCAGAGACAACAGCGGGGAAGTTACACCTTAATGGCCTTGAAGGACAGGTGTAACAAATCACCCTGGTCACCTGACTCCCTCATACACAGCTATATATTCTAATTCAAGAGAGAAATCATGCAAATGGAAATGAGTAAATTTAAATGCAGTAGCCCAGAAAGTAGACTAATGGTTCACATCAGGAATTAAAGTCAAACTCCACAAAACAACAAAGCTTCTGGCCTCTGGTTAAACTCAGGCGTGCAGCTTTTCTGGTGGTCATAGCACACTTCCGCCCCCCCCCCCCCAAAAAAAAAAAAAAACTAGTACAGCAACACTGTCTAGCATGTTCAGTACACCAGATGACCACAGGGGTCACTCCCGAAGTGTTTTTCCTCATACCCACTATTTTGGTCTCATTTCGGTCTGACTGTGGCTCGACTCTAATTACTGTTTGACAAAGACACGTGAGCCGTGCGCAAATCTCACCCCCCCGCAAGTCAATCTCCACAAGAGCAGCTGCCACTGTTTCAGGCTGGATTTGGGGGGTTTGTTTGGGGGTCTGTTTGGGGATCTCTTTGTGGATCTCTTTGGGGATCTCTTTGGGGGTCTGTTGACAAAATGAGAGAGGGGTGTAGCTTTTAATGGAAATGCACCCATCTGTTGTTCTGCCTGGCATGCGGTCACTGCGCCTCGTGTTGGCACATGCAGGTCGAGCAGCAGTAGATGGCTGTGAGCCGGAGCAACTCAAGATACGAGGCCTCGCTGCCACTTTGGCGATCGCGCCATCCACCGGGCTTCATGGCACGACCTGACTAGCATGACGTTGGGGTGGGGCGGCGGGGGGGGGGATGTGCCAGCGAGGAATT
>JAODKF010000038.1:4149302-4176879 GCA_026779585.1 Mormyrus proboscirostris | reverse complement strand
TATATATATACAATTTTTTGGGGGGGGGGTCCTACCGATATTGAGGGGGACGCATCTCCCCGCTCCCCTATTTCCGACGTCCTCGGCTGTATCTATGCCTCTTATGTGCATGTGCCCCGTGATGGACAGACAACCTGTCCCAGGATGTACCCCTACCCCTGGCTTGTAGCCTGGAATCGGCTCCCCGCGCCACACCAAGGCGCGGATTGGAAGACGTCGGTAATCAATAACAGCAAAATAAAATGAGACTCTTAGTTGAAATCTTAGTTATTGAAATAGTTAATAGTTTTAAACGTTAAGTCCATGCCGCTCAGTGAACTGGATTGCCAGTCTCAGGACTGAAAGCTTCAGTCACGCATCGTTAGTATGTTATTTAAACGTGGTACCTTTGATGATGCTGTTTTGATTAGCAGACTGTAAACTAGCCTAATTGCCAGTGAGTTAATGACAGCGTTTCGCGCGTATATGCGCTACAAGGATTGAAAAACCTCAAACACGCCCCTGCCAAACCCCCCCGCCCCTCCCCGCCCCTTTAGCTGCGGGTAACGAGGCTCGTGCTCTAATGAGGGGGATTTAATGGATTTATAGCAGTTTAGGATTTTGGGTTTCTGCTGGGCTCCGAGGGACGCCTAACTGGTGTATAGCGTAAACCCCCGACAGTCCGCAGAGCGCGCACACACACGGCGGATCGCGCCTCCGGCCATGCACCGGCATGCAGGGCGGTAAATGATGCATTACCACCAAACTCTTGTTAAAACGTGGAGAATGCTATTAAACAATTACAGCACGACAGCAACAACAATGAGAGAAACAACAAAAGCAGTCGTGCTGCTTAAACGATCAGTTAGCGACAATTTATAAAAACTTGCATACGACTGCGCGCACACGTTTTCTGCGGGCCTCCGCCTCGAAACTATATTTTAGCTGGACGGCTTGTATTAAACACTGAAAACAAAACAACAATAATTATGCAGTATTTGTGTCTCTGTGCTCATAGCCGTGGTGGCAATATTGCTAATACGCATTATTATTGTTAAATTAACGAATGTCGACCGATCTGAAATTAGATTTAACTAGTTAAGTTTTGACCTGCTTAAAATGAGATAATTGAGATAATAGATTTTATGTGGTGATGGCGCGTGCTTGTGGTGAAATGCACTATGTATTTTGTATTTTTATCGATCACAGAAACGCCAAGCTCTTCACTTTGAAATTCGTTTTAACACAAGTACTGTATGTGAAATCGACAGATGTTTGTAGTAGAGATGTGCTCCTGTGTTTTAATCTAAATATACATATCTTGATTTAGATCCAAACTCGACACGGATGTGATAACGGCACATATAGATTCTCTTCAGTTTGTCCGATTCCCAGAGTAAAATAGATATCAGGCTATCAGACACACAATAACTTCAATGCACTTTGAAATTTAAGCATACTGGATGATTGTTGTTATTATTATTATTATTATTCACTATAGTTCTTCGCTCGTTCTGTTTTAACCAAGAGCGCTATTCTTATTAGAATTAACGACATTTTAATTTAAGTCGGCATTAACAGAGTCAACCAGTCCCCTGGCTGCTCGATCAATAGTAATTTGTTGATTACATGTGTCAATTGATCAAATGTCTTCTGGGGTCGGTCGGAGGTCAACCGCCGCCCCCAACACCTCCTTTCCTCTCAATTAGGTGCTAATCCGGGAAGTGCTGACCTGCTCTCGCGGGCACGGCCAATAGCTGCATGGCCACTTCCTAGTAATTTAATACGTCCAGCGTTTCCTAACCGTAACATGACAGTATCGACAACAGCTACTGCAGCAACAATCACACCATTAATAATTATTATTAGCAACATCATAATGGCATCAAAAAGTTAATAGAATAACAGTACTGTATATTTATTGTTTTTCTTAGGATTTTTCACTGTAAGAATTATAAATATTGTAAATATAAATATTTACTTCTATGTATTCGTCCGTAACACGAAATGGGCAGCCTAAGCCGTATGAACTAGACCTACCAAACTTGGTGGGAATATGTCAATTCTTACCCGCTACTCAGACCATTCCACCCAAAGCAGACAGTCAATGGGGGCGCTACAGCACAGTGTTTTATTTATATCCTGACACTAAATCCTGGACTCGAAATTCACTATACACCTGGGCCACACCCTTTGGCTAATTTGCATAATTTACAAGACCTATTTTTGTAAGTTACTCTAAAGTTTTCCTACCAGTACAGATAAATCTGGCATCAGACTAATCAGACCCCTGAGCTGATAATTGTCAAAAAAACGTTGACATTTGTACCACCTGACTACTAGCCACGACCCAAACTCAACCTTAATCATGCCAGTATTAATCAAACGGCTAGAACTCGGCCATGCCTTGGCCTATCTTCACCAAATTTGGAATCCTACTTTCCAGGGCAATGACTGGGACGCAGTAGTACACTGGCCGCATTTTATCAATAGGGGGCGCTACAACTAACAGAGGCATGTATCTCTTGACCTCCTTGTCCAATCCAAATAAAATTCAGCAGATACTCTTACTTCCTCTTCTCATCTACTTCTTGCCATGGTACTTATTTGATGAGTGTTTCTACTGTGATGTCAACGTGTCAGACATCACTCCTGTTACAGCAGTGTTCACTGCTGTCTAACTATGCAAGACTTTGGCCACCAAGGAGACTCACTTCATTTTCCAAAACTACACATACAGTGTTATTATGGCGACGTTCTGACCGCAGGACCTGTGAGTCACTGCTTGCAGTTATCTTTATAGTTTCTGATTATAATTCATATCCATATTCATGCTTTTAAAATTATAAAAATGTCCTTGCACTTCTACAAAATCAATATGGAAGTATTTACTGCTGTGGGGGGAAATATGTTGACAGCTGTTCAACTGTAAGTTCATTCACTAGGAATGTTTAAAAATGAGGTTGAATTCTCACTGTTGTTCCTCTGACTGCCTTGTGTGGGATTTGCAGTTTGTACAGGAGAAGATGGTGACAGTTGCTGAAGCCCATTGACTTTATTACAATCGCATTTTGGCAGGCGGTGTGGATAAACTTTGCAACACATCTAGATTTATTAGCAGGACGGAAGAATTTGTTTTCTTCGAATGCAGTGTAACATTTTCCTTTTAGCTTTTGATCCAAAACGGTCGGTAAGCAGTGTAATGACCCTCCTTCAACCTGCCCCTGTAACAGTTTGTTTTGGCAGATTCTAGGAATTTGCTGAATTCCAAGGAGGGAATGGGGGGGGGGTGTACTGCCTGCAAAAACCTCAATTAAATAAAAAATAACAGGAAAAGGAGCAGAACAGAAAAGTACAAAAAGAGAAAAAAGAATTTATTAAAAGCAGTCTTAATTTCCTCACTGTGGTGAACCAATACTGACTACCCGTGAGCGGAAGCAGAACACGGGATTTTGGGACTGAAAACTAGAATGATCCTTTAATGTGTCCGTATTCGTTCTCACTCTCTTGCCATATTTACGGCTCCTTTGTCAGTCAGAGTTTCTTCTCTTGTCATCGACTTTTCTCGTCTCACAAACACAAGCAGTACTGCAGCAGGGAGGGAGACGGGGTTGGGGGGGGGGGTGGCATCTGAAACCAATTAGGCCGCCGCTCCAGCCACCCAGAAACTCGGTGACGGATGGAGTTCTTGTATTTATAGCTGTGGTAATTGGCAACACACAGACACACACACACACACACACACAGACACACACAAACACACGCATCGCAGTTCAGAGCCCATGGGGCCATGGGCTAAACTCAGCGAGATTTATATGGAATTATGTAGGTGTGCCTGCGGTATTTGCACTTTCAGTGAGCTACAGACAAGGTGGAGTTAACAGGACGGTTCTCTTAAAATTTGTAGTTTGTGTAGTGATTCATTTTAATTTATTAGGCTTCACTAAGGGACGGCATTTTACTGAATCTGAAATAAAACACCGGAGCTTCTCTTCAAACAGCCACATTAGAATCTGCTTTGCAGGCTCTGCCAGTCCCTGTTTGCAGAGAGCAAGCCCCCAAATTTAACATTATCGATCACCCGATACCTGATTGGTTTTTTGCCCCGAATGCAAAGTACTGGGATTGGGGGGATTCCGGTCACATGACCGCCTCTTCGACCGGTTCGGAAGTCGGACCCGGAGCTGCACGTGGTGTCGGCGTGTCAGAGCCGCACATCTGCCTCTTGTTAGACCCCATAAATGGCTGCCATGTGCTCTGTTGATAAATAGGGGACTCTATTTATTGGAGCACAACAAATTGGCTACAAACACGGACACGCCGTCGACGCGCCATAAATACTCCGCGCGCTGAAAGTTTTAAAACGTGCTGCAGGTATTTTACAAGAGTCACCCCCTTTTTCAGTCCCATGTCTGAGTATTTTTTTTACTCCTTCCTTTCCCCTTCTCTTTGTTCGGTCAGGGCCTCGTAAAGAGAGGGACGGGGGCACAGCCACGCAGACGGGGCGGTGACAGAGCTACTCTGTGAGCATGTCACCCCCCGAAAGCCACCAGGAGTTCCTGAGGGTGCCCCCGGCAGAGCACCCCTAACCCAGTATAATTGCATATTTGGAGTTTATCTGGGTTTATGTGAAAATGCACAAGTTCTCCTTCTTTGGTGGTCCTTAAACACAACCATATGTCTAAAGGGTTTCCCCTCATCCTGCTCCTCCTCTCCTCTCATCTTGTTTCCTCTCCTCTCTCTTTTCCTCTTTTCTTCTCTTCATCTCTCCTTTCCTCTTCTCTTCTTTCCTTTCCTCTCCACTCTTTTTTCCTCTTCCTTTTCCTCTTCTCTATTCTCCTTTCCTCTCCACTCTTTTTTCCTCTTCTCTTTTCCTCTTCTCTCCACTCTTTTTTCCTCTTCTCCCCACTCTTTTTTCCTCTTCTCTTCTCTCCTTTCCTCTCCACTCTTTTTTCCTCTTCCTTTTCCTTTTCTCTCCTCTCCACTATTTTTTCCTCTTCTCTCCTCTCCACTCTTTTTTCCTCTTCTCTATTCTCCTTTCCTCTCCACTCTTTCTTCCTCTTCTCTCCTCTCCACTCTTTTTTCCTCTTCTCTATTCTCCTTTCCTCTCCACTCTTTTTTCCTCTTCCTCTTCTCTTCTCTCCACTCTTTTTTCCTCTTCTCTATTCTCCTTTCCTCTCCACTCTTTTTTCCTCTTCCTTTTCGTCTTCTTTCCTCTCCACTCTTTTTTCCTCTTGTCTTTTCTCCTTTCCCCTCCTCTCCACTCTCTTCTCCACCTTTCCTTTATCTCCCAGAGCAGTCTTGTTCATTTTATGTGTTAGTTGCCCATCCCCCCTGCCACTAATATAACCAGGTCAGGCCCATGGGTGGGGCATAGCCCAGGTGCACCCAGAACGCGGCCTGGGGGCCGGCAGGACCTGCGCGTGGGCAGACGATCCCGCGACACCTCAGGTCGGAGCGGGGAACCCGGGACCGCAGGCCTGCGGCGGGGGAAGGCTCAGCTCGTGTGTGGCCTTGTTTTTTTCTCCCTTTTTTCACTTCAGAAAACTGATCTGTTTTAAAACACGTGCTAAATATTACCATATTTACATTTTCCTGTTTCAAAAAGGCAAGGGGGTTGAGGGGGGGCAGGGCTTTTCGGTGCGGAGGGGTCCTGCACAGAGACAAGGCTCTGTTTGAAACTCTAAACCCTTTCATGCTTATTTATTTTACGATTCTGCAGGGCACCCTGTTTACACTTTAAGTGCAACATCTGGATTAGATAATTTGTTGGGAATTAACCAGGCCTAGATGCTTATCGACCTCGTCTAATTAAATCTACTTGATGTTTTTTTTTTCTTGTCCATTTCATGATTATTTTCTTTTACTAGATGTTTGTGTGTGTGTGTGTGTGTTATCCTTTTATTAGATAGTGGGAGGTGCCTAGTGTCATTAAATATACCCCTCCCCCCACCCTTAATGACTTATCCTCAATTTAAGCTCAAGTTGACTTTGTTTACCTTTCACCTCTGGCTACTGACGACCCCATGCAGTCACACCGGCGAGCGAGGCAGCCCTCGGTAATCTGACCGCTTATTCCCCTGTCGCTACGCCAACCGTTTCTGTCCATATTGTGTAGCGAAACCTGGTTCCCAGTACAGCCTTAAGCTTTAGAAAGTGAGCCAGTGTCCTGCACAGTGTGTGGCCGATGCTGTCAGCGTCACTCGCTCACTCACTGCCCTAAAGATTTGTACTTAAAAGCATTAAAGCCTCAAGTGCAACAGAAGTACCATTCAAGAAAAAAAAGGCTTTACTTGGTAAACACACAGCTATAAGTTTCAAAAGAAACTGACAAATGGAGATCCCTGAATCTATGTCAATAAATATAAATATAATTGATCCATACTGTAACAGTCTGTGCCCTGGCAGACTGCTAAAAATGTTGCCGTACACATATTTGTAATTCATCCATCATCTAGCCGCTTCTGCAGTCAACGGGGGCCTGGAGTCTCTCCCAGGCAGCGCAGGGCACAAGGCCGGGGTAGACACTGGATGGGGTGCCAATTTTTGCAATATCTCATTAGACTGGAAAAATAATACATTTGTCCCCTTAGATCCCAACGAATGAGGGATATTTCTCAAAATGACAATTTCCCTGACAACAGCTTCAGTTTTCAATTTCCTTGTAGCAGCCAATTCTGAACCTAATCACAAAATTCTGTAATATGGGCATAAATTAGATGCGTGTGACCCTGGGCTGCAGCCTCCCAAGTCACGTGTCGTTCAAGAGATTCTGATCTGTGTATGGATGGCTGGTTATTGTTTTAATATCTGAACTCTCCACTTCCAGAAATGCCGCGCTGGATTTTCCATGGCTCTGAAGTGGAAGTTGAAAAGTTCCTTTCCTTGTCATTACTCACTTGGGCCAAAAAGAAGGGCGAAGAAGAGGTTTAAAGGCAATGACTCAGAAACATTTTTTTTTTCGTCAGAATATAGGTTATAGTGTAGGCTGAGGGCCCGTGTGACCTCTACACGCTTATTCACTATGGTGTGCTGCAGAGAATCGGCCACCTTCCTGTTCCCTCATCTCTACCCAGAAGGTTTCCGGCAGCTCCTCTGCTGGTTCTTAGCCCCAGATCTGTCAGGGGGGGCCCAAGCTGGTCCCCCAGAACCCCAGAGAGAGATTCCCTCATATTCCAGGACGCTTGTCTCTGCCTGATTTGTGGCTCTTTTATTGACTCTAACCATCTGTTAATATGGTTTCCCTTCGCTCCGTGGCCCATGTTTGCCGACGCACGGGTGAGGGGAACGGAGACGCCAGGAGTAACGGGGATTATGGCGGGGAGGGGGAGGTGTTTACAAGGACATGTGGAGAACTTAACAGCAAGTGGTATGTAACAGCAAATCAGCTCGTGCCTCCCGGTGTCCTGTGACACGTGACCTCGTGCAGCTCCAGGCTGACGTGTCACGCTGATCTCTGACACACCGGAAACGGCGTCTGAGACGCGGAGCTGTTGATATGATTTGCCACGGAGTTTTCAGTCACGTTTCCGTGTCTGTGTGTGCATGTTTGTGTGATGATACAGATGTGCAGGTTCCTGGGGATAATTTATTACAGGTGAAGACCCCCCCCCCCCCCTCCCTACGGCAAGCCCCGTTCTCCTCTGGGGGTTCTGCAGAGCCGTTATCTCTGTGTTACCCCTCCTACTTTCCATCCCTCCAGTTCTGACCTGCTGTATATCTCTCTCCGACGTTTTAACGGCATGGCCAGAGCAAAATAAAAGACCGGAAGCTGATATGAGTCAATTGAAAGTGCAAGCTGGCTGAGGCCCAGCCCATCTGCCTGGACCCGGCAGCACAGAGAGGAGAGGGTGGCAAGCTGTGGCATACGGGCAAGACTCCCACAGGGCATCCTCCCCCGGAGCCGGCCGTCCCTGATGGGTAGGAAGGAAGAGACCCTGACAGGGAGAGGCGAGTATAGGTAGCAGGAGCCAGGCCCTCAGAGGGAGTGTGGGCCAGCCGCAGTCAGCCAGACATTCCTCCTCAATCTGAGCCTCCCCTCCACCCTCCAGTGAGCGAGAAATAGGGAGACCCAGGGAGGATAGAGCTCCAGGCCCCTCCGAAAGAATCTTCTGGAAGGAGCAGCAGCTGCGAGCTGTCAGATAAAAGGCTGGGCGGCGGCTATTTGCATAAACCCGCTCAAACTTCAGAAGTTGGGAGAAGGTCTAGGCCAGAACTGACCTCTGGGCCGGCTCCCTCCGCCACTCCGCCGGGAATTCTGCCACACGGCCAGCTCCCTCCGCCACTAGGCCGGGAATTCTGCCACACACAGCCGGCTCCCTCTGCCGATCCGCCAGGAATTCTGGCTTACGTGTTCACTTGTTCGCTGTTTTACATTTCGAAGGCTTGGCAGCCTGGCTCGCCTCATCTGGGTCCGAGCTGAACTCCGCCCCGGGGCACGGGCGGAGATGCCGGGAGGTGCGGAACCCGATCCAGGTCCCCTGAACAAAGCGGTTCAGCCTGTCGTTTCAGCTTTTTCCAAGTCAGTGCTTCGCCATGGACGTTAGAGGTCCAGCGAAACACCCTCCGCCACAGGAAAAGGCAGAAAACGAAACAACGGAACCCGCTGTCATCGTGTAACAAAAGCCTCTCTGGTCTGACTGATATTCTCACTCTGTAATTAACTAGTTGTATAACTTCTTGGCGATTTCACAAATAATATATCTACCGAGGTTCTACATTTAATGCTGTTCCCCTTTAAAAATGCTACATACTTGAATGATAAAATTAGATATGTGTAACGAAGTGATGTTAATTACACTTATCACCTAAAATCACAGTGGTGACATTAGGGGCTCCGTTTAGAGTGCATAGTCTAGCAGCTTGTTATGTCTGTCTTCAAACTGAGGCCTTTTATTTTGCGGTGTTGCTGTAGTACCGAAATTTCCCAAAGGGAGTGTTGGGGTGGGGGGGGGGGGTGACCCTGGGGCTCGTCATTTTTGCCACCCCTATGCCGCAGAAAGAGACTGTCACCCCACACGCTTCTCTGCCATCTGCTCTCTCTGCCCCCCCCCACCTGCCCCCGCAAGTAAGTCTCCCCTCAGAAAGGTGCGCTGTGGTCAGCAGTGCTTATATTTTGTGTAAATAATTGACTATCAGCTGTTGAGTACATTTTAGTCTTCAAGTACACGAGAGGCTTCGGTAGTAAGTACATTACATAAAAGTATGTTGTTAGATATACCTGGGACTCATATTTTATGTGTCAGTCCCTGCTATGAATGAAAAATCCTAGCCATGTCTTTTTGGGGTGTTTTGAGAGCCCATTGAACTTGATCCAGGGTTACAGCCAGACCACTTGCTCTCTGTCCTAATTAGTTATTTAATGGACCACCAGGGGGCAGGTCATCTGTGCCATCAGACAGGAGGGGGGGCAGGATGAGGGCACACGAGGTGTGGTGACTTCGGTGGGTCATCTGAGTGCAGGCACATGTGGTTTGCCACCCGCCTGCTGCCCCCTGGATCCCGCTGCCCCCTGGGTCCCGCTGCCCCCTGGATCCCGCTGCCCCCTGGATCCTGCTGGTGAAAATGATCACCAGACAATGAATAATCTGGCTCCTATATCTGGCCAGATCCCCCTCCCTTGACGCCATCTCCGGGTCTTTAATTATCAGTGATGACGAACGACCTCTAATGAGAGTAAATTATAAACAAGCACAGCTGACTTTGGGCCGCCTGAGCTCCTTGTAGCCCGCGAGCCGGATCGCCTCTTACGTCTGCGGTGTGAGGGAGCCCCGGCATCGATGGGGCACGATGAAAGACCCAGAGCTGCGGGGCCTCGTGCTTCTCCAGCCCAAAAGGGGCCCCAAAACTTCCTCTCTGTTTAATCAAACTCCTCCACCACATTAAAGCCATGTCAACCCACTCCAGCCCAGCGGGGGTATCTGCCGCTGCCCCAGTAAGAGATTACAGGTGTCACTTGGCAGGCTGCATACATGTGGGGGTGCATACAGGGTCTGTGTATGTCTGTGCAAGATCTGGGCAAAGGAAACCACAACGTTATCTAGTCCTTTGTCATGAACACATCCTGATGGATTTTTCTGCTTTGAGGGGAGGGGGATAAATCTGTCAGTAGACTCTGCTGGATTCCCACACTTATATTTTGGGCCCCCCCTTATGAAGTGCTGAGCCCCCTGAATCTAGCAGGGTATCCATCGCTCTAATGGCCCTGCACGCACACAAACACACACGCACACCCGCACACACAATCCCATCAATGCCGGATGCTGCCACAGACCTGGGGGGCCGACACCAAATGCGACGCCCCTCCCGGCAGGCAGTGTTGATATAGGTGATGGAGAACCTCACACATAGACAGCTGTGACTCAGAGAGCCTTTGATCAGAGAGCCGGGGACAAACACAACCATGTCGGCCCCAAAGCGGGGGCCAGGAGTGTCTCCCTATAGGTGGAAGGCAGAACAGCACCAGACAAGCACCTGTTTGCCCTCTGCTTTGCAGCAAAGATACGATTCTTGCAGGATATCGCTATTATTATTATTATTACGATAGCACCACCAATAATAATATTTATCAATTTATGGGACCGTCACCACAAACGTTTCATTGTCTTCTTAGTTTATTTCACGTACCAATCGTGGTTGTCTTTTCATTTATAACATAATAAATACATGAAATACCAGATCCGCTTATTCTAAAAACAGATTCTGGGTTCGATTACCTCGATTATACACCATTTTGTTCAGTAAAGGGGACAACATGGTTATAGGAACAGTCAGCAATCTGCGCGGCTGACCGTCTTGACTGGCGAGTTCGGCCTACACACAGTCAGCGATCGCCTGACCGAAAGGCAGCGCCGTCACCGCGTGTGTGTACGTGACATCAAACATTCATATGCCCTAAACCAGAACCATTGTCTTTTTCTGTTTTTAAAATCCAGAATTTTTTCCAGAAAATGTAACGTTTTCTTACTGACCTATTTCCACCCGTTAAATGCTTCCTTTATGGTCATTTATAAAGACATAATATTTACTACAATTAACTTGAGTTTGTGCGCTTATCTGTTTTGTAAAACCTCATGTTTGGATTAATGCCTGGACTTTTAGGCTGTAGTAGAAAATAGAATGATGCAATGTAATTACAGACGACTTCTTAAATAATGCTTTTTAAAAATTCTATAAAGCAAGAATACTAAGCAAGTAATTCATTTTGTATTTTCAATATTAACACACGTGCTTGTCAAAAAAAGTGATATTTTTATAATCCGAAACATGCCTGACTGGGGGCCACGGGAAAATTCGATTTTATTCCGGAGAACTACAATACATAAATACAATTTATTTTCAATATAGAGCAAGTCACACTACCAACTCGAAGAGACTCTCTCTTGCAGCTTGTGCCAATTTACAAGAGCCCGGGGAGGGGGGTGGGAGGCAAAAGTAGTAATGAATAAATAAATTAATAAATAAAGGCTTTGAAATGCGAGTGCATCGGATCTTCAAACGGTCAAGTCCGCTGCCAAGCACAACTTACAAACACACTCCTGCGTCCCGCCGTTTATTAAGCCCTGACGCCTTTCCACGGAAAATTAAATTTGACAAAATAAATGAAAAGCAGAGAGAACCTCGGGTGGATTTCAGTTGTTTCTTAACGACGGACATCCTCTTCCTAAACTAAGAGTAAACAGGTTTTTGAATGATGCTCGCTTTTTAAAAATATTAAATAAATAAAAGACGAGTCGTCATTTATTTGACATAGTTTTGAAATGATGCCGTTACTAATACAATCCAAATAGCTGAGCTGCAGCAGCAGCAACAACAACAACAACAACAATAATAATAATAATTTACCCTGATATAAAGAGAAAGTGTTTAATCGTCATCAGTCTTCATGGGTGTTGGAACTAATACACGTACTAATACTTTATTGCAACATAGTCGTCTTAATCTCTAAATATAAAATACATTTAGGAGAAACATGCAACGTAGTTCTACTGTGCTTTATCAAATTATCGAAATGTTGATATTTAATTGAAAACATCGTTCTTTCGTTTTATTTTGACATAAAATCGTGCTAACTGCCTTGTCTCACAGCGCAACAGTGGCGTATCTCCAGTTCCTTAAGGAGCTGTCCGTTTTTTTCCTGGGCACGTGTAGTCTTATCGTTTCATTAATGACAGACTCCTTAATTAGTAAACGTGTACTTTACTTGTTTGACAGCCTCGCCCTGTCCGCCCTCTTCGCTGCGGGATGTTACTCACGTTGCCGGTCAAATGCCCGCTGTAACGTGGCAGCGCGACGCGAGCCGTCACCGAGCGGAGCCCGAGAGCGAGACAAGCTGCAAAAATAATCGCTGCCAGCGGCTGGGTAGCGAGGAGCCGGTGCTGGAGCATGTGCGAGGCGGTGCAGCGCTAACATGCTCCATAAGTGATCATGGAAACTGTACTCGCAAAACAACACATGTTTCAACTTTGGTTGCGAGGCGGCTTTTACATGGCGAATTGCATCGGATCAACAGACGGTGGAGAATCCGATTCTAACTCCTTCATCTCAATGATGTCATGAGATGAAATCATTTAGAAGGATGACAATTCAACCAGAGGGAGGAAACGCGCAATTAAAACAAAATTAAGTTTAATAAAGCATTTCCATGCCGTGGCTA
The DNA here is from genome assembly GCA_026779585.1 of Mormyrus proboscirostris. Classification (NCBI taxonomy): domain Eukaryota; kingdom Metazoa; phylum Chordata; class Actinopteri; order Osteoglossiformes; family Mormyridae; genus Mormyrus; species Mormyrus proboscirostris. Next base: position 4,164,245 of record JAODKF010000038.1, on the reverse strand, counting down.
TATTATATGTATAGGCCTACCGGATATTATCTTATATAGTTTTTAACTTAGAAGCATATTATTTTGTTATTCAATAATTCCTTCACTCAAAATGTAACTGTATTAAATGGTACGGTTAGGGTTAACTGGAATTAGATGATTCATTACTTATCACTGATGATTCGTAATACTTATTCACGTTTAACTTTAAAATACAAATGCAATGTAGCCAATATTGACCTCACTAGATCGCAGGCAACTTAAGCGTAAATAGTAGACCCGTAAGAAAACTTACTGTTTTCGTACGAATTTAATGTAACGTGCATGAGTTTTATTACCCAGAACTGTGCAAAAAATTAAATTCAGTTGCGCCTGTTCGATCGTATGACGTGATAATGTTTGTCTTCCCTTTTCGGCTCGAATGTTTTATTCATTATTCATTATAAAGATCATAAAGAATCTTAGAAGCTTTGTTTATGAGTGGTGAGGAAATGTAGGTTTTTAACTGTGTATTTCAGCTTCCTGTGCCATCTGAAAATGATTTCCCTCGGTACTATAAGCGTAACCTCGGGCACACTGAAATATATACTTTCTTCCAACTGCCAGACTCTCCAAAGGTGTACAATCCAGGATTTGTTTGGATAAATTCTCCGTCTGTGTTATCTAAAATCTTCGAGGGCTCACAGGAGATATACCTCATCAAATCAAATTTAAATCTAAATTATATTATTCGCCTCACTTGGTGGTTTCAAATATAAGACAAAGAAAATGTTTTAATTACGACATGAGAGTGGGAAAAAAACTGCTAGTGCTCCGAAGTGCAGCCACAACGCTGTGTTTTGTGTCCCTTTCACTACTTCTCGAAGTTGGACAAACTGAAAAGAAAAACAAAAATTAGAGATAATTGTCTGTGTCCAAACATACGAATCGGGCCGCTGTTTTGTTGAGTCGCCCGGCTTATGAAGAGATCTCCCAGTAGGCGATCTCTCTCTCGCGGATGACCTCTTGTTTGAGCCTTGGAGTAATAGACAATGAACACTGAAAAGCGAGCAGATGGGCAACAATTTTCTCTCTTCTGTTTCGCCTTACAGGGCAAACTTATATTTAACAACGCGCTGCGCTCACTTTCAAATTGCAGTTTCTGACAGAAGCATTCTTAAACCGCGATAATTGCCTTCTGCTGACTTAAATCTGCTGAATACCTATAAATATTGTAATGTCATAACCTTAACGTAATCACATTGTCAAACACCGGGAATCTGTTAGAATTATTTCTTCGTTTAGATAATGTTGGTTTATCCTTTTATGTTCTGTAAGCTCTTATTATGAAATTTTGCTGAATGAACAGCATCATAATATTTATTATATTTAAAGTGATATTTAAATGTAATGTTAAAACGGTCGTCAGTGAATTCTATATATTATTACCGCTATTTTGAAAACAAGCAAAGAATTTGAATAGAAAAAAAATAAATTGCAAGACGGTGAACTTAAATTAACGAAAATTACGTTTTTTATTCCAAATTGTAAAGAAACAAAATAATCGAAATAATCATAATTCAGCAGTTAAACACGGAACAACGTTTTGCGTTTCTCCCGGGGGCTTTAATTTTCGAAGATAATTTGACTTACGTAACGTTACATTTTTATCGGTGCTTTTTAAAGACTGCTTCCGTACCTCAGAGTTTTTTCGGAGAAAGCTCAGTGCCTCTTGGGTCCCGCTCTTCAAATTGCATAACTGTGACTTCTGCGACCCCAAAAGTGTTTTTAACGTCGGGCGTTAATAATTCGATTAGACGCTTTCTGTCTAACACGCAAATCCCGAGTCGTAAAGTTATTGGTTTATTGCAAAAATAATAGATCTTTTCTTTTTTATTAATTAATATATAGTTAAGGTGGCGTTAATGTTCGGGTGACATTTATGCAGTCCTCTTGGTAGTTTAGCCTGCATGTAGCCTATGTGTACGCGAGACATCTGTCATACATGTAGTATGTAGGTAGGCCTTTGGAAGCTCCCTGGCTGAAAAGAAACCCTCGAGTCTCGTTTCCACCACCCGTCCGCGCCGCGCAGGGAACCGAGTCCACGGCAGCATATTGGCGAGAATAGACCGGGCCCCAACAAAGCCGCGCGCCGCTGGGGCTCCCCAGGTCTGAGCTAGGGAGGCGGCGGTTCGTGTGATGAGACAGAGGGGGGCAGCGGGGCCGGGTCCTCACTGCATTAGGCAGTAATGGGTTTGGGATGACCTAAACGATTTGTTGACTGGGACAATAAATCTGTTGTGTGTTTCTTGGCATACTGAGGGAGGGATTACAAGTTGTCGCACAAAGGAATGCAAATTGCAAGCCAAACTCTGAGAGAGAGCTTAGAAGAGGCCACCATTCTCCGCATTTGTGTGGATCCCCGAGTCTTTTTCTCTATTTTATGTTTTTTCTATTAGTCTTAATAACTGTGAAGGGTCTGAAAGTAGTCACTGTATTCATCTCAAATCAATGGATTACCAACTCCGACCCCTACAGACCTTGAGATTTGCATTCTATTGAATTATCGACGGTATGAGGTGACCAAGAGAACAATGTCGTTCGTCGTTAAGTGTGTTTTTGAAAAACAGCCGGTCCACATTCTGTTCATATTCTGGTCTCTACATGCATATATCACAGGGCCAAGTAGACAATCACTTTTAAGGAACTTGGGCTTTGACATGACAAGCGCGACGGGGGTGAAATTATTACAAGCAATACATTCTTCCTATTTTGATATACAGAAATAAATCCGGGGATCTGTAAAGTAATGTGTGTAGCTTTGCTTCACAATCCCATTTTTAAGGGCTGTTTATCCACTTCATACGAAAAAATTCACCTGTTAGAACTGTCGCATAGTTACGGCTACGGTGCGAATGATTAATGGTGACCATCCGCCAGTATTTCCGTATTCTCTATCACTTACACGGTTAAGGTTATACGGTCCTGTTCAAGTTCTAATTGCTAGTAAAACTAAAAATATTTATCTTCTAATTTAACATGATGAATTTCTGTTCTATTCTGGCATTATTTACAAATTATATTATTAATATTATATTTCACTTAATGTCATTAGTAAAGACTTAAGACTTAAATTTATACATTTTTTTAAACAAGGGCTTTAATGAGGATTATCACGCGGCATATGTAATAAATGTATCAATAAACATTATTGTTGGGGCAGCAGTAACAGCCTAGTATACCATCACTACTGCTGCGGTTGTACATTTTTCCTTCATTCATCGAATTAAGGGAACCTGCAATCACTACCTCCTTCTAGCGGCTAAGGGGCGCAACGCAGGTGCGGTGGCAACGATTTTGCTCAAATTACTATTACTGTATCACTAATGTATAAAGCAAGGCTGATTTTTTTCGTGATTTTTTATTATAATCCCTCCGAAATTATGGCTTCATCTCGATGTTATTAATAAATCAAAGATGGAAATCATTTAAAAATGTTATGCATATTTCTAATAACGTAAATACTAATTGAGTACGGATTACGCATTTATTCCAGGAGGATGATTTTATCTTCAGCTCGACTGCATTGATTAAAATGAATTCTGCGATAAGATACCGCAAAGCGTTACTGAATCCGATTATTTTAATAACAGCGTTTTTTCCAAACAGCATTTAGTGGTGCCTTAAAGTTATCATAACTGAGGGTAACAAAGGAATTTTACTTAAGCATTCATCTTACACAAAATTACATGCCTAATTTTCTTTATTGATATCCCTTCGTTAAATAGAATTGGATATCATTTAAAAGGTTTATACGTGTTTACAAGTCACCGAAATATTAACGTTTATTGTCTAATATATAATGCAGTTTATTTACTTAAGTCTGATGGTTTTGGGGCATCTATCATGTCATACCATCAACCCATATGTGGAATCCCCTGTCCCCGTGTCCCGCTTGGGGCCTGTCTGTACCTGGCGTCCTCGTGATTCCCTCTGCAGTAGGATATTACTTTCACAGAAAGTCCGCCTAGTCTGAGATACTGCGGGGCGTGGGTGCACCTCCCGTATCGCCGCTGTGCGGGGCGTGAATGTTTTGCGGGAGAGGACCTGCTGCTGCGTCGGGCTGAGCTGTGCAGTTCGCCCTGGGAATCACGCCTCCCTGGGTCTGCATCCCCGTGTCCTTCCCTCCTTCTTCCAGGAGTTTCGGGAGGCGTGCACGTGCTTTAATTAAAAAACAACAACATTATGTTAGCGCAGCTAAAAGGGGGCAGGCAGCACCAAGGCAGTGATCCAACCCAGAAAAAAACCCTGCTGTAATCGGGCAGGGGTGCATTTCCAAGAAGCACAGCTGAAAACTACGTTAGCAACTTACATAGTTCTAACTATGCAACAGAATGGGTGAAACTACATACAGTAAGTTGCTAACCGTTAATTTTGGTAACGCACCCCAGGCTGAGAAACGCCACGCCAAACCCCCATATTTTTTTACCCTGAGTTCTCACTTGAAGATTTGACTAATACGAAAGTTCAACATCTTCAAGTGAACCTTAAAAAGACCAAACAACGGCATATCACCATAACGCCGGCTCGTAAACATGCAGGCGGCCGCTTTATTCATCCGCGTCTGCCTGAGAGGTGGGAAAAAAAATACGTTTCCCGGTGAGAAAATATCCCCCACTCCGTTTGAAGGCATAAGCTATGTTTCATTTAGCACTCTCCACTTTGCTAATTATGAATCTTTTCAGCGGGATGCTACCATGGTTTCCATCTGGCATAGCACGGTTCTACGAACTCAGGAGCAGTTTGGCTGCAACATTGATTAGTATAGATTACTACACCATAAAGGGCTAAGCCACTGGGCAGAAGAAACCGTTCATGAGCAGTGGAACAATGACCAGCTGGCTTGAGGAGGGACCATGTCCGCCAGAAAATGTATACAGTAAGTTGCCAGGGTAACCCTGTTAGCAGAATGCAGATCAGCCCAGATACTCTAGTGTTACCCACAATTCTGTGTGATTACTGGCACTTTCATATACAGAGAGGCAGGTGGGAGTGACAATCAGCCCCTAACCATTGCAGAGTTTTTATTTTTTTTAATTCTGAATTGATCAATTTGCCTCTTTTTCTTTTTTGACTCCCACTCAGGGATTGCAGGGCCCCATAAAACCGCTTACTTACCGTAGTGCCGGTACGGCGGCGGAGAGGTCAGTGTTATCCAAACACACCCATCCGGCTATTTGCTATAGCACCCTCCATCCGGCAGGAAGCCGCAGAAATCAGCCCGTCTCTTCAATCAGGCCGCGAGCGGCGGGGCGAATGCATAATGACATGGGCGGCGTGGCGGACTCAGGGCCTGGAACAATGACGGGGGGCCGAGGAGAAAAAGCCGGCCTTATTGATGTCACTGGCCGCTATTTTGCTTGTCTTGTTGTCTGTTTACAGATGGAAACAAACAAGGGAGCGGTGAAGGTGAGACGGTGGAGTGTGGAGGCGCTTGCCGGGTCAGGGGGAGGCCGCCGGGGCACATGTGCGCTTAGCGATGGTGCCGTGACACCCAGGACGCGTCAGGACCGCTTGAGCTCCACGTTCCACTAGCCCGTTAGCGGTCGGTAACCGCGTGCAGCTAATCCTCGTCGCTCTTCCCCATCAGGGGTTCACCTTGAGAGCGGAAAGCCCTGCAGGCGTCCTCCCAGGTGCCTGTTTGCTCAGCACCCAGACAGACACTGGTTACTGCCACAGACCTTTGACCACATTAACTCATTTTATTTTTATTACGGGTTCGGTTCTCACGCGGCCCTTATTGTCTTAGCGTGAAAGGGTGCTGCGCGCGGACCTGGGCTGATCCAGGGCTCCAGTCGGACAGACGGACACCGGGCCGACGAAAATTTAGGAGGAAGGAGGGCAAGACTGACAAAGGGATATTAAAATGGGGGCTCTGAGGAGGAGGATCCTAGGCAGAGATGGTGGTGGCGGTGTGGGGCGGGGGGGTTGGGTTCAAAGCGAGACGCCGGCAAAGTCCCATCCCCACTTCAGATTGTTCCTGTCGGCTCGTTCCCTCGTCCCCAATAAAAGGCCTGACGAGGCTTTAAAGCCCCGAGGTCCAGAGCGGCCGCGCACACAAACAGGCCGTTTTACGAGGCAGCCCTGCAATCAGCCATTACCTTGACTATTGAATTTTAAGTGCAGGCTGGCCTTGGAGTTACCTGGATACACCTGAGACCGGGTGATAAAAACAGGCCTGTGGGCAAACGCAGAGGCTCATATCCCATCATCCTCCTCTCCTGCCACATCTGTCCCCCAGCATCAGCCTCTGTCCGCCCCGCTGATCAGCAACATGACATGTTTAAAAACACGCAATGCTCAATCTGCTGCTGCTTCTGTTGTATTATTCGCCTGTAGCATATCAGCTTTTGTTGCCATATTAGCCTGGTTGCTAAGCAGAATGAGAGACAAATTATTTAAATTTGGCTGTCATTTTTGACCTTAACGCACACATGTGTTTGGCTGTGTACATGAGCATGGTGTGTCTGTACGTGTGTGTGTGTGTGTGTGTGGCACTGGGTATGTGCATGGGTGTGTGTGCACGAGCGCACCATGAGTGTGTATGTGTGCTTGAGCATGCCGCAGACGTGTATGTGTTTGCACATAACCACGTCGCATGTGTGTATGTCTGAGTATGGCACATATGTATGTGTGTGTGTGTGTGTGTGTGTGTGTGTGGGGGGGGGGGGTTTGCATAGATTATATTTGAGGACCAAATTGTCCCCAAAGTGTAGTAAGTGTAGTAAAACCTGAAATCTTTTAGGTCCTCATTTGGATAACCTCAGTTTTATAAAAAATCTGTGAGTGCAATCAAAAAAGTGAAGTCTTGTATTCGGGTTGGTTACTTATGGTTAAGGTTAGGGATGGGTAGGAGTTAAGAGTGTTGTGATGGGGATTAGAGTTTTTCCCATAGAAATGAAAGGAAGGTCCCCATTAGATAGGAAGACCAACTTGTGTGTGTGTGTGTGTGTGCGTGAGTGCACCGTGTAAATTTGCGTGTTCCTGAGTGGGGTGCATGTGTGTGTGTGTGTGTGTGTGTGTTTGTCCTCAAAGCATTTAGCCTCAGTTTGCCAAGCTGTCACCCCCCCCCCCCCCGCCCCAGCACTGTCCTATTAACAGTGTTTGAGGAGCACTGAGCCAGACCCAGCTGACCTCCACCTTCTCCCTGACCTCTCGTACTCTCCCTGGGGGGTAGCAGGCAGGCCGACCGAAAAGTGCGGGGGGGGGGTGGCTGGATCAGCCGTCTGACTCCGAGCAAACAGACAAACACCTTTCTGTCTCTGTCTCCACGTCGCTTCCTCTCCCCCCCTCCTCATGGCTCTACGCCCATCCACGGGGGGACCCTGCCTTTCAAATCCTCCCCTTCCTTTCATGTAATAAAATCACCCCAAATGAGATTTATGAAGGGGTTTGCTCTCACACCCTGCGTTCGGGATAAAATATTCAAACCGTACCCCGGTTACGACCCCAGCGGCGTGAGGTATTTGCTGTGTGGAGCGCAAACACAAGTACGTTTTAACGCAGAGCACTTACAAAGACACGGCGTGATTAGTGTAATTGCAACTCTTTTTTTGGTGCACAGTTCACCAGGTTTCTGTTTTTACGCTCCTGGTGTCATCAGTGAGCTGCCATTCTTAATCAGAGCTGGAAACCTTTTGCCATGGATCAGCTTTTGGGTCGAACGACGATTCGCGGCTTGTAGTCGCCGGCAGAAGGAGGTATCCGCTATGAAGAGGAGAGCTGATGTGTCCCGGGCCGAGTGACATTTGTTTCTTCTCGATCTGCTCTTCCGGCTGAGGCCTGATGTGCTCGTGATTAGCATATTTCATTACCACGCGTGCTAACTGGGCAGCATCAAAGCCATCGGCTGCCAGCGCTGGACGCAGCTATTCCAATGTTTTCTGCGAGAATGAATTCGCTGCCGCCTGTTTTTGAGGGCGCCCTCTCTGGCGCGCCGCCTCCGATATCAAAGAGAACCCTCTGCACATGTGAAGTGCCCCTCATGGGACCCCGAAACGTCACGAAAACCTGCGAAACGCCACTTTCGCCTGAACGCCGCTTGGCGCCTACAGCGCTCCCCTCCCCAGTCGCACCGACACTGAGGTGAACAAATAAATATTTCGGCGCTAAGTGGCACCATGCCAATGTATAGGTTTGTGCCTGATGCCATGCTTTGTGGACACGCCGGAGCAGGTATACAAACACACAGCTCGCCCCCTCAGGCGATGTGCAGGCTCATGACGACGATGATGCACGGCTCCCGGTCACTCTTCATGAGGCTCATACTAAGTTTAATTATCAGCCCCACCTTCTAAATTCACCCCCACCCCAACACCCCCAGTTCAATTCAATTTAATTCCAGTTCAGTTTCAGCTCAATTCAACTCATTCACTAAAAATGATCTAGGCCAGTCTTCACGTATAAGAAGAGCAAGGAAATTATTCAACTTCTGCATGTCAATATGCGGCTGTCTGAGGCACCTGTTTCTAATAGGCCAAGGTCAGACTCAGCCAAGGTCAATCCAGATCCTACTGGCTCTATCATACTATTAACCCTAACATGCATTACGGCTCGCCAATCTGGCACAGCCCATCACTGTGCTAAACACAGCTAACATTCCGAACGGCACCAACAGCACAGCGGCAATGCAGATGTCACCTCTGGCTCCCAGATCCGCGGGCCGGACGAGCGCCGCCGGTGACACGCTGAAGATGGCGTTACAGGCTTTGCTGCTGACTGCGGCATCAGCACCTGTGTTGTGCTGTAAAGCCACCTAACAAACCAGTGCTAAACCACAGATCCTCTAATGCAGCGTTTCCCCATCCAGTCCTCGGGGACCCACAGACGGTACAATTTTTGCTCCCTTCCAGCTCCCAGTAGGAGCAAAAACATGGACTGGCTGTGTGTCCCCGAGGACCGGATTGGGACACACTGCTCAAATGACATGGGGCCCAATTTGAGGACCTGCCAATGCTGTCACATCACCAGAGAACAGCTAGATTACCACCGGGGAAATCCCTAAAATGGGGGCATCACTGTCCCGGCTTCAGCAAGACACAATGCCGGATTTTCCCGAGTTAATGCTGAACAGTATAAACGGCTCAGTTGGTCCCCCTGGATAAAGCTGGCAGGCAAACTGAGCAGCATAATTATGGATTTTTCAGAACTTTTAGGTCCTATTTTATATACAGACCTAACATCTGAGCAGGTAGGTTGTGTAAAAATGTAATGAATGGATTAGTAAATGCTATTCAGTCTTGTTCGTGTTTATCATAGACAAACGTTTTGATGGTAGCTCAGAGGAGGACAGTTATGGTTTATGTAAATATGAGGTGCATAGTAGGTTTGAGGAGCTTGAAGACAAAGTCAGCTGTTCAAATCCTCCTTGATCCACCCATTATTTAAAATGTCAAAACCCTTGAAGGGCTGTACCCTTTTCTCCCTGGCCTCTGTCCCTCTCAACCCAGCAGCACTCTGATGAACGCACACAAATGATTTGGTGCCATTTTAATCCAAAGCCATCATCTCCAGTGTATCTGAAGGGATTCGGCTTAATTTCCTCACTTAGAGGAGCACACAGCACTGGCCCCTCTGGGCTTTGAACTCATAACCCACTGGATACACATCCAGTGCCACCTGCTGCTTAGCTTCCTCTCTTTCTCCCCCTGGAGCCGTTCAGCTCAGGTCCCCCCCCCCATCCCAAGGTCACCTCTACATGTAACGATGGCTCTCCAAGGTGAGGTGCCTCTGTTTTCTCTCTGAAGTGGGCTCTAGACTCAGCCACAAATGAGTGTTTCAGAGCATCACTGAAAGTGGACACGTCTTCCAGAAGAAGCCACACACAAGTTCCTGTAGCTCAACAAGCGGAGCATTGTAGGGACAATGAAAAGGTTGTGAGTTCAAATCCCAGACAGCATGTGCAAATTATTACTCTTCCATCCACTGTAAGTTGTTCTGGCTAAAGATCTCAGTAGTAGCTCTCTAACCCTGAGAATTAGACATAACGTTTCAATAATATGTTCTTTGCATTCTCTGCCTCAGAAAACATATAAAATAATAGTGTATTGAAACTTTAACTCCATGAAATGCCGCCTTAGGTGACATCTGGATGGACTGTTATCCAGTGCCGGCCTCCCAGCTGGTCTCTCTTTCCTGGGATCTGCTGCCAGCTCAGTTATGGGAACTGGATGGAAGGATGAGAACTATATTACTGATTATCTGCTTAGCAATATCCATATTCTTTACGTTCATACACATATTGATTTGTTACTCCAAAGACGCATACACAGAATGATCCTTAATTTACACTATCGCTACTATCAGCAAATGTATGTATACGTTTAATACTTGTGCTTATTTGCAGTAACTCCAGTTGATAGTCAGGAATTGCTGTATGTTTAATTTTAGCAAATACTTTTGTGTTGAAGGTTTACTATTAATAAGCTAAAATAATATGGTAACATTCTGAAGAAATGTCACCAGAACCATAAATAAATTGCTGGTTGTAAGAAGATAGATTTTGAAAGCCATTGTGTTCATTTGTATCATATGTAATACAAAGTTAACTATTTCATTTGACTGATCGATTGATTAACACCATGAAATCCCCCCCCCCCCCATTTAACTAGTATAAGGTTGGTAGGAAAGGAAAGGCATTGTGTTATTTTGCCTCAATTTCAAAAACGTGGCCAATCTGTGCACCACGTATAACACAAAAGCCTAATAGTAGTAACTGACCTCACCCGGTGGTCCAAGGATTGAAAGTCAGATTGATTGCCGTATTTCCTTAAATTGACAGCTATTTTTAAAAAACAATTTAAAAACATTAGAGAATCACAAGGGTAACGCTAGAAAGCTGTATTCGTTTTAGTTTGGTTACCAGCGGTGATTTTTAACAACCATATCGTTTCCGCTAAGTCAAGTCGGGTTTGTTCCGCTTCCTCTCCACTCTGAGGCCCCTGGGCCTTTGCCAGCCTTAACCTTGGATTCCCCCCAGAGCCGCTCGCGAGGGGAAAAGTGGAAAAGGAGGTGGGGGGAAAAAACCGAGAACCCGGCGCATTATATGCTTTAACATGGCTGGCAAATCCACGCCGGTTAAACAAACTTAACCTTCATTTTGCGAAACCGAGCGAATCAAAGGGCTGAGAACGACCCGCGCAAGTAATTACCGCCGAGGGAGAGCAACAGAGAAGCGGGGATGAGAGGAGCGGGCGCGAGGAGAGGGGCCAGGAACGGAAAAAGGGAATCATTTAAGAAGATGAAGCATTTTTAATGAGTTTGCCCAGAAATTGATTTTCCGTTCTAATCTTTTATTTATATGCATCCTGAGATCCCTGTCTTGCCCAGCAAAGGGTCAGTCAGCTCTGAACTCTGTCAGTACCCCCACTCCGTCAAACAACACCCCGATGCCCAGGGAAAATGGTATTTTAGCAAAAGCAAACATTGTCCTGTCGTGGCTTAAGGGGCGAAATAGCTGTTTGTTTTAAAACGTGTTCTCCTTTGCTAAGCATGAAACAGTGGAAGCATAAAAAGGACTTAAAAAGAAAAAAACAACAAATTAAACTATGAGACTCAGAGGACAAAGAAAACTATTCATTATGGAGATGTTTGGAATTAATTACGTTAATTACATGTCGCGCAATTTTTAATATATGTGTGCGTCATTATTATTACTTAGTGCAAATACGGTGGAAAAACTACAATATCCTAAGTCCCGGCGCGAAATAATTTCCAGCCAAAACACACAATATCAAGAGTCGTTTTCACAGCGCCGATTTTTTTTTTTTTTTTTATTTCAGTTGGACTGGTCTGTGAGACGCGGTAGGAATTCTCCCTGGACAGCTTTGAGCGGGGAAAAAACCGCAATTTTTCCAGTGTCAGTCTGAATATAAACAACGTTATTATTACAACAAATGTAAACAAACATTCTTAGAATATGCACTGTATGCACATAATAACGACAGTATTAACAATGCTTAAACATCTAGGCCTATGCTGTTAGTTTTCACAATATAAACTGTAAGTAGTGAAATCACCATTTAAGTAAATCATTTTCATTTATCATTCCAGTCAAATGGATTTTAAATGGATTAATGCCGCTCACCATACAGGCCTGTAAACGAAAAACACATGAAGATCATAATATACTGTTTGTTAAAAATAATATGGTGCGGATCTAGCCAAACGGGGTACAATCAGAACTCCGGAAAAACTGTAATATGACATCATTGCGAATGAATGCTGCTTGATTGCAGTTATATAGTGTAAATTTTAAGGCAGGATAGGGTCGGTTGCATCATGTTTGTGACACAACTATTATTGTACAAATGCTCATCTTAAGATCGTGCTGTGCTTTGTATAACTGATTTGTGTATTACTTTGTTATATGCTTGATTTCTTTGCGTGGAAAAAATCAAGACAACAGTTTAACGAAGAAACATAAATACACCTACGTGCGAAATTTAACAGCATTTTAATGGCGGTCTAGGAACTATCAGTGTTTTGGATCTGCAAACTAATCGGATTGACTGTGGCGAAAATGTGATTTTTAGTCTAATAAAGACACGGTGTTACAGCATCAGAGCCTCAGTGATCTCATTCCGTATTTTTTAAACATATCATTATGAATAAAATATTATTGTAGTACTGAGATTATCGTCCCTATCCTAAATAAACATCCCATTTCAATAATAATCGCTAGTATTTGATATCCACCCTAAAAAAGAAAAGAAAACGATAGCCTAATACAATATAAAATATTTTGAAGACCTGCTGTAATATAGAACTGTTCTCAGAAAATCGGAGTAAAATTTTTAAATAAAAACAAAGCAACGAATTAAATTAGGAACAGTTTTAGCAACAGCGTTGTAGTCGACACGCTTAACTGACAGTTTAAACATTTTAAATATGGAATCGTAGGGCATTAGTCCTATTATTATTGTTGTTGTTATTACATTTTCTCTTTAATACAAGTGTATCTTTTACTATGCCAATGCACCGCGCATGTTTGGCGAAGGACTCCCACACATGTGCTCTCGTTGCCATCTAGCGATATCCCTTCGCTCTCAACATGCGTCAGAAGTTTCATGCCGTTCATCTGCGCAGCTGAATAGAGCTCGCGCTCTTCTCGATGAGGTTATGCTCGCCTGCTTTGAACGTAGTGGAGTGTGGGTCAGAGATTTGAGAGGCGGCCTCCTTTGAATGACAGCTTGCCCTTCAGTAAGATGTGATGTGTCGAACTTAAATTGAAAACAGGCCTACAGCTACCGAGTTGGATTCTTAATTTCTCCTTGCAGAATTTGTAATATATTTCAAAACAAACTATCTCTATAAAATATACTACTATATTTATAATACTTATAGAGTGAATACAAAAGAATATGCAATAAACTTAAACGCTCGTTTAATTTTAAACACGGAATGCAGGGTTCTTTTTAATTTTGTAATATTTGATATATGCCACTAGAGGGCAGGATAGGATCACGTCTACCTCAGAGCTAATTGGCGTACTTAACGTGAATATAACAGCGAAATTGAAAGTGTCGTTTCTCACATTGCGTGTCTACATGTATCTATAAGCGGGAATAGACATGTAACGATACATACCAGCACACCCCGACGTTCTGCGTAATTGTGTCCTGCGAAATTTGACGGCGATGCCTGTGCCACGAACCCCTACCCAATGGCTCACACGCGCCGACAGTACCAGCGTTTATCGCCACCTCGCGGCTGGGCGCTCTGGTCAGGGAACCTCTGGTGCTGTCAGACGATGGCTTGTGGGATCAAAATGCTCAGGCGTTTATATTTATATTTTATTCTTTTATGTAATCAACAAATGCATGAAAATATACTCTCCGAGAAAGAATAAATACACAATATTTCTTTATGAACAAATGCACAATTTACAAAAACCACAAAAGCAGGGTGCTTCTAGAAAACGTCAATGAGTTGTTATGGTCATTAGTAGAATTACATTATTATTATTATTATTATTATTATTTACATTGGTAGACATATTAAAATTTAGAATCCAGTCTCTCTCTCTGCATATTAATTATATATTTTTTAATTATTACTATGATTTCCAGAGATTTGTAGTCTTTTTTAAATACACTTCTCTGTTTTGCCTTGGCCACTGCATTTGTGAGACAGTGTCTTCATTTTGCCTTTATAAACACACTTATGTAAGTCATTATCAGTATCACTAGTATTGCTGTCTGATTAGAGAGAAACTGCTCAGCCAGGTAAGGTAGCGAGCCGCAGTGCGTGAAAAGCCCTGTTCTGTGCTACAGTCTGACTCCGTGTTGAGAGAACGGTCCACAGGCACGAAGCTGGGGTGTTTCTTTGGTTTTCTAAGGTGGGGAGTGGGTCTGTATGAAAGATCCCTGGCATTCTTGGGCTTGACATTAATGTATTCAGTTCCCATACAGGTTTTGGGTAATCAGCACCTAGAAGTGAGAATGGGTCCCCCTTGGGGTCAGGAGGTGAATGACATGTGTAGGACCAGGCAGGTTATTAGGCAGGTGAGGGCGTGGCCAGTGTCACGTGAGGCCAAGTTCAGCGGGGCGAGGGGCGTGGCCGAGCCGGCAGGACGTTCCCAGGGGGTGCCGACAGTCCGGCGACGCTGCTCCCGCTGCGTCAGGGGGGGCTCCACCGTCACATAGCCGTTTGTTATCCTGATGTTGGCCAAGGGAGTGGTGCTGCAGAAAGACAAACAGGAACGATGATGATGACGATACGCAGACACGCAGAGAGGAGTATATTTTCCTCAGATTGTTATTATAACTTTCCCACTAAGCTATCATGTCTTCCTCCAAAGTGGCGGCCAGTTCTGCGCATTTATATGGGACGTGTGCTGGATTGTTTACAGGAAGTATTGCAGTTAGACAGCACGCTTATGCATACAGCAGAAATTCCTTGCGAGATTAAAACCAGTCCCCCCCC
>JAODKF010000038.1:4062042-4073869 GCA_026779585.1 Mormyrus proboscirostris | reverse complement strand
TATATATAAAAACCCTTTATTGAACACTTTTGCAACCTGGAATATTTGGGTAAAATACCTGAAAATGTTTATTTTAAAATGAGTATACGGTATATATCATATTACGTTCTGGCGTACGTCGAGAATTAAAACTGAATCTCCTACACTTCAATCACTGTAAGCGACTTTTACGCGTTGCACGTTTCGTCATTCCTTAAAAAGAAAAAAACTACATTTCCCATAAGGCTTTACCGACGAGGAAGAGCGTAAAACGCAAAACCCTTTTCACTTCCTGTCATGCCTTAGTTCCTGTGTAGGGCTTCTTGAAATGGTTTTTCCGTCATTAAACGTATTAATCAATAGTTGATTACAGGTTAACTATATCGGAACGATTTTCTTCTCCTTTTCGATGCACCGTGAATGTTTTTTGTTATCGGACAGGTCCTGAACACGGATTTCCAGGATTTGCACGTCTTTGAGTTCAGCCGCTGAACTTAAAAGGGCAACTGGGTTATGGCGGGTGGGACCCGCTAGTAATCAACAAGGTAAAGTCAGTTACGGTAACCCCATGTTGTATCCTGTACGTTTTTATGTTCTGCTGAAATACATGTAGAAAACAAATACGGTGGCCAACAGATGTAAGGATTTCTTTACAAATGTCAGAATTTATATTCATGTGCCCGTATGCTGTATGTATGCATCTTTCTATAATCAGCTGTACATCATCCTGTCAATCAGACGTCACTGAAACGTGCAGGATAGAATTATTTCAAAGTTTTGATTTAGACATGATTGAACTGTTCAATTCAGGGATCGGTATTTACAAAAGGATTCAAACAGATGATCAAATCGCCTTTGTGACTTAGTTGCGCTGCTTGCAGAGTGTCTCTGTTCCATCCAAAGGGTGCCCTACCGTACGCCGTGCGTCCCGGAATGGGTTCGCGACCCTGAAGGGATGCATCCGTAGACTGCTGTCATAAAACCTTCTCATAATGAAAACGATTACTTCTTTACATCTGGTGGAGACGGACGTTCAATTTTTAAAATAAGAGACATCTACGATGGGTTGGAGCCCGATCCTGGGTTGTTTCCTGTCTTGCGTCCAGGATAGGCTCCGGACTCCCCCCCCCGCGACATTGGATAGGATAAGTGGCTACAGAAAATGGATGGATAGATGGACTATATAAGACTAAGATATGTGTCATGTTGTCAGCCGGTTGAGCTGCTAAAGTTACCTAATCAAAATTCATTAGAGACTTATCAGGCAGTGGTGTCTTAATGGTTAGGGAAGAGCACTTGTGATTGAAAGATTGCTGGTTCGACTCCCTGACCAGCAAGACATCACTGAGGTACCCTGAGCAAGGTACCGCCCCCATGGACTGCTCCCCGGGCGCTGAATTAGCTGCCCTCTGCTATGTCACAACATCACATATGGATTAAATGCAGAGGACACATTTCGTTGTTGTGCACAGTGTGTTGTGGTATGTCAACAATGACCTCTCATCACTAAAAATTAAAAAAAAATAGACGTTTTTGTAATAGCAACAAAGTAATTGAAAAATACTGAAGCTTAACTTTGGAGTATACAATAGTTTGGGACATTTAGCCTTTCCAGTTTTAAAGATGATTGTAGTTAATTCCATTGAGAAACTTGTACTGAATAAGTGGCTGTGGAAAATAAAAGGATGGCTGGATTGATGCACGTTATGGAGACTGAGTCTTTATAAACCTACCCAGTGCTTGTTTAGAGTGCAGCTGAACCGTGGCGATGTCGTCCCGGGACGCGCTGCGGCGCCAGCGGCGGAGAGAGCTGGACGCTCGGCGGAGCAAGTCGCGGGTGCGCCTGGGGGGGTGCCTGCAGAGCTGGGGACAGCTGAAGGACAGACTGGGCTTTGCCCTGCACTCCGAACTGGCCCAGTACCTGCTTGAGAGGTAACACTACCTGCCCCATTTCGGACAGTCTGCCGTATGTCCAAGGCGACTTACAAATATACTACACAAAATATTGCACAAAAGTATTATCACTTCTTTAAAAATGTTTAAAAGGACAGAGTAGGGCTCATGGGCTCAGACCCGCTCTTATACTTTTAAAGGGAAGTCTGCTAAATGGGTAAAACACACACATCCAATATACCAGAGTGCAATTCCACAGTGTTGTACATATATTTATATTTATATATTCCCACCTGTACATATATATAGTTTTTATCCTGTTGTTTTTCTTAATTTGTGTTGCTTTGTTTTTGCACTATCCACTTTCTTCTGTAAAGATGCAAATTTCCCGCTTGTGGAACTAATAAAGGATTATCTTATCTTATCTTATGTTAAATAGAATGTTTGTATAAGATCCGTAGATATCTTAAACTGTAGCATGACCTCACCAATGCGTGTCTCACAGATTACAATAAGAAATGGGGAAGTTATGTTGTTGTGGGGAACTGGGATTTTTTCACATTTTAATAATATTTTTTGGTAGTTGCACAATTGCCGAGTTTTATTTGGAACCACATCCTTGGTTGCAAAACAGTAGACAAACAGTAAGTTTCCATTTTGAGTTAATTAATTTTGCCTCGATTACAGCTTTTGCTCTTACTAATAACCTGCTCTGTCTCCCTTAGCTATTTCTCCAAGGTCTGCATCAAGTGCTCAGGTAAATGAGCTCACATTCGTACTGTCTGGTGTCTTGCTTTTTAATTGCACTTTGACACCATGTTGCTGGTCCGTGTTGCTGATCCATGTTGCTGATCCGGGTCTTTGTGCTGTTCCACACGGTTCGCGGCAAGCGATGTTTAGGTGAGAGTCTGCTTTGGCACTTTTCTTCCAGGCGGCACGAGCATCGAACAGAGAACGGCGACCATAGTGACGTCGGCAGAGATGCTGCAGGGCCTGGTGCTGCTGGTGCATCGACACGGGCGACAGTGTCCTTTCCCGCCCACCGTCTGCCGGGGCACTGCGGATGAGGACACCTCTGGGGGACAGGAGGGGGAAAAACAGCCAGTTGAAGGGAAGAGGGAAGTGAAGAGGTGTAAGGGAACTGGAGAGGGTGATCTCGGTGCTCAAGGATCAGCCGGGCATGGAGAAGGAGGATGTTCCTCCTGCCTGACAAGGGAGGAAGAGCAGACAGAAGCGGAGTTTCGGACAGGCGTCGTCCTGAGCTGCACCTGCCAGGGAGGACATGTCTTCTCGTGGTGTCCATCTGGGATTGCCAGAGAGGAAGCGGGAGACGGAAGTGGGAGTTATGTCAAAAGGGGCCCTGACCCCCCCACGGGCCTGAGCAGGTCCACAGAGCTGCAGAGCAGGGAAGTTAAAGAAGCCAGCAGGGAAGCCATGGCCAAGGGGAAGGCCGCTGGGGTGGAAAGCAGAGGCACTGAAGATGGCAGCATCGAGGAAACTAGAGAAGCGGAGAACCAGCTGGAGGATGGAGACGGAACCACAGGGACAGAGGAGCGCAGAACAGGTCTGTCTCTGCCTTTGTATTTTCTGCGTTTAGTCTCCTCCATGTCTCAGTGCTTATTCCTCATGCACTGGAATGTAGTGTAAACATTACTGGGTGTCCCCGTGACTGGGGGTTTTCACCCACTTTCAGAGTTAAGGGTTCAAAATCTCCTGTGATGTACTGCCATGCACTGCCATGCACTGTGTCTTGTGCTGTGCAGCTTGTAGTGATTTGTTCCAGACAATGGATGGATAGATAGATGGATGGGATGGGATGGCATGATAATTTTGTGCATTTTCCTGGGACAGGTTCAAAACCAGTGTCAGAATCAGAGACAGGACAAAACGTCCCACCAACAGAATCTGTACAAACATGGGAAACATGGTACACTGGTTTTCTTAATAACTAAGTGTTTCTTATATATGTGTTTTTTGTTTAATTTTTTATTTATTTATTTATTTATTTATTATTATTATTTTTTTTTTTTAAGTATTTCAGATTCATCATCATGATCATCGATACTTTATTCATTCACTGGTGTATGTTCCCACTTTCTGTTCTAGGAAGCCCACTGACTGTGAAGAGAAAGACGTGGACGATGCCAAGCTCAAGCACTCCAACTACATAGTGGAAAAGTATTTTTATGACTTCCTGTGTGCGATAATAAACACGAGTTTGTGTTCGTCGGTGTCAATTAATTGCTTCCCCTTCAGGGAGTCAACTGCCATACCAAGACGTACCACAAGAGGGAGACAGAAGACAATGATTCAGCCCTCGACGGAAAAAGCGAATTTGAGGCCAGTCACGAGGGACAACAGGTGCCTTGTACCTTGAGGAAAATGTTGGTTGTTTTCAATGTATCTGAATAAAGTAAGTGGATGTGGACAAACAAGCCAGACAAAGGTGAACCATCAGTAGCAAAATGCTAATCATCTCGTCATCTCATGTATCTCCTTAGGAACACAGCGAGAGGCATAACCAGCGATGACATTTCGCAGATTGCTGGCAAAAGAAAAAGGTCGGAACATTCTCAGTATCTGAAACTGCCAAACGGATCGTTGTATTTTATTGTGACTTCAGTGGAAAGAGATTCACATTTCAGTGACTTGTACCGTGCCCATGTCAGTGTCGCAGGCTGCTTGGTGTCAAAACTGCAGTTCGTCCTCATAGCAGCAGTGACTCTTGGGCAAAGACTATATCGCTCTCACCTTGGAACACATTATTACTATTCGCAAAACAAACACATTAGTGGACTAAACCAAAAGTGAATTGTAGTACGGGGAGATCCATTGCTCAACCAACTGCCCTAAAAATCAACTATATGCACATTATAGGAAAATTGTAAGAACATTCTGTTACTCATTCTGCAATGCCCCTAATTCTGTCTCTTCTTGGACCTTCTCTTCCTTCTGCCTCTTGCCAAATTCACCACCCGCACCTTCTGCCAGAGATGATGCTGCGCATATTGTCGATCTTCTGTAGGCTGGCATTATGATTATGCAGAACATCTGATAGCTGACGTGTGTTCAGTTACTTCTCTATCTGCCCACATGGTTGGTGGGTGTGGGGCATTTTTAAGAGAACCCGTAACTGCAGCCGCTGTCCTGGATCCGATTCCAGGAAGGCGACACCCAGAGACATTCTGCCCTGTGAGGTCAACGGCTGCGGCAAGATCTTCTCCACTCGTCAGTACCTCAATGTGAGTATGACCCTGGCGGCCTCGCCAACACCGACAGGCATTTCTCTGGCGCGGAGCAGTAACCCCGCCCCTCCTGTGGCTTGGAGCGGTAACCCCGCCCCTCCTGTTGTGCGGTAACCCCGCCCCTCCTGCTGCGCGGTAACCCCGCCCCTCCTGCTGCGCGGTAACCCCGCCCCTCCTGCTGCGCAGCATCACATGAAGTACCAGCACTTCCAGCAGAAGACGTTTACTTGCTCCCACCCAGCCTGTGGAAAGTCCTTCAACTTCAAGAAGCACCTGAAGGAGCACGAGAAGCTGCACAGCAGTGAGTAACCCACCGCCTCCATGTCAGTGCAGCGCCACACGGCATGCATCCCATTAGTACGTTACCATGGCAACAAAGAACCACAAGCCCGCTTCCGTATAATTGGCGACATAGTCCATCTTTATTCTTCAATTTTAGCAGCTGTAATGTTTTACAGACTCATTGATGTATTTCATTTCTTCAGTATATGTGACATGCAAGTTAGGGGCGCATGTAACGATATAATAAAAAAAAAAAACTTTATCTGCAGCTCTGAAATTGTGCCTTAAAGTTGAGTGAGTTTGTAGTGAAAGCCGTTGGTGTGGACGGTAACAGCACTGTGTGCCGTTTGCTCCGGGGAGACCAGCGGGACTACATCTGCGAGTTCTGTGCCCGCGCCTTCCGGACCAGCAGCAACCTGATCATCCACCGCAGGATCCACACTGGCGAGAAGCCGCTGCAGTGAGTTGCATGTTGGCGGCGTTGGCGCGGGCGCTGCATAGGGCGCCTGCCTGGTGTGCGTGGTACCTTGTGGAGGTATTAAGGAAGCAGAACCATGCTAAATCATTAGCGCCGCTAACCGATAGCGATGCTAGCAGTTAGCAGTGCTAATGGTTAGCGACGTTAACAGTGAGTCCTGATTTAAAGTAATGCAGGATATGCATGGCTGACTCCCTACTCCCAGGTGTGAGGTCTGTGGCTTCACCTGCCGCCAGAAGGCCTCTCTGAACTGGCACATGCGCAAGCACAACGCCGAGAGTGGGTACCAGTTCCCGTGTGAGATCTGCGGCCGCCGATTTGAGAAGAGAGACAACGTGACCGCTCACCGGAGCAAGAGCCACCCTGACCAGTGCCCTGCCCCCTCCGTGGGCACCGACCACATAGAACCAGTGTTTGACTCCCCTGTGGAGTCAGGTACGCCCAAAGGCAGGGACCTTCCCTCTCCGGCAAGCGACAGTGATGGCCACTCTTTGTCTGCAGTCTGAGTCTCATAGAGAGATGCCTTTGTAATATGTGATACACTGTGCCATTGTGAACGAGTCCATGGATCAACCCATATGCTGTGATCTGACTGATAATGTGCCATCACTCCTTGTCTGTCTTATGATTGCTACACTTGTGCCCTCTTGTGGTGGGTATTATGATTGGTAAACTGACATCTAACTCCGACTCAAAAGCAGGACTCTCCCATTCTGAGCAGTTTGCAGATTTCCCTGTCAAAACACACATTATTCAGCTCACCAGCTAATTTCCAGGTTTAGTGGGTGCGCTTGAGCAGGGAACTGTGCAAGCTGTGTCACAGACTGACCATCCAGGACCGGAACTGGGAGACCCTGCTCAAAAGATTTGCCTGTATTCCTCTTGCACTACAGTCTGATAGACACCATACAGGAAACTGCCCTTCAGGTTGTGTTTCTTTGGACAAACAATTATGTGTTACATATAGGCTTTTACCTGGACATTTTGGACCGTTTTGGGTACTGCTTTTACAGCGTGTTTTTGGAGAGGATGGGGTGATGCAAGTTGCTGCGTTGTCTGTTGCCAATCAGCAAAGGGAGCGGCAGGAAAAGCTTCCTCCTGATTGGTCCAGATTCGCAGGTGTTTGTTCACACTGTGCCAAGCTCCTAAAGCAAAGGAAATGGAGATTTTGACATTTTAAGAATTTATGGAACAACCTTTTGGAGAATTTTGAACATTTTAATCTTATTTTAGATTTACATTTTACCATTTTGTAACTATTAGGATACATGTACAAAAATGTCACGCCAGAGGTCGTCTTGGGTGTAAAATTTTCCCAGCATTCTACATTATTTTTGTATCGTCAATGTTGTTGTGATTCCTTGCCATCAAATGAAAGCTGAACATCGGCAACAGACCAGAACCAGA
The DNA here is from genome assembly GCA_026779585.1 of Mormyrus proboscirostris. NCBI lineage: Eukaryota > Metazoa > Chordata > Actinopteri > Osteoglossiformes > Mormyridae > Mormyrus > Mormyrus proboscirostris. The sequence continues at coordinate 4,066,585 of JAODKF010000038.1, read as the reverse complement.
ACTTTTTAAAAAAAAAATAAAAAATTAATTTGGTGGACGTTGGAGCTTTTTTGTCCTAATAAAGATCTCAGATTTCTACCGTTGGCTGTTTTGGGCTTGATTTCTGTCAACTCAGGGGTCTGCAAGATCTGAATTAAGAGGAACATGGCAACACCCTTTGCAGCTGAACTTTCTACAAGACTGAATGTGGCAAACTCATCGGTCAGATCTTTTGACAGCTAGGGAAGATGGCAATTAATTTGATTCTGGAAAGCATTTGGCTCCGTAGCAAAACGGATACCATCGACCGGCGTGCACAATGGTGTCATTACAGTGGCAAAGAGGACGTGTGAGACTATTTCAGGTGGAGTTAAATAGACTAATTCAGCTGCCTTCTAGTCATTCACTGGCAGCTGCCCGGCTCGGTCTGTACGGCTGTGAGTCTGAAAAAGAGATGGGTGAGTCCGCTTTCTAAGTGCCAGCAGATAAGTTGATCCGCCTCTGCTTTTAATTGTTCCATTGTCTTGCTTAACTGAGAGCACAGTCCTCTTACTATATAATCTTTTAAAAAACGACAGCGGCCGCGGCGGGAAGCACATTTCCTGGATGGTTCCAGGTCTCTCCCGTGTAGGTTTTGCAGGATTTCTGGGTCCTCGACCTGCATGCTGATAAGTTGCACAGGAAGAGACTGACCAACTGCCCCCCCCCCCTTCCTTTCAGTGATGAGATACAAACAGTCTATACTGACGGTATCGAGGAAACTGGTTTTAATTAGTAACTGAAGCAGATCTTAAGGCTGCGGTTCTCTGAACATATAGATTCTTGACTTTAAATATAAACTGTATTTTGGTCAGTAACAGAAGCAGATCTTCAGGCTGCTGTGCTCTGAACATAAAGATTTGTCAATTTAAAAATAAACTATTTCCCAATAAAAGTTTCCAAAAATCTTTTGTTGCAACATTAGCATGAATTGCTGAAAATATTTCATTTCTGGGTATTGCATTGACCGCAAGTAATATAGAAAGCACATTAAATCCCTTCTCGCTGGTCTGATTTTATCTTTCCAAGTGATGTTGAATCAATGATGAAATACGATGCTTACGGAAAAGTGAAAGGAAAGAGGTGTGGTATATGAATCTGAGTGTTTGGCTTCAGCGCGTGACCTTCTGCATGAACCCTATCAATAAGTCTTAAGGGATGGAACTGACATTGGCCCTCATTCCCAGTCTGGGCGTTCCTGTATGTAAGATGGGTGTCTTTGCTTTTATTGGATTATCACTGTTCACACAGGTGAATTTTGGGATTTGGTGTACATTTCTGAGTTACATTTTTAAGTATCTTAATACACCCAATGACCCTAACCAGGGAAAGTGGTTAGACATAGCAGAAATTAGGGGGCGCTGGTCCCTGGGCTAAAGTCGTTGGAGCTTTACCTATAGCATAAAATATTGGGCTCCCCTACAACTAGGGGCCCTGGGCTACAGGCCTATTAACCCATGTACGAGTCCAGCTGTGAGGTCGGGCTACCGTCCCATTTATGTGTGCATGAGGCCTTGCAGTTAGAATGTAAACTCAGTTAACCTGTGCCCTGTGCATATGAATTATTTTTCTAAAACTATTTAGCAATTCATCCTGAATTTATCCCTCGTTCATCAAGTTTTTTCCTGGGGGAGGTGGGGGCTGTTCCATATTTCTTTTGGAGCTTACCCCCCCCCCCCCGCCGGACCTGTATCACAAAATGAGATTTGTCGGTTGGCTAGAAAACTTTTCAGATTTAAGGTACCCCAGTTTAAATTGCTTCATTCACTTACATTTACCTCAGACTACCTTAAATCCGACAGTCTATCTCGCTAACCCAGAAATCTAGCTCCGTGCTTCAGGTACATTATTCTTTTTTAATTACCTTTTCATTTTCCCATTATCCAGATGAATATCTGAATGACGTAGATTGATCATAATTTAGCGGAACAGCGCATTGTCAGAGGTGCAGCAAGTATTATTTTTCCGAGAATATGAGACTAAAAATCCACAGACTTGTCAGTTAATTTAAGAACAAATAATCCCAAATGTTAATTAATTTATTCTGGATACTTGTACTGTTATCAAAAACTAAGGTGTCTGCATACCTAGAGCATTCTGCATGTAACTCGTATCTGCCACTTAAAATGAAGAGGAACGTGACATAATTACAGTTGCTAATATTTCCCTAACAGAATTTAGCATACAAATATAAACTTTCCTTTTGAGATGCAGAGATTCAGAAATAAATCGTATAATGTCGTCATACATCGCCAAAGGGGGATGCTGTTATTTTGAGGTAATTACAGTATTAAAAATTCGTAATCCAGGTTTAAAAAGACTAATTACACCGTAGCAGCTATTCTTACTAATGAAATTGATAATCCGGATCTGAGCCGGTTTTGAATACTGAGCGCGCCGATGTCTTCAGATCCATCCAATGAGGAGCGGCGTGGGCGTGGCTTCGCGGGGCTCCGTAACATTCCCAGATGAAAGAGGGGAGCGCAGCATTCTGTGCGTATCGCGGCCGGGAGACGGGACAGGTGGACGGGCTTGGATATCTCTCTGCTCCACCTTGTATGGAAATATGCGCAGGTGAACTAAATCCTTTCGTTTTCTGGCCGGTTGTAGAATTCCAGTCTGTGCCAAGTTTGCAAAAAAGCGGTGCTAGTGCCAGTGCAGGTGGCGATGGGGCTGGTGATCGTTTTTGTGCAATTATTAGTCAGCGCGATGGCTGGAACAGTGCGACGATCCCGTTAAAGTTTTTAACAATTAGTTAATGGAAATTTAACCTGTTAAATGATCGTCAGCATTTTCCTTATCTTTCTCGACTGAATGTAATGTGGCTTGGAACGAACACGTGCTTTTTTGATCGTGGTGTATTGTAACTGGACTTGAATTATCCCACTGTTTCATTGTTTTATGGTTAGAGATGGTAGTCTCGACTGAGATGGTAAGAGAAGCGCTAGGTAGGATATTGAAAATGCACCCCGAACTGGTCGTATGCACACGAATGTCGGGAGATCCCCCGTGTTTGTCTCAGATGAGCTTATCTTGTCACGGACGCTTACTAAGATGTTTCAGATTCTAGGCCGGATATCAAAGTGGGCAACTGGATGTAGAACTATTTTTGCCTGCGGTTGAGTTGAACCCCTGTGCCTTGTGCAGGGTGCTACGGCGCTAGTTCATTTACTTGTCATACAGAAAAAAACCATGCACCCTAAGGCAGGTTAGCTGCAGAAACTCCTCCGTTTGGGGATACATAATGCCGGCTGTCGTGGGTCTGACGCCGCAAGCCGCATTCGGAGCCACTTCAAACTCCTGAGTTTGATTGATGTGAGACGTAGAAGCTTCATCTCGGCCAGTGAATGAAGGCGACGTTAATTCTGCACCGAGTCCATTTATATTACTGTAAAATATAAGTAAGCCAGACTTCGTCGATCGTTATTGGCATCGCTTTAGAAGTGTTACCTAAAGCAGGAGTGTTTAATTGCTTTACTCCAGATGCCTGCTTTATGGGATTGATAAGATCCAAAGGCAGTAGCCTTACCTTTTAGAGCCTCTCGTGCCAAACACCGTAGTAAACAGGAAATTTAGTGAACGTGTGTGTGTGTGTGTGTTTTTAGCTTCTTACGTGAGTCCTGCATTCACTAACTAGTCCCAATGCATCTGCCATAGTGTTTTTGTACCGAACAAATGTTTTGTTAGGCTTCAGGTCTATGTTTCTCTCTGACATTGGAACTGGCCAATAAAAGGAAATTTAAAATATAGAAAAGAAAATGGGTAATGCAAAGATATGCACTGAAATACTATAATAAGGCTGCATGCAGTTCAGTGGAAACTTCTGTGGTTTTTTTAATATAAGCCGGGAAGTCTGTTTTTGAGCATGATCACGGTTCAGCAGCTATCCGCTTCCGGCTAGCTGTCGTGTGGTCAAGCCCCTCGAATGTCACTGCAGGACAGAGCGAGGTTCTGGAGCATGCCGGTGCTCCAGGAATCTTGAGGGCGGGCAAAGTGGGGCCTCTCTGGTGAGGCGTTGTCTTTGGTGTCCCTGTTATTAGAAAGCTGGGTTTTTTTTTTTTCTCTGCCAACAGTGCTGCAGGTGGTTGGACGTTTATGTGGGAAAATGGGGAGGAGAATCTGTGAGCTGTCTTGATGGGTACATGCTTTATGTCTAAGTCATGGAGGTAACTTGGGGCATCATTAAGAATGTAGTTATTAAACATCACAAATTACCCACAGATAACTGAATATAAGCCATTAAAATTCTGTCAATAAAAGCTTAGCAAATGGGTGAGTGGGTGTGACTTGATGCCCCCCCCTCCTTGTTTGCTTGGCCTGTTCTGCTGGTGACTCTGAATCGGAGACCTGCTTCCTTCCACGTGAAAATGACTGTAATATTTCCCATGGAGTTATGACCGGAAAACACCGTTCAGGACGTCACCCAGTCTGGGCTTTTAATAACCTTAACACGGTGGGGGGGGGGGGGGGGGGGGGGGGGGGGGGGGGGGGGGGGGGGGGGGGGGGGGGGGGGGGGGGGGGGGGG
>JAODKF010000038.1:4008288-4019028 GCA_026779585.1 Mormyrus proboscirostris | reverse complement strand
GGGGGGGGGGGGGGGGGGAGGGAGGGGGAGCGTCAGATGGCGGGCATCCAAAACGGGGACTTTAAGGAGCAGATTCGGGACTTTGTGGGTTGGGCAAGTCAAGTCAAAGCCAGTCAGTCATAAATATCCCATAAGGCACTGCACAGAGACAGTTTGCTAGCCATTTCCCAGGGGGTTACCATGCAAATAAAACCAGAATTGGCAAATGAACATCTTTCCCTAAAATCAAATAGAGATTCGTTTGGGCAGTCCTGTCCCAGTTGTAATATGTCTGCTTTGTCACTGAACACTTATAGTCAAACCATTTTAATTCATTCATTCGCTTAGGAGATCCTTACAATCTATCATCTGTAAAGCATACAGTCTCAGTCACATGACCTTCTCCACCCACCTCCTACATTTCTCCAAAAGCTTCACCTGTACCCAACTGGAGCATCTACGTGTGACGACTAGCTTTACTCTCCCCTGAGCGACTTCGTTCGCACTGATTCAGAGGAAACTTGCGTAAAGACAAGCGCGGGCACGGCCGGCTTCCTGCCCACATTCTCCCGCGGCTGGGCGCGGCACGGCGTGCCTACCGGCTGAGGGACCTGCTGCACCCTGGGCACCGGCAGCGGCTGGGCGGAGGTGCTCTTCTGGGCCGAGCCCGCGGCCTGCACCAGCACCCTCTGAGGGGAGACGGGAAGCCCCTTCACATCAGCACACCCCGACATTTTCCCTTCAGCTGCCCCTTACTACATAGGTTTTTAAAAGCTTTGCAAGCCTGAAAGTGCGGTTGGGGGGGGGTGTCGGATATTTTCACGAGTGCCCCCTAAGCAGCCACAACGCAGGCTATTTAGTGCCTGGTTTATGTCAGAAGCTCGGGATCTGCGATGGTATAACCACATAGATCACAGCGCTGCACTAAGTAGGACAGGGCTGGCTTTGCTCAGGAGGGCTCAGCTGTCAAGGCTAAATATGATGCACTACCAGAAACATTAACAGCAAAACACAAAAGCTGGCTCTTGGCTCCCTCACAAAATCCTGATTCCAAAACCACCATCTGTAAAAGCTGCACAATTTCTAAGATTTCTGTAGGGGGGGGGGGGGGGGGAGTAGCTGCATATGGCCCCTGCTATGACAACACAGCTATGGACAAGCAAGCGGTTAAGAAATCACTGCACATCTCTTACAGCAAACTCATCGCTGTCTGTGCACACAGGTCGCAGTGGGTCACACTGGAGGGTATGCGCTAACTCGCTGATGGTAAACAGTGACCTGCAGGCACCTGAGCGACCTGTAGAGGGAGCTTCTGCAGGCAAACAGTAAACCAGGCAGGCGGGTTCCCTGTGTGATTATGCTACATTCTGTGCTATGGAACAACACCTTCATTATATCGGCTGGGACTCGGGTTACGAACGTCCTGAAGCCCAGACGACTGTTTTCGCCCACAGGTACCTGCTGGGAAGCGGGCACGGCCTGCACCACGGGAGCCGGGGCCGAGGTGGACGTGCGCAGGGGCCCACTGGACGCCGAGTCGGACCCTCCCTCCGAGCTCTGCATACTGAAGCCTGTGGGTAGAGGGTGCAGTGAGCCAGTTGAGGAGGTAGGAGGCCACAAGAAACACCCCAAACCCCAGGAACCAGCATAGGAACAAGGAGAGCAACCACTACACCACAATACTCATTTATCTGCTGCTTTTATCCAAGGCAATTAACAGTGGAGGGAAGGGTTACAATTTGTGTGTGCTGCCTGGGATTTGAATCTACGACCCGTGTGCGATGCTCTACTTATTAATCTACATCATTACATCCACATGACCGTACCGGGTGGCCATCCACCCAGGGAACAGGAAGCCGGCAGACACAGAAAGAGCTCGCACACGGCTCTGATCCATGAGGCCCACTCCAAATCACGACAGCAAAGAGACTTTCCGCGGCGACGGGCCAAATGCTGCCGATAAACGGGAAGAAGAGCCTCGCTGAGTGACACAGTGGCCAAGCAAGAAACAGTAAGGCTCAGAAACCTTAAGCGGTTCCCCAAAATGTAAAGGACACAGATCATGTGATGGGCAAGGAAGTGAACAATGGCTGAGCACAAAGAGAGAAGCGCTGTGGGAGATAAGCGTCAAAGCAGGGCGAAGCGCAGGAAAACCCAAGAAACCACATCTTCTCCCTCAAAACAAAAATCTGTACAGGCAGCGGGGACTCGGCCCCCGCCTTGCTCCGGAAGGTTTCCAGCATTTGTTTCAAATGAGAGATGGTCCTTTGGGGGTTTCAATAATCCAGCTGATATGAGGAAATTCCTGAATGCTTTGTAAATGTTGGTTGGTTGCTATGGTGAGGAATCCATAGCAACCACCCCCGACCCTGCCCTCCCAAATACCCCCTGTACCCCCTTTCTATTTTCTTTTGAAGCTCATGCAAAGTAACTTGAGAATAGAGGGAGAGAAACAGGGGGAGAGATGGAGAGAAAGAGAGAGAAGGAGAAAAGGGAAAACGACAAGGAGAAAGAGGGAGAGAAAGGAGGGAAACTTAGAGGGAGCACAGCTACGAATGGAACGTGCGACCCCTAATCAGTCAGCAAACACAGACGAGAGACTTCATTACGCCATCTGTCACATGCAAGATCTCTGCAAGACTACAGTTTAGGTGACGGGAAGTTTATTACTCATAATACTCCAATATAACATCATAATGCATGCAATGATATTACATACCATACCAGGCTTTAAACCTTGAGATAATTCATTTCAACTCCCAGGAAAGGAAACTGGTTCATGAAATCACAAGAATGTTTTTTATGATTGTGTTCAAATTTAATGACATTCTATAAAGCATTGTAGGACTATTTCCTTTAAAGAAAAAAAACTGTGGCTCCTGTTTGTTGAGCAAAAATAATACTTCTTCATTTTACAGGGAAGCATAAAGATTTCGAAATTTCATTTTCACACCATCAGATCTACAGCCACTCTGGCAATGGGTGTGCCACCTCTCTGGTTGTCGGGACAACAGACTGGATTAGAACGTCACAACGTGAGTAATCGGTGTTAAGGATGGTGCAGGAACTCAAAACACCAAGGTGACTGGGGCGGTTACCGCTCCAGGACCATTCTGCAAGTGCACGGACATACACACGCCTTTGTACGTCTGTACGTGCAAATTCAACATTTTGCATTTCTAGAAAAATGTTCACACCTCCTTAACAAAAAAAAAAGCTGACAGGTACGTGTGCACGCCTCATTCCAGAAGTATCTCAGCTGCCATTCGCCCTATCAGATGGTGTCCACGGGGAATGACAGCACAAACGACCCTACGCTCCACGGTAACCACGGTAGCACCCCTGTTTCTTAGTCGAAACACCCGCCGCTCGAATGCATCTAACATCACACTGATGGATGGGGTTCTATAAGAGACACAACACCAATCAGTCTGCCCACAACATCAGCAAAACAGCTGGTCAAATCCAGATGTGGAATATTAAATCAAAGCTCTTTCAACACTACACCCTGATGACTTTCATACCTTACTTTGATAGAACGAAAAAAGAAAATCCAGGGTTCAAGTTTCCTGCTCTTTTAAAAGAAAGGAATTTGACCACAGCGTCCACTCAGTTATAAATATGTGCTTGACAATCTCTCCAGTTATCTTTGGACTGGTTTCCCCAGTGGCAACATTTACTCACAGGGGAGAGAAATGAGCTAGACTCTTACGTTCTGGAGCTAAACATACCCATTAGAAATCAGCCTCTTTACTTAGACCTGGGAACTCTCGGAAACACAAAGAGAATTTCAATAAAACATATCAGGTCCAAAATGCCATTAATGGAGTGAAGCTGACAGACAGCGCTGGACTCGGGGGACAAGGGGTAGCACTGAGCACAGGGACCGTGGGCAGGCATTCTCCCCTGCCAGCCAGAGGCCCCGGTGAAGGTTAAAAGCCACACAAAATTCCCCACCAGCCGCTGTGAAGCACACAAAGGCCACGGGCCGCGGGGGTCCTGCAGTACCCCGGACGAAGCCGAACAGGGCTGCGCCGCAGAACTTCAGTTTTCTGGCTTCCTCAGTGAACTTTCTCCGTGTCCAAGTTTCACAGAATGACAACAGAGACGCTCAAACAACGGGGAACAAATGGGGACACTTATGCAGAACACGAGAATGTGGAATGACTGTTGCGGCAGTGAATATCACTACAGCTGTAGATCCATTTACTGCAATTTAACTGTCACTTCCAGCTGAAAATCTCTGAGCGAGAGCAAAAGAAACCTGGGAAACTTGATTTTAAGCCTCTATTAATTTAATACAAAACCATACCTATTATTTTGCAGGAAAGTTTGGGCACGGTGTAATACATCAGTCACTGGCTTATCTGATTTGCGGTGCATTCAATCAGAGAAAAACACATACAGATGTTCAATTAAAAGCAGGAGCCCACAGTCTTGGCTCTTGTTTGCACTGGCCCACATTGTTTGCAGAGCAACAGCGGTTTCCACGGGCAACACCGTCCACTCCCGTTTCCAGGAGCCTGTTGCCAGGCGACCAACAGAATACTTCCCAAACCAAACAATGCCATCCCCCAACTGATCCCTCTATCTCAAATTAGCCAGAAACTTACAATAAATATGTGAGCCATTACTTTCAGGCACCATGAACAGGACAGAGGGAGAGGATTTAGTTTCTCTGCCACAGAGACTAGTTCTGACAAGCCATGGCAGATTAAATAGTTTTGTCCTTTAAAAACATTTTAATCAACTAATTAAAGAAAAAGGCAAAAGAAATTATAGTCACTTCCAAGGAACAAATAACATAAAAAAATATTTGAAAGCAGAGGCAAAAACCACTCATAAACACTGATAAATTACTTAAATTACCTTGTTACTATTACTGAACACATTTTGTAATTATCACAGGAAAAAAAACATAAATCAGATCATTTCACATTTCCAAAACAATTCCATCGGAAAGGTATATTTACAGGGCCACGTGACAGTGACTCATGTGGGGTCATCCTATGCACGGCTCATATTTACGCTTGTTAGCCACGGTTGCTAACAGGCCAGCCCCCCCAAAACACTCCAGACAGAGAACTGAAAGCTAGCATGGAGAAGGAGAAGAGTCCCGCTTTGTTCTGTGCCGCAGACACCCACGGCCCACTTTCCTCCTCTGCTTTCTTCCACCAGGATCATTGTTATGAATATTCACTTACAGCCTCCTTACAGCCACAGAAGGACACGCAGGAGCTCCGAGACCAGATAAGCATGTGTGACTGACTGTCTGCCAGAGGTTTGATAGGTTATGCTTTGATCCTCCGTCTATCAACAAGCTGAAATGTGCACATATGTAACTTCAGTCTCAAGGTAAGCAAAGGCGGCCCATGAAAAATCCACGGCAAACCTGCTCTTCAGGTCTTACATATGCATGTCATTTGCTACCGAAACAAAATTACTCCTAAGGGTGTCAGTGGAACTGGAGCCTGAGGGGTTGGTAGAGGGAGGATGAACAGAGGTAGCGCCCCTCCATCCTTCTGGCTGTGGCCCACGACCAGTGGCCCCCAGTAGGAGCTCATAAAACTAAGAGCGAATGAGGACACTGTTCCCATGGAGACAGCCCCCCAACACCCATCCCCTACAAGCAGACCTTCACCCACGGCATATCCGGAAAAGTCGAAAATGACAACAAGCTGGAGCAAAACTGCTGAACTGGGGCATCTCCATTGCAGACCAGGGGGTTCCCTGACCCGTCACTGCTTTTCACAGTCGGTTCATCTCTACAGACAAGAGGGTGAGGTTCACATTGATTGATTCTCAAAACAAGAAGGCAGGAATAGTGGGGAATAGTGCCCAATAACACTGAGAGGGAGGAACAACATTTGATAAATGACAGCCGAGTCGACCTAAGGCACGCCAGGCCACATTTTGGTCATGATAAGTTCCACAGGCCTGAAGATGACGCATGAAAACAGGTAAGTCCTTAAAGCTAATGACTCATCCCCTCATAGATCTCCACCCACCAGGTGAGGAGGTAACTTACAACAGACTTGCATCCCATTGTTATGTAACCAACATATCGATTCACAACCAGTGTCCAAGTATACCACTCTGGTGTGACTTAGTACCAAAATCATAATTGTTTTGAATACTGATTCCCACAAAACACTGTTCACTATGCAACTGACAGCTTCTGGGCACGCTTTCTTATTTCTTATTGACTTACTAAAAGGTAGAGAAGATGAACTATTCACATGAAAGAAAAGCAGTGTCTTCATTAGTGTTAAGACAGTTCACAGCAATGCTCTCACTAGATAAATTGTCTGCATTTGGCACAAAATTCTGCATGAAGGCTCCATAATAAAAACCACACCATAGCCTGTCTTGTTATTAGCCTCACAGAACTGACTGCAAGGGAATTCCAATCAGACTCCCAGATGCTATTATTTGTCTACAAGGCCACAAAAGGCAAATTCATAGAAAAACCTGTTTACAAATAAAGAGTTGAACGCTCTGTATTAGTATACAACAGGAAATGTCTTGTTTGAAGTCAATTCACTGAACCCCAAACTACTTTTTGCCTTTGCAAAATAAAACTCTTTAAATACACAGTTTGCTTTTGGAAAGTAAAAGTGCAAGGTGTTAAAATATACAGTGGTCTTCCTGAAAACGGCTGATAGAACCTCTCAGCAGAATTCAAACAGGGAAACATTTCATCCATCTGTTTATGGAAAACACCTTCGTAGACTATAAATATAAAAGTATAAACTCTGCAACTGAGAGTTTCTTTTGCAAACTGAGCTTGCTGCAAAATAGTACACATGCAATGTGTTTATTAATGCACACTGAATTTACAGGGCAGGCAGACCACCACAAACAAACAATGGCTAAAAGTATTTTCTAATTGGTAGCAGTCGGACAAACCCTGAATGGGCTATTGTACAGAATGAGAGATCACCCATCATATCAGGTGGCTGCATATAATTTAATCCTTTCACGCGAGGAGGAGAAAAGCCAGCAGTGACTCAGTGACATGCTGTGGCTATTAGAACACAGAACGGATTCAAAATAATTACAGAATGGATACCAACTATTACAGTACCGTACATATTTAATTCCCACGTTTTTGGTGAAGTGCTACCACGACACTTAATTGGACAAACATAATGGAAACGGAATGAATATATACATGATTGAATTGGATAACGACAAAAGCAATTGTGTAACAGGGCAAACACAAAATAAAATGACGATTTTGAATTATCAAATAGGATCTCAGAGTAATAAACCATAACGGAGACATCTCAATGCAAAGAAAGCTCCCTGTAACCCTGTGCAATTACTGCGAGCGCCTGTGGGACCACGTTAAGCAGTACAGCGCAAGAATGCTGCCTATCTAATGAAATGCAACGCATTTTATTATTACCCCTACAAGTGTTAAACAAACATAATTGAAATGAGTGCTTCACAAAGGCTCTATGTGGGCAATTACAGCAGACAAGGAAGAATCCTTGGAGTGATTCTGAACATATGAAGCATCCAAAATGACAACGTCTGCTATTTAAGGGAAAAGGGTATTTTAAAGACAGAGACGCCAGGAAGAAAATCAAGTATTTGCATCATCTACAGCACTCGATATCAGTACACTGGGGGGGTGGGATTTCAGGTCTATCTGATCCTCTCGAATCCTCACACCAAACACGCTCGAAAGTATTAAAGAATAAGAAAAAAAATAAAACTCTATTTTGAGGCCAGAGGAGAGTATAATCTGCGGCGAAACTGAAGGCCGTTGCTTGAGGATTTCTTATTAATTAAATAAATTTGGATTCATTCCGGATCAATGTCAGGAACTGACGATGCCTGATGGTCAATCAGGCATGACTCACGACGCACAGCAAACAATGGCGGAGCACGGACGCTCTAGAATGAAGACGCGGGTCAGCCATGCTACCATTGTTCTTTCAACGTAAAGAGCGTAAAGAGGACAGAACGGCGCTACTCATAAGAAATCGGTGCAGGTTATAAGTGAATATCTGGCTCGGAGAAGCGACGCACCCCCCACACCGGGGAAGCAAAGGTCTTGCAGAACCTGCTTGAAAGAGGCCGCGTATGTCAGCAAAGATAAGTCTTCAGTGTCAGCAGGTATGTATTACTGCATTTGCTTCCGAGTACTTGTATACATTGAGGATCGCCTGCCTTGCGGTGATACAGCTGGCATCTTTCACAGTGGACTCGACAGGCCTGTGCAATAAAGAAATACAGTCTTCTGGATGTCAGACGGCTGGCGAGCTTTTTCAAACTGTCAAGCCGCTAAGGAACAAATGGTATCTTATCCCTTTCAAACCACATCTGAGGGTTGGGAAGCGTCACTCGTGCTGCATCTTACCTCTGAATCGCACAGGTTGTCCAAATCAGTGGGGGGATCATACAGACACCGCGATCCACCCAGCTTCCTCTCCGAAAGGCTTATTCTGCTTGGCAGCGAGTCGGCAAAACAAAGATGCGACCCTGTCATCTTTCATGCTCCTCCGCTAGTATTATTTCAGACAAGCGAGTGAAATGCAGATTAACCGTTGCGCCCCAAACAGGTGTGACTGGTTCCCACTGCCCACCTGCCCCCCCCCCCAAATAAAGCCTCAGCGGGAAAGCTACAGATCCTGGAATTTCACATGGCGAGGTTGAGCAGAGCGAGTGGGCCTTCACGATGTAGGCATCAGCGTCAGGCTAGAAGGGTTGGGTCGGGTGGCAAAGTAGAAAAAGCAGACATGGGAGTAACTGTGACCGGTGAGTGAGAGGGTGAGTGCCACAATTGTTAAGGAAATTTTTAGGGCAAACATGACAAAGAAACACACACCTTAAAATACTGAAGAAAAAGAACCAGTCAGCTCAGGGTGATGTCAGCCCATCCTGTGGAATGACCAAACACTCAAGCCACAATAAGAACAGACGTAACAGGATGGAAATAATCATTAGGAATGTCAGGAACTTGAACCTGAAGGGAGCTACGAAAAGCAGGGCAATAGGTTTTAATGGAGTTTGGCCACATCCCGAGGGCTTCTCATCTGGGAAACTGATCATGCTGTAAATTTTATAGTGTGGCGAGGCATGAAAAGACCCACAGATTGCTTAAAACATTAGGAAGTGTCAAGAGAGTACACACCATCAGAAAGAGGACAACAGGCAGCCGACCGACGATGTCATCAAACCGACGTCGGCCCTGAGCCGGCATTCAATTCAAGCAACAGATCGCTGGCTCCAGAATTTGTTCTGGACCTTCAGGAACCTGGCATGTGCCGCAGATACCGTTTTCTTGAGCCCCAACCACCAGACATCATGCCTGCTGCCTTGTGCTACTCTCAGTCAAAAGAAAAACGTGTTTTTGTTTGCCACATGCCAAACGGCAGCCAGCCACGGCGAGAGAGAGGTGGTGCTCTGCTTTGGTGAATACGATGATAAACCTTGGAAGTGTATGACAAGCACGCAGGCATGAAACCACCACACCCAGTTATTAAAGAGACAGACGTGTGCAGCACTGCACCCTCCAGGAGGACCTTGTCCTAACAGCACTGCGAAACATCAGGTGGGAAGCTGACAACCATAACAAACAGAGGAAAGCCCGCGCCGCTCTCCGTCGCTGCACATATACTGCATGGTTAAGTGTGAACGCCAAGAAATTCATTCCCTCACCCGGCACTGTGACGCAGCCCCAAGTGTCTCTAGCTTACCTGCAAAGCACGGAACGCCCAGAGTTTGCTAAGAAAACCCAAGGCCTGGCAAGGTACCCAGCCCACAGAAGCACCAAGCTGGAAATAAACTGGGTGAAAAGGCCGGCACCAAAACAGCAATACGAGCGGAAGGGACAGCTGAAAATTACTTGCAGTCGAGTCAACTTGAAAAGGAACACCAGTGTGCATGTGACACTTGGGAGGGCTCCAGGCCACCAGTGCTGTCCACCTGGACCGGAAGACGCTCATATGACACCGTGCTGCGAGAGACTCCCAGAGGGAATATTCATGTGACAAAGCAGCGCCGAGCGAATCAAAACAGCAGTCAGCAACTCATTCAGAGCTGTAACCGTGTTTACAAAGTTTCAGGCCCCAGAATTATAGATAGGATCTAATCAGACTTTTGGAAGTTACATGCCATTGTCATTCGTTATATACTGCAGTCTTACATAATACCTTCTGTGAAATTTATATTTTATAAATGTTTAGAAATATATGAACCCAGCAAATCATTTTTATATAAACAGTTTTTTCATCAATCTGCATTTATCTTACATAAAGATCGTCTGCAACATACAGCCATCCATCCATCCATTTTCTAACCCGCTTAATCCAATTGGGTCGCGGGGGGTCTGGAGCCTATCCCGGAAGCAATGGACACATACAGCCATAGACATCTGATTTCCACATTTGACACTGGGCTCCACCAACAGAACCCGAGTAAGGACAAAAACACAAAGAGCGATGCCTCAATGGAGTTAAAACCTAAATGACCAAATCGAGGCGGCCATAGAGAAAAACGCCAAGCCATTAGGCTGGTACAACAAGACCATAAGCTGCCTCTGTTAACCCTGTAACATTTCCATGAAGAGAGCTTAAGATGTGAGCAGCTTATTTTGTTATGGGAGATATCAACAAATTACAACCAGTCTGAAAAACCCTTGTGAGATTATTTTAAAAAGTGTGCCTTTCGTTCAGTGGGGGGCAAAACACACAGGAGTACGTTTTATATGTTGGTGTTCAGAGGGCTTGAATGGGGGGGGGGCACGTT
>JAODKF010000038.1:3988892-4003211 GCA_026779585.1 Mormyrus proboscirostris | reverse complement strand
CCCCCCCCCCCCCCCCCCCCCCCCCCCCCCCCCCAAAAGCAAGCGAAAGACAAAATATTGGTACTAAATCATATAATATAATAAATTCTGAGCTCAATCAAAGTTTGGAGAAGGAAAAGCATATGAGAAAAATGAAAAGCCACCTATAGCATAGTTTCAAACACCTAGTAGATCCATGTTGATATTCTGAAGCTCATTCTGTCTCTGGCTCTGCTTGCGAGTATTACCTTATCGCCAAAACACAGACGCCAACCTCAAAGGACGAGCCCAACAGGCATCTACAATTCAGGCAAGCAACAGGAGGCCACGTAGTCTTCCATTCAACTCCATATCAGACCCAGCGGAGTGCTCATCCCCCAAGGGCAATCAGTTACTCTCTCCACCATACAAAGAACTGAACCCAAAAACTTAATTTCCTTCTTAAATACCATACACCATGTGTCAGTTATTAAGCAGAAAATAACTGATGAAATTAGTCGTACATTATGTCATATATACGCCAGATAATAGGTAACAATTCTTATAAAACATCTTAAATATTAGTAAGTTTAAAATAAAAAATAAAGGACATAATTAAATATAATACGCAAAGACCACCAAAAGGCCACAAACTTTCTCCTCTCTCTATACAGGCATATATTTTAATTAAAGAACAAGAAAAAAAGAAAACATTCCAAAGCAAGAGGTGTTCATGGCCATATTTGTCTCAATTACTGCAGCAAGGGATGGCCCTTATAGCCTTTCTTGGTCCGAGCTTTGATTAAAAGATCAAACACGCATCTTCAACGACAAAAAAAAGCTTTCATTGAACAATGTCCGCATGCTGAATGACATCTTAATTGGGGAGCGGTAAATATTCATTTCGTGCTACAAAGGCAAAGAGGAAGGGATGGCGAGGAGAAACACAGATCTTAACAATGGAATTCTGAATTTATTATCTCAAAGCCCTGTGTATACTATCTTTGAACACACAATACATGGCGATATGAATACTCAAAAATGAGCAATCGTGAAAGCAATCCGCAGTAAAATAAGAGTAACGTATTCACTAAGAAATGAGCAAGGTTAATCTAATGGGAAGTTTCAGTTGGCGCTCAAATCAGCAACAAGTGTCTAGTCAGAACTGCCATCACGGTTTTAAATCGCGAAGTATAAATACGGCAGATACACGCCTCGTGTGTACATCGCATATACGGAAAAAAACACTTTGCCATAGCACCGTGTTTTTAAAAGACGTCGATGTGGTTTTAGTTGTAGTTTTGTCAATCCGAGGCAGCTCCGCAATACCTTGGTAAAGACCGGACAGGCGGACACGGTTGGTGCTAGTCAACAAAATGCGTCACTGGCAGCCACCCCGCCGACCAGAAAGCCGAACTTTAACATTTTTAATTTGGGGTAACGTTATCTGCTACGCGTCCTGAAATCAGGGAAAGCTACGTGAAATATCGACGGAGCCAACTGGAAGAAACTTACGACGAGATGTCACCTCGAGTCACGCCGGTCCCCTAAACAGGATTAAAAAGGTTTTAGCTAACTTTTGACCCTAAAAACCAATATTAATAAGTACTGCCGAAGAAATCGGCGAGCTAAGCATGGACTGTCAGACATGACAAGTTTATAAAAAAGTTTTAGTTCAGCCCATTTTCCGCCTGACTACATTCAACAAGTGTTCGCTAACCGGAGTCCCCCCCTCCTTTTAGTCGGAGATACGCGTTTCCACTTGTGTGTCGCCATGAACAAAGTACAAAATAATCAACACAAATTGTGCCCCGAAACAACTGGTAGAGAAACACGCCGTTCATGGAGCTCACCGACAGCCCGGAGATGGACAAAGCCCGAAATGTGGCCGCGCTGGCGGCGCCCGACTGCCTGGCTGGCCGCGGCACTAACAGGCGGCCGCCCTCCCTTCCTTACACCCTCAGCCGGGCGGCTCTTTTTAAAGTTACTCGGCTATTAACTTGCTGCCCGTTTAGACAAAGATAGTGTTCGGGTTACCAGGTAGGAAGCTAAATTAATAAACAGACTCCTGGCTTGTTTCTACGTGTGTTGACTCGTACGCTCACTGGCCACCCAACTAGCTAGCTACGTTTACTGAGTGCATGAAGAGGGAACTGGGGAATATAGAAGAAAGAAAAAACATACGTCCGTCCTCTCGCTATCGTTGATAAGTGAAAACAAATTCGTTTTAGCTAACTAACCAGTAAATACATATATATGTATATTCACCTTTGACTTGTGTATAGTTCTGATCTGGCTGAGCTCTCTCTTTCTCCCTTTCTCTCTCACACGCTTTCTCGATTCCCGTTGCTGCTGCTGCTGCTGCTGTTGCTGCGTGTTGCTCCCGTTGGTAAGTAACTGTCTCCACGACTACAGTCACTATGGCGCGCGGGGGTCTCGAAGCAACTGTTGCTATCCTCTTCTGCATACGTCATCAAAAAAAAACACACACACACATAGGAGGAGGGAGGCTAAGTTAGACTCCGCCCTACCTCTTCTCTGTCTCCAAACTTCCACAAACGACAAGAATCCTGGCGTGGTAACCATTTGATTTTCATTATTGAGTAGGAAGTTCCCCTCCATGTATAAAACTCAGTTTATTAATACATTTATTTACAGCGCAGATATCAAAAGCTGCTAATCTAATAAATAAGCCTGCCTAAAGGTATACCAGTGCCAAGTCTGATTGTAATGTCTTCCATAATTATCAGTTTTTGCAGATATTTATGTGAAGTTATTAATTTAAAAGAAATTTGTAACGAAAAGTATTACCATGACATCGATTGTACCGTTAACATCTTCAATACACATTATTTCTGAAAACATTCAACTGCATGAGTACTAGAAAAGATTGTTGGTTAAGTACATAACTTCGTATAAAGGTAATTATCTTAGCAATCATAACACTGTGAAAAAACATGTGAATTTCTGTATGCCAGCAGTATATAACTATAGATATTACCAAAAAGGGAATCCCAAAAAAAAGAACATGATTTTATTCGGTAAAGAATCAAATGGCAAGATATGCAACACCCAATACTTCTGCAATTGTTGATCATTTTCTCACAGCACTGGGGTGGAATTCTACACTCCTTGGTTCAAAACTGTCAGTGACATTAGTGTATTTCAGCCCTTGTAAAAATATTAGAGTTTAGATTTGGACTTATACTAAGCCAGACGCAAACCAGATATTCCAATGTACTCTTGCTTAGGAGTCAGATGTTTTCGCTGGAGGACCCAACTGTGTTTCAGATTCAGGTCACAGATGGCCTGATATTCTCTTGTAGGATTTCCTTGTATGTATTCACAGCTCATTCTATAATGGTGATTCATTAAGCTCCTGATGCAGGAAAGGTTTCTCCAAATCATGACACTATCATCACCCTGCATCTTAATAATGCTCTCGGCCAAAACAAAAAGGGCCTACAGATGCACTTTGTGACTTTCTGGATGATTGTATGCCTTGTTTTTGGAGAGATTTTGGCAGGAGTGTGATTTGCCAAACAATTTTCCTATTGTCCCAGTCTTTCTCCAGATACAGACAATACACCTCTTAATGTGATTCAATGGAGCCAAGAACCTTACAAATGACACTGTAAGCCTTCCCAGAGTGATAGCTATCAATAACTTATTTCAGCAAACCTACAGGATTTTTTTTATTCAGTGTGTGATGATTTGCCTCTATCTCCCATATACTGACTTGTGTTCATAGAAAACCTGAGCAGGGCAGGCTCAAATCAGGTATGACTGTTTTTAGTCTACCAAAAAAGATCACCCTAATTAATCATTTATATGGGTTGAATTAACTGGGGCACGCAATTACTTTTTCACACCTGAAGATTACATGTTCTATTTCCTTGGACACCAAAGAGAAATTGCGGCAGAAAAGTTCCCCTGAAATCCCCCGAAAGATCTAACCAGATTTAAGCAAAAAAAGAAACAAATTCTTTTCACGTGTGAAAGATGTAACAAATACTGTTTTATGTCCGACATGTTTATCCTCCAGTGTTTTTCATTTTCGCTTTACTGAAGAGCAGTGAAACAGTATATTGTACGTGCATAATATCGAATTTCATTATACACATTGAATAAGTTTATTTTCTACTAAAAAACAGGCAGCAAACTAAACCGTCTTTGGTAGAAGATCACTTCTAAACAACGATATACGGATTCTGATTTTGGCTTCTTTAGGCACTTGAAATACCATGTTAGCTAAATAAGGCTGTCGATAATATACGTTTCGATGTATACAGAACATGTATAAATATCCTTTTTCAATAACCCGGTCGTCTAAATTAAATGGCTATGCAGCAAAGTATGTAATAAACTGAATGGGAGATAACAAGTTCACCGTACATGCTAGCTAGCAACAGCGAATGTTAGCGACGTTTGTTACTATATTTACAGGCGTTGCTATGCGGAAGTGTCATCACTGCCGATTTGTCACGCTGCGGAGTGGGCAATTACATGATTTGGCGGAGGACTGGTGTTAGTTCATGTCACGTCAGAAACAACCAGCTACAGATTTTAGAAAATCCAGCTCTGAATGATTGCATAGACGCTGAATATATACTATGTGAAACAGAACGTTTAAAATATCTGTAATTGAAAAAGTTCACAGCGAACACCAGTAACCGTGGAGAATGGGAACTGCCCAGACATTACCACATTAAAGGTGGGCTCATGGTATTACAGTCCTTAGTCAATTAACTTGCACCTGAAAGTTACAGTCCCAAGATGGTGGTATTTTAACAGTGAGTATTTAAATAAATCTGTGTAACAGTGATGACGATGACGTCTTAACACAGGAATGAGGGGTTGAATTAGCCCCAATTTACCACCACTGCATCAGTGCAGTCCAGGGTTACCCAATTCCGGTCCAGGAGCGTTAGAATCCAACACAGAGTTTCCTGCTGGAATACATCTTAATCAGTTAATTACCAGGTTTAGTGGGTGTGTCTGAGCAGGGAATTCTGCAAACTGTGTTCCCCACTGGCCATCCAGGGCTGCAGCTGGGCGACCCTGGTATAGTTCATTTGCTGCAAAAAAATAAATTTAAAAGCTGCTTCTACTCCAGTGCATGGGCAGTTTCTATGGAGCAGAATATACAGAAATGAATCAGGAATATTCCGTCACAATGGCAAACACATAGACTGGGACAAACAAAGCATGATGGACTGTATCTTTTAAAACACGTCATTTTTTGTGTCTATGAACACAGGCCTAGTTCTAGTTTACAATGTATTAAAACATGTCAAGAGGGTTTTGATGGCACTCAGAATATAATATTCTGAGAGTGATCAAATATATTATGACACATTTTGAACTGTGCAGATCACTGAAATCACTTAAGTAATAAACAGTGCTTAATATGAATGAATGAATGAATGAATATCAATATAATGGAAACGAATTTTGATCTTAAATGAATTTCCGGATGATAGTTGTACTTAAAAAATGTACCACTGGGTGGCAGTATATCTATATGGTAAGACCATAAAAGCAAAATTCACGATTGCATCATTCTTGTCCACGTGTACAAGAAGTAGTAGTATACTTAGAAATGTTAAATCCGGCTAAATCACAGAGTAAACCCAACATCTGTGCTAATCTGGGAGTGGTGAATATCTGGGCCGATTAATAGTAATCTTAGCATACCGTGGACGGACAATAACAGAAATCCGCTGCTATACTAATTCATCTTTAACATTGAGGTTGAAGACAATGTCGAATCTTTTGCCGCCTAAATTTGTAACATGCCAAATACCGTGGCTACATAAAACACGTTTCTTTTCACAGAGTGGCCATTTTATTACGTGAAGGAGCCAATCATGTACCTGCAACTGAATATACATACGATGCAGGCTTGGTCAAAAGGTTGCTTTTACAAATGTTGTAAATGTAATACCGAATAATATATATTTTATGAATTGGTATTATAGATAACACCCACCAATTAAACATTTTAATGACAATAAAAGTCTTAAGTATGGTAACAATAGTAGCCTAATTATTCCATCATAACACACACAGAACAATACTAGATTTGTTACAAAATGTCATAAAAATGAAATAAAATACAAACAAAAAATGTACTTTTATATTTTCAAAAAGATTTGATAGAAGTAAAAAAAAAGATATTTTAAATGATGATTAAGATATTCGTAAATGTCATAGACTTATGGTATTGTGTCATGGATGGTCTGAAGAACATTGTGACTGCCTTTACGAAAAACAAATACAGTCGGCCCTCTTTTATCACGGTTAGTCAGTTCCACGATAAGTGAATTATCGCGGTGTAGGATTCTTTATTTATAAGTCGAATATTTTCGTAGTTAGAGCATAGAAAACTTGTTGACGACCTTCTAAATACGGGGTTTAACATTATTAGAGCCCCCTAGACATGAAATAGCACCATTTAGTCACCATTACTGTTATGATTGCTGGACACGGAAGGAGGAACGGAGACGCGGAATCAGGATCGAAAGGTTTATTTAGAATCACTGCAAATGCAGGACACAGGAACATGTAACATCAAAACATCAGTGACAGTCCTGGGATTACAGACTCTGACATGACTTAAATACACCGGATGAATCAAACTGACAGAAACAGCTGGTCACAACGGGGTTGCACACGTGGTTGATAAGGGGGCGTGGCACACATATGAGGATCGTACAGGCAGGAGAATCATGAGAATTACACTCGTATTACCCAATATAGACAAAATAAGATATATTAGACGTTACAGATATTATATTACTATTATTGTACATTTAATTATGAAGAGGAAAGATGCTTCCGACACGTACCGACGTATAGTTTTCACTGTCTCGATCAACTTTTTAATGAATATTCAAAAAACCGCGATCGAGTGAAGCTGCGAAAGTCGAAACCCGAAGTGACGGTACAGTGACGACTGTATATGTAATTGATACTTTTAGATGGTAATCATTTCTTTATGAGCAGTGTTTGAGGTGTCAATCTGTCTGTCCTTAGTTACTGTGTGGCTAAACATGAAAATGTGCTGAAAATGGCTAAGACACATAATCTAAGTGGTTATAAATGTGTTATGACTGGGATTTTCATATACTATAACGACAGGAATTTACTGAGCAGTAAACAAAAACATGAACAAGGTCAAAGGAGAATGGCCAGACTTGTGAAAGCTGACGTGCAAAAATAACGTTTCAGTACGATGGTGGTGTGCAGAAAGGGTTCCCATCTTGGAACTCACGTTGTTTCTGAAGGCAAAATGGAAACCCACCTGGTGCTACACAGGGGTACTCAATAAAGTGGCCAAAGGTTGTACATGTATGTTTAATGTGAAATTAAAGTAACAGAATGTATGCATGTGGTCATACTCGCCATCGGTTATTAGTGTTATTAATGATACTTTGTTTTTTAATTCTGTGGAAAACTTAAGATCGATTTGCTGGCCACATTTAATAATAAATTATAAGCATGTCTCAGGTCATATAAATAAAATACAAATAAAATGATGTGTCCTGTTTTGATCGTGATTGATTCCTCCAATAGGCCGGTCTATGCTGCACTGGTTTGGGGTGATGGTGTAGTTTCATATGAAATTACGTTAAGATTAACTTATGAGCTTCTTCCATTTCCTATGTTTATTTGCCATAAAGGTCACGGTTCCTGTTATGTGGTGGGAAAGTGACACACGAGACTCACCAGGAACTACAATAGTTCCCAGTCGAGAAGGCCCAGGAACTCAGAACCAGGAACTACAGTAAGGGGCTTATTTATAAAGGCATTCGTACAAACATTTATACGATGATTCTGGGATTTCTAAAGAAATAACATAAATAAAACATATCCTGAAAAAGTTCGCACATTTACGAATGGTCCAGAGCAGTCATACGAACGTTTTGGAGGAAATAGAAAAAGCAACATCTAGAGTTCAGATAGAAATGTGGATCTGAGTTGCATGTACGGTTAATATTAGCGCGTGGTGAAATTTGTGTTAATAAATACAGAATTTATTTTTTATTATATCTGATATCCAACTAGGCCTAACATTTAGCATTTGATTTATTTTTTAATGAAAGAGTTTATATGTACCGATATATTTATTGCGTGGAATCTAAGTTAGAGGTGTGCGTACTGAAAAATCAAAGTAGGCACCAACACCTGTGCTAAATGCATATAAAAAGGTACAAAAACACCCATGTGTAAGTATGTAACAAGCAGCAGCATCGGGGCACATTTAGCTTTGTTAGAGAAAGTAAGTAGAGACACATACTGAGGAAGCCAGTATTTATGAGACCACAATGATTGTTTGCTGATTTCTGGCTTAGCCGTTTCAGACTGCCAAGAGCGATTCTGATGGAAGTGTGTGATGAATCAGACTCGGTTTATGACAGACCTGCATTACGAAATCATGCTGCTCCCATCCATATTCAAGTACTTACAGCACTTGGATTTTTGGCAACAGGAACAAAACATCAGGAACTAGCTGAGTGATCAGGGATTAACCAGCCCATTATCCCTCAATTAGTTTTTTTTATGTCATTGTCCGGTTTGTTGAGCTGACTGCACTATACTATAAACTATAACTTTTGCACTTCATATTCTGAGAAATTCCCTTTTTCATTTTGTTCGTGGCTCCATTGTAACAAACATAGTATATGTGCATTTATATATACACGTGGCTAATTTGCATAGTCAATTTAGGGTAATTAGTGGCTAGGAATGGGGTGTTCTCTTAAGTGTGGACACATAGGCCTAAGATTTGTGGGATTCATAATCTGTACGAGCCGTATCACAGTTTGCACAAGGTTTTATAAATCTGATTTTTATTGTTCGTACGAACATCGAGTTTTCATACGAGCATTTCCTCTCCGGCAAGAACATGCAAACATTTTTTTAAAATATATAAATGAGCCTGTAGGTTCCTGGACTTCAGTGGAACAGACCTGTTGTGTTGTTGTGTAGACCCACGTACTGTTGAAATGGACTTTATATAAATGCCTGTTTGCTCTCTTGGCTTTAGTATAGATGTGATAGATGTGTTCAGGTCTGCTTTCTGTCAGAAGTGGGCCTGCATCCACCTTCAACAAATAGGCCTAAAAATGTTTAGTCAATGATATGGAAATGACTTGAAATGACCTTTTAGGTCGGTGTCATGGCGCCCCTACCCCCATCACTCCTGCTTGTGTATTTAAGATGAATGACGAGGCGACTTTTCTGTCCCAAGCTAGAAACAAGACAACCAACATCAAGTCAGAGACCACCATAATTACCCAAATACACTGACTGGCGTGGAGCATCTGTGGTGAAGCTTTGGAAATTCTCCCACCTAAACCGACAGTGTTTCTTGTGTTTCAGGTAGGACACTTTCATCCATTTTGCTGAAACAGTCCACAACCGTTCATGCACAGAATGCTGGTTTTCTAGGGAGACTTGAGTTCATTGGTTTAATTTGCAGCATCAAGCAGAAATTCACTCTTTTCTCTGCTTATGGGTTATCTGGCTATTTATAAAGATGTAACATCAAATGAAACCATTGTGTCATCAGTAATTACAGGAATCTGACACATTTTAGTTCTTCTGGGAATGTATTTTCTGTCGTTATTTGTCAATGTGCCAAAGTGAAGAAGGAAATATGAGGAGCATTACGCCGCATAATACATGCAGTTACATTTGGCCTTTACATTTACATTAAAACAGTGTTATTTAGCAACGTATTGTTAATAGACTAGAATAGTCGGGACGATTAAGTCTATTTACATATTGATGGTTATTATTTGCTCAATGAGAGAACAAGGGTGAGTAGATAAAATTGTCACTCTTAAGATTACAGGTGCTGGCTTGATATATAGACTTAGCTGCATCACAAAATAGCAAACATAAAATGAAACAGACAGAAAAGAGACACTTTTAACGGAGTTATTAAAATTGTCCACGCCAAATTCCTAAGGCGCCATCTCTATCGTTACTATTAGTAGCTCAAAACGAGCCGGTAAACTTATGGCTGAAATATCTTCAGAAGTATCACGAGCTGGCGTCTCCCCCTTTGAAAAGTACCTCGTAACGTTTCACCCCAGCCAAATATCCATCCGCTTTCCAATCGCGTTGTCTCACACACAGATCATGCCGAAGTTAGACCATGCAGTCAAGCAGAAGCCCCCCGCCTCGTACGGCGTAGTATGACCGCGGTGGGGAGATGCTCTCCCGGATCACGCGATGGTGCTGCGCCACGATTCCCCGGGGACTGACGTGTCGCTATTCGGCGGGGGTTGTGTTGTGAGAAAACAACGTGTCATTTACGCAATGCACTGTTTCTAGTAATCCCTATGGGTGTTCTGAATAATAATTTTAGTCATATTATATACACCTTCTGATGATAGATGATTTAAGAGGGTTCTTCGTTTTCTTTTTTTATTATTATTATTATTATTATCGTGTCCTGGGGCGTGTCCTGTCGTAACCGCTTGCGTATATTTTGAAATAGCCTTGTTCGTCATGAAATATAAAAATATCACTGTAGATTTTGCTGTACTTGAGAACACTAATGACATTACCAAAATAAACACAATGAATATCACAAAAATATCAGGCACTTATACATATTTATATGTAATGGTGCTTTTTTTTGCTGTCACTTTGTTTGCATGGATGATTTTTCAACCCCTATCTGTAATTTAATTGTAGGTCAGTAATCAAATTTGAGAAGAAATGGTAAAAATGTATACAGTGGTGGTTGTGACCTTTATGGTGGTAGGTGTTGTTCCCCACTGGTTCTGTAAAGCACTTTAAGTGTCTGAAAAAGTGCCATATAAATTAACTTTCATTCATTCACAAGCAGAAAAAAATTGAGTAAAGGACACTGAGTTAAAGAACACCGAGTTAAAGAACATCAAATTAAAGAACATCAAATTAAAGAACACCGAATTAAAGAACACAGACTTAAAGAACACTGAGTTAAAGAACACAGAGTAAAGACTTGATTTGACTAGACAATTGTGCATGGAGATGTTTAAGGAGGAACAGGTGTAAATCTAAAAGGACTAAACACATCAACTAAGCTTTATCTATCCATGCATACATCATTTTACCTGGCGGTGCCTGGTTCCCATCCCAGGCAGCAAAAGGCACAAGCAACAGGGCCCATACACACATAAGCTGGCTACACACCAAGTCAATTGCAAAAGGTGGGTGTCGACCAAGGCCGGCAAATGATCGACGCCCATCGATTGTGGAAACTTGCGCTGGAACACACCAGCATGACTAGAGGTAATGAATGACATACATCTTCAAGTTTCACAAACTAGCTTCAGTGTCGATTCAACATACTCAGTCAGGCAAAACAGCGTCAACGGGTACTAAATGTATCCAATTGTGCTGCACACACCGACCCAACAGGCACACGCCGTCAGCTGGACAGCCAAAAATCGGCTTGGCATTCCGGGCCGTACGCAGTGCAGGCAGTTTAGGGAAACCAGCCAATCTGACTGCATATCTCTCCACTATGGGAGGAAGCCTGACACCCCAGTGGAGATCCACTCAACAGGGAGAGAATATGCAAACTCATAGAGTGGCTAGAGCCTTCAACCCCCAGCCATGGAGATGTGAGGCATCAGTGCCACTGGTCACTGCAGACATCTGCAGCTTAAAAAAAATCCTATTTAGCAGATACTAGTATTGCAAGCAACTAGTATTCACCTGTTTGTATTGCTGGTTATTCACATGAAATTCAGGTTCAATCTCTTGTTGAAACATTCAACATAAGTATTCAACTTGTATGCCTTATACAGTGCACAGCGCAATCCCATCCCCAGGTATTTATCCAGACAAGTCTGCCTAAAATAATATATTTCATGCAATAGTGCTGTGATTTATTAAGAGATGGACATGCTGTAACTGATTATAAAAAAATGATAACATGATGTATGAGGGTTATGTATAAGGTCATGCGATGGGTAGAAAACTGCTAGCCTTTGTTTTATTCAATTAAGACAGCATTGTAGTCGATGATATGACACGCGGATGAGCAGCTCGGTTTTGTCCTGTAGTAACCTCACAGCATCCGCATTGGTCAGGATATGCTGATGTGAGGGCTGCGCGACATCCTCATGAGAGACGAGGGGCTGTTCAGCCAAGCGGAGCGTCTTCCTCGCCACCTGTTCTCTATTGGCTGCGGCGCATGACCGAATATGGGAGGGCTGTCTTGTGGTGTGACGCTTGCTAGCCAATGAGGGCCACCGTTTTCGTGTGTAACGTTGCAGGAATCTGTCTAGGGGGATTTGGGGAGGGCGTGGCCACAGGAGGACCGGGGGAGGGCGTGGCCATATAGCGGAGCGGGGGGGACAAGCCGGCATTTGAAATCCAATGTGTCAGGTACGGATTTCACATCCAGTGGCCTGTGTTTTTGCGCCCGCTATTAGTGAAAACAGAGAATACTCTAGAAGGCGGGGGACTTCGGGAAAGGGCTCGACGAGGATAAGCCACTGATATTCTAGAGACCGTCAGCAGACCCGGACTTGAGGATGCACCGTAAGTCTGTTACTTTGTTAAGCAAAAACTGAAATAATGTCGCAGAATCATAGATAGACGGAGAATGATTCACTGTATCAAACGCAAATCTGTTTGTCCGCGCCCGGTTTCTGGTCGCTTTTAGACCCGGCGTCGTGCAGAATTGTGCTTCAGGAAGAGGATGCTCACATACCCCCAGCGTATATTAATGCCGTGTATTCCCAGTTATTCCTGTAAAATAAAGAGCGTGAAACCACGGGAAATATATTTGATATCATACGTTGGTCGTATTATCAGTGGGAGAGGGTTGAATCCGCGGCGGAGGCGATCGCTCCAGACGGGATGCGCAGTGTGTGTTTAAGATGCCGGGGCGTGGCGCCAGGAAGCGGCAGCCGCCGGCTGCGGACGTGTCCCTAGAGCGGGCATGTGCTCGGGGTGGCCGTCTCATTGTTGAATCGGGATCAAACGTGTCTTATGCTAGCACCACCTTCACAGACACGGTATTTAGAAGCTATAGAGCATCGCCACTTGCGAGCCGCGAAATGCGCGGGGCGTGGCCTTTAGTTTTAATGCACGGTTTTTAACCACGCTGCCGCATCGTTGAGTATGTCAGCATATTTTTCCGGGTTTGTGCCTGGCAGACCAATATCATTGAATGGAAAGCGGTATCCATGCACGTAATGAGGCACTCCACCAGACACGGGATGACAACAATCTTCTCCTCAACGCGGGGGGAGATCACAGCGACCAGCCGTCATTGATGCTGCGATCAGGATCTGGGGCTCCAGTGTTACAATGGCAGTAAAGTTGAATGCCTACCCCAAGGAATGGGTGGAGGGAAAGATGGGCAAGCCAGAATAACGTGTTCTCTTAATGTATGACAGGGATATTAACTGACCACATTATTTATGTTTTGATTTGCCCCTCCTCAATGACTTGTGACTGGTAATCCAGACTGAAATTCAGACACCGCCTGTGTCTTGTAGTGGGAGGTCTTTTTTTATTATTCTTTTAAAGTTGATTTGTAATAGTGTTTTGTTTGTCTCCACCCAGCATCATTGAAATCGAAAGTACCATTCTGAGCTGAGGCAGGTTTACAGGAAACAGCTTACAGCACCAGAAACACCCTTGGCCTCCTAAATCCGTTGGGGGAGGGGGGGAGGGGTATAGCAGATCTGGGAGGGCAGTTTGAGCGGCTGGGGGGGAGGGGCATTTCACTGTTTCAGGAATAGCTGTAATGCTGGGTCGCCTGAGTTTGTCTGTATTTCCATGCCTGACGCAGCTGGTCCTCCTCTGCTGCCCATCGCATTTTAGGCACCCGCAGCTGCAATATGAGCCCTCCATGCATACGCAGTCTGGGCCGCATGCTAAACATCCCCCCGCATGAGGTCACCCACCCTCAGTCTCAGGAAGCAAAGCTCCTGGCCCGCATCCTGGGATATTCCCACATTTTCACATTCCGCACAGTTTGCAAAAGTAGGGGGGTGGCTGAATCAATATCTGAGCGGCCATCTGGGGAATGCTGTTGTTTTCGGAGGGTGGGGACAGGACATGAAGGGACGTGTTACACAAGGGCTGGAACAGAGAGCTTTCTGGGAGATAAACAGCTTTATGGCAAAAAAAAGGTCACACGTACCTTTGAGGTGATCCTGCCTGCTGAGTTTGGGGGTGTCACGCCAGGCAGCACATACTGTCATCAGAAGATGAGGATTGATGACGGCGAGGGGTCATGCTCAGCGGTGAGGATGTTCTATTAATTATACTCGGTGAGACGTTAAGTCTTCTTACTACCAATGATGAAGCAAATAGGCTTTACAAGGCAATAAT
>JAODKF010000038.1:3932318-3968317 GCA_026779585.1 Mormyrus proboscirostris | reverse complement strand
GTTTGGCTGAGGAACTGGAGAAACAGGGAGGTATGGATTCTGGACAGAAATAATGGCTAATGAAAGGAAAAGGGACGTGAAGGCCGCCTTAGGCAGTGTCTTGGTCTCCTCCTTCACCTTGATCTCCACAGGCTTCTTGGAGGAGGAGGAGGAGGACTCCCGAGTGGATTTGCTGCTGCCGCCGCCCCCTCCATCGCGGTCACCCTCGCCCTTGGACAGGCCCTTACTCTCAGACTCCTTCCTGGAGTGCTCTCGGTGCTCCTTCGTGGGTTTGTGGGGCTTTGCAGCTTTGTTACTTGCACTGCTGGCCTCCTTACTGGACTCCTACAAAGCCACCATCAGACCATCAACATCTGCATGGCATCAGCTCCTCAACTCACAGTGGGGTTACATCGAAAGTCAAAAATATCATCGAATATGAATAAGTAAATAAATATCTACGGTCACAATAATCATCAATTTTTTCGGCAAATAGGTTTTTATCCCTGAAAAGCAAATAAATGGATAGCAGTTCATCCCCTCTTTAAATGTACAGTACTGTACAAAACATTAACCCGACACCACACGATATGTTAAACACTATGAGAAATTCATTCTCGTGATCGCTATAGTGCTCGGATGCGTGGATGCTGCCATCAGCTAGCAAATACAACAGCAGATATCGTACAGCATATCGCTAGGCTCGGAACAGATCAAAATCCTGTCTGATAAGAACTGATGCACCGTCGTAAAGTGCACATAACCTAAGCCCAACCTTCATAAAACAAGGAGCATCTACATGCTTACATCCTATTCTATGAATAATGTACTTATCAAATCGGCGGGTTTAGCGGCGTCTAAGAATGCATTCAATTATACCGTTAAGGTCCCGCGAGGGACACGAGGCACGCGACATGCCGCCCCGCGAGGGACGCGAGGCACGCGACATGCCGCCCGCCTGGTTTCAATTTCAAAAGTGGAGACGAGAATAGCAAATAAATGTCGCTTGGTAGCATCCGCGACTGCCGCCAGCAGTCAGGACAGTACCTGTACAGATGGAAACATCTAGAACTCTTAAAGGGCCTTGTGTTTCCTGCTGGTAATCCCAGCGTCATGCAGGCCCTCCCAGAGAACCCCGAAGACATCCCGGGGCCATCACCCTCCAGGGATCACCACGGATACGCTCTGCTGCCACTCAGAAAACACCGGTGAAGCGACGTGATCGCAACCTAACCTATCACAGGCGCTGGGCTCAAGGCAGACATTTTTATTCAGACTTCGGCAGCCAATAACAGAAGAGGGACAGTCGGCGCGCCATAACCTTGGCCGGGGTTCAAACCGTACAATGGCCGCTTCTCCCAGCGGCAGATACATTTCATTCCAGATGCACGATTTTATGAAAAACATGTATTTACATGTGTAGACACCCACCCAAAAATGGAGGTCCTGTTTATTAACGAACATGAATCAAGCCAGACTAATAATTTCACATTAAGGACGATAATGGAATAATACTGAATCTCATCTAAGCAATTAAGGTCAGAGAGACTACAGGCATGCCTAGAGCCTAAAATCATTATTTTCTGTTATGCATTAAAAATAATACAGAAAGCATTAGCATCAATATCCTTACTTAGATATTTTTGCACAAGTGGAGCAGGGTAATTATCCTCATTGGTTATTGTCAACTAGAACGTGATTAAAAGTCTCGGGAAAACGGCAAAGTAAACGCTGCGCCCTTGCGGCACTGACCTTTGAGCCATGGGACGGTTTAGTCTTCTTGGGATCCGAAAAGGCAGAGAGCGGGATAGTGGGAAGCATGGGGTAGTCAGGGCTGGGTCTGGATACGGCCTCCGCGCCCTCAGGCACCACGATAACCTGCGGAGGAGGGCGAGGAGCCGCACTGTGACGGAAGCAAAAAGCAGCTGCTTCCACTGCGGTTTAAATAAGCAACGCAGAGGGAGGAGAATTATATATATACACAAATGACCGCTCCACAAGGCCTGGCAGAAGAGCCACCCCCTAGTACCCCCCCAAAGCCCGCCCTGGAACGGCCAGCATACTCACACCACCGGCCTTGACCAGCTTATGGCGGAACTCGCGGGTGGGGTTATTGAAGGTGAGTTTCTCGCAGCGCAGGTGGTTGACGGGGGGGTTACCCTCCAGGTTGAGGAACAGGTCGTAGTTGAAGCACACCTTCTTCGGCTCTTCCTGGTCACAGGGACAGAAGAAGAAGAAGAAAAAAAAAAAAAAGACCCAATGTAAACTGAAAGAAAAATAAAAACGACAAAGTAATACGGTGTATAAAGAGCTGAAATAGCAAAGGTAGAGTAAAGCAAGATATAGCAATAAGAGACTGAGCAGAAAGATCCTGTTTGTTTTGTGTGACTTGCCATCCTGCTGGGCCTGATGCTGTCACACTCCCACACGCTCAGCGCTGGTAATCCCGCATTAAACTGGCAGCCAAGCACTCAAATACGTCTTTCCCAGCGACATGAGCTGGATCATCCCTGCCTGGCTGACCCTGTCTAGCTTTACAACTCTTCATCAAGTGCTCCTCTTCATTTAAAAAAAAAAAAAACCCTACCCCCCCCGGCCCAGACCTTGCTCATTCAGCCTTCGGCGCTGACAGCGCACTAAGCCCCCGACGAGATGGACGGTCACAGAGCCCTTTCAAGCGGAGGGTGTTAGCACCCCCCCCCCATGCAGGCCAGCCATCTCCACCCCATCCTTCAGCTTAAAGACGGCCACAGGTCAAGGGAAGGGTGATGGACACACCCCCCCCCCCCCACATCCAATCAAAGTTCTACAAATAAGATGGCTTTGCCGCAAACCTTCCAGACGAACTTCACCACGCCAAAAAAGTCATTCTGGCAAGAATGATCGCGACGGCATCAGACTCCAGAGGCATCCGAGGGTTTGCTTGATGGCGCTATGAAGTGCGACCCACAAGGGTTACCAATAGAATGAATGGAGTGGGTGAGGCGTCACTAACACTGGTTCTGGAGGGAGGGAGGGGTCTACGACTAGGGGTCACGCCAAGGTTTAGCGCAGGCATGTGGGGTATGCTAACAATCTACAGGTAAGGCTGGACAGACGGCACGTCCGCCATTAGCGCGTGGGAGCCCTCAGCCGCCGACGGGAGCGTTTGGAAGCACATTACATGGCTCATTAGTTATACACACCGCGGGCAATTCTCAGGAGACCAAAGTGTAAGACGAAGAAGGCCGCCCCGGAAACCGTGATTGAAGACGAGAATAATCATTTGCATGTGCCTTCAGAGAAACAAGCGGGACAGTCGACATGCTGCATCCAGAAGCTCTTCTTAGCGTCAGTAGGCGGCAACTGTCTGGCAGCAGAGCGCCCGGGGAAGGCGAGCATCAGGAAGCCAGCAGCGGCCGGTCCCTACCGCGGTCAGAAAACGCTGCGAAAATCCACGGCTGGCTTCCCGCCTGCCGCTAGCGAGCGGTGAAGAGGCAGCTCCTGCGCCCGCTTACCGCCAAGCGCCCACACCTCCTCCGGGCGCAGACAGCAGACGCTGACCGGCGCCTCAGATGCAGAGGCAGCGCTCGCACTTCGAACGACACTCTTATGACCCGCTAGATTTACTGCCCCTCTCAACCGCAAGATAAAGCCCGAATAACAGCTCCAATCCCAGCATCCGGCACAAACCCATATCCTCGCTCCCCATTGGCCGAAAACCTCACCTGCTGCAATGCGGTCTGGGCTGTAAAAACCTCAGTCACAGACCCTTACCATGCGAGTAAATAGCAGCTCTCCCCGTGACAGTGGCACTCGCGACTTACCTTGTTCTTGAAGTAAACCTCAATGGGCATGAGAAACCCAGCGTAGCCAGATTCCTCCACTTTGTACGGCGGCTCCTTGCACACTGTGGACATCAGGAAAAGGTAAGGATACACCATTTAAAACAATATATACAAATATGGGAATCAAACACACGAAAATGTCAGTGAGAGAAAATCTCACAGACTAATGTCATTCATGACCCCAAAACCCACCCCTATAATAAACAGATGTACTACTTGCTAAAATAAAGTTTCACAATTAACATAAAAGAGGGGGCTGATTTCTGCTGAAGTATCCAAAGAAGAAATGAGTATCTGGGTATTGACATTTTCCGTTTTACTGTGTCAGCACAAAGCTATTAAACCTGGACACAAACAGAGTGTGGGTTTAAAGAGTCTTGTATTGCAGCTCCTTACATAAACACCACATTCGTCTGGGCCTTTGCACATCGTGTCGGGTAACGAGAGCACAATCTCGCCTTTGTTGAGAACCTCAGCACCACAGCAAATTCAAGGTGGTGCTGCCATGACCAACCTAATGCTGATTACAAGCAGAGAAAATCAGGAAGAAGAAATTCCATTTTAGGGAGCTCTGTCAAGGGCAGTCTAAAGAAAGAGACACCCGGTTTATAATTTTGAAATTATCATAAGGGTGTATGAGAGCCAATCCTTAAAATTTCCCATTGAAAAATAACACGTAAAGATAAGAATAACCCAAATACAAAAGCACAAAACGCAAAAACGTTTCGCCGTCAACACATAAACTGTGGATATGCGACATTAGCTACATTAAGTGCCCAATAAGGAGAATCGAACAAATGAAATAGGTTGCTCATTACCAGGGCTGCAGACAATTACGTGCCAACTTGGCAGGCCTTGCGTCACAGGACGCGCTGAACTGAATTTGATGTGCCAGTAATGAAGATTTTTAAAACAGCACAGATCCAGGATTCATGGAGATGAATATGTACACTAAACACAGTCTACAAATCACACTGCAAGCTCCCAAAATATCACATCGCACCACATCGTTTGGTATATTACACATACCAGAATCGGTGCAGATTCAGAAAAAGGTAAACTGGGGAATAGATTAACCAGCACACCATAACTCCTCCAGTAGAAAGAGGACGTGGGCAGAAAATGAAGTGTAAGCCTCCATAGTCCTGCCTGCTCTCAGCAGCAGCCTCTGGACACAGTCCCCTAATATCAACACAACCAGATGCATTCTGGGAAGGGATTTCTATATTCCATGTGTCACCGCTGTACGTGCCAAGGCCACAATACTTTGCATAAAGGTTGTGTGCCTCGCATCCTTTCCACTGTTTTGCTCATCTCCAAGTGTTTCTGCCGCAAGCAATCATCATCATGACCAGACAGAATGCAAAAGACCACATCGACTAATTCTGGCTGCACACTTAGACTGGGTGGCAGACATACTCAAACCATCGTGTCGCACAAACTTGTAACTTACAAAACCTAAAAATACCAGCTCCTTCAAAAACAGAACTGGCTGAATAAAACACTGCGTTCCAATACGGGTCGCTGTACAAGATAATAAGGCTTGATTTCATAATCCAACAAGTATTTTCCTTAACTCACATTTCTTGCGGACACTGCTGACAAAGTAATCAAATGACTAATTGGAGAAAAAAAACGTTTTGTATCAAACCAAGTATGCAGATATTCCATTAGAAAATTCGCTGGTTTTAGGGATCTTTGTTAGGTCATAATCCTCAGTCTGGGTCTCAAATGTTTATCATGATGTTCCCAATATTCATTAAATAAAATTCAACAGCTGATGGCTCATATTTAACACATCAGACAGCTATAAAACAGGCTGCTGGCGTTTCCATTTTGAGGGAAGGCGGCGAGAGTGTACCCCCCCCGGTGACATACACCCCCACTCTACCCACCTCTCTTTGGCTTGGGGAAGCTCTCGTGAAGCCGGAAGACCACCTTCTCCACAAAGTGCTGAATGTCCCCCGACTCAGGGCCACGCACAAACACCATCCAGTCGTGGGTGAAGCCCTCTGTCGTCACCTTCTTACGGAGTTGCGCCCGGTGACCCAGCTCCAGTTTCACCTGTACAGTGCACTGGGGAGGAGGCAACATGGACAGATCAGCCAGTAAAGCCACAGAGAGCGGTCGACGCAGAAGACGGGATGCTGCGGCACCGAAACAACTCAGTCACACAAATAAAATTCAGAGGGAAATACAATTAGCCGACATTCAGTGACGTAAAACCGATCAGATACATTACAAATAGTATGTGTCTGTATAACAATGCAATGCAGTAATTCCTGCACTGTTCACAAATACCCGTCACCAGGGGCACTGTAAAGAAGGGGGGCAGTTAGAACAATTCCAAGGACCTGTAAAAAATTTGGAACATAATATGATTGGTCTGTGTTGGGGGCCCAATATGATATGCTTCCATGGGGCCCAAAATCTCTAACCAAACCCCTGCCTGTCACAACACGTGACAGCAAGTGCCACTCTCAGTTCCAGCAAGTCAACACAAACCTGCACTATCCCAGCTCCTTTATGGAGGGGAGGGGAGGGGGTTTAGCTTTAGACCGGAAATCTCCGCCGGCTAGCTGTGGTGACACGGCGCCCGTGAAGCCACGTCGGGAACCTCAACAAAAGCAGAGATCAGCGGAAACGCCGTCACCAGTGTCTCTTCAAGTAAAGTGAGGCGGGCGAGAGTCGCAGCCATCTGCGCCAGGGGTTGGGGGGCATCGCTCCTCATAACTATATCCACTCCAGGCAAGATCACACTGTCTCACGCCGAAAGGTGCCGGGGGCGGCGCACAAAGCCGCGGCACACATAAGAGCGCCTCATTAGCACGGGCCAAGGCTGCAGCTGACTTATTCCTCCTTTACAAACACGCGAAATCTGTGCAAATCTGGAGATGTTTTGACAAACATGAATTATTTATATGCCACCCAGCTCAAACCAGAGGCTGGCACGCAGGGGGAAGGAGCCGGGGAGGCACCCGAGGTGTACATTACTGCGCGTTTCACATTTCAATCATTGAAAGGTGATGAGGCT
This sequence comes from Mormyrus proboscirostris, assembly GCA_026779585.1. Lineage (NCBI taxonomy): Eukaryota > Metazoa > Chordata > Actinopteri > Osteoglossiformes > Mormyridae > Mormyrus > Mormyrus proboscirostris. Next base: position 3,961,477 of record JAODKF010000038.1, on the reverse strand, counting down.
TAAGAAAAATAATAAATAAACAAAAGTTTTTGTCCCCCTCATATGAACCCAATTTCAGACTCCAGACCAGTGCAAATAGGCACTACTTCAACAACAGATCCGATTCACGTTGTCCCATGCACAGTGCACGAGTGCAACATTTGTAAAAATGAAAACAATAATAATAATAATGATACTCAATGCTAAAAATAGTATTAAGGTTCGACAGAAAACGAGGCAGCGGATCACACCTGGGAGGAGCGCGGATCGAGCCGGCGGAGGCCTCTTTGCTACGCCGCGGCGAGCGTGGCCTTGCTCCCGGACGCCGCATTCCTCGGCTCCCCTCCCGCTGCTCTCCGGAAACGTGGCTCCGGGACTTAAGCCTATCGCTTCACAATAACTTTCGCTCCAACCTCCAAAAAAAGTTAAGTTTCAAAAAGGATCAGGAGAGCCGTGGTTCCGTCTTGAAGCAGCCGCCACGACACGCACAGAGGAGCGGACGGGTTGCTGGCGGAGCCCGGAGCGGCGGCGAGGTTCCGAAGCTCAGGCAGCTAAGCTACCTAAAGCTGCCTGCATACACTGAGCCTTCGCAATGGCCCCGCAGCCGATATTTCGCCCCTTGCACGCTAGCTATCCCCTTCCGGATTGAACCTGACGTGAAACTTCTTGCAGGGACCTTTCCGGACGGGATGCGATCAGGCGGCTCTCGGCGATTTAACGTGGCGGCGAATAACGAGAACGGAGGAGCTATAATGAATGGAGGTGAAATATGCCAGTGGTTAATATCCGTACGGGGTCGGATTTACCTCCACGATCCTAGCCACACTGCCAGCTACAGCCAAGTAAAGGGATTGCTAAGCCTCCTTAGAACCACCTCGACTATGCCGCTCCAGCTCCCCATGCAACCCAAACCACAGCTCATCCATCGGAGCGTTAACTATTTATCTATCCCACCTAATAACGCGCACAAAATGCCCCAGTTGAAGCAGAGAACTATTCCCGCTTCCCTTTGCGAACAGCTGGACCAGCAGCACCAGTCTCCTTCCACATCCCTCCCCCCCGCATTCTTCTCTTCCTCTTCTTCCCCAAAGAGCTGGCCGAGAATGCAGCCAGCCAGCCAGTCCTCCTGCGGGCGCCTTCCAGTCGCCCATCGCATCCGAATCAATGGGGGCCGAGGTGGATCGCGATGGCAGACTGGATGCCAGCGTCGGCCCCGGCTCGCGCACGGCGCTTTTGTGATCGCGCCCGACCGCGGCTCTGTGTCCGATGACATGCGTGCCTTTAGCCAAGTACTTACCAGGCGACGTTTTTCCCTTCCTCCAATTTCGTATTATTCTAGCATGTCTGCTATTATAAAGTGGCTAGGTAGTTGGCACGGTTCTGTCGCGGCCCCGTGACCAAGTCTAGCTTTCCAGTTAGGCATGCACCGATCCGCAGGAATGCCGTATTACCTGATTCTCCATGATCCTGTCTTCGGCGATTGTTCTGTTTATTTACAGCGGCGACGGGCAAGGATGTTCCCGACTCTTCATTGTGTGTCAATTTCACCCAGAAACCGGAAGCCGCACGGCACCCCTCCCGTCCCACACTTCGGGCAACCCACCCAAAAGAGAAAGCTTTTCGCTCCGAGGGAAGAAGTGCAAAGGTCTAGCCACCGGCGAACGACCGAATAGATTCTATTATTGTTCGGGCGAGACTTCCCTCTTGTGACAGAAAGCGACGCTGGCCAATCTTTGATTGTTGGGAGCCATGTCATCCTGAAAAATAAAAGCGCTCCGCCGGAGACCTGCGTGAGGGACCTCAGAACCGTATAGGCACGCGGCTTTTCATTGGCTCGCTCACGGCGATCTCTGCCTTCTGATTGGTCCCCGCTGCGGTGAGGTGGGGCTTGGATGCTTATTGAAAGACCGAATGGGGCGCAATTAAACTTGGAAATATTGAGTCTGCCTGCTCACGTATTTCATGTTCCTAGTTTAAACTTAAGTGCTTGAAAGATTCTTTTTTTGGCGTTTTGCCTGTGTATGTATTTCATCTAATTTTCCATGATCTTCAGGTGCATCTTTCTATTTTGCCTTCTAACAATAAATTTGGCCCTTTCATGCTTGTAATAATTGTATTAAACTACTCAATATTTCAGTTTGAGTACCGTTAGTCTCTGTAGCAGCATGTAACGCTTGTGTCAGCAGCCTTCTGGCCTAGGTTATTAACCAATATCTACTTGATAACTTGATGCAAAATCCTTGAAGAAAATCAGATATTCTTCTAATTTCTTTTGTCAGTTTCACAGTCTATTTGTACTATAATGCATATATGTAAAATATATCCTAAGAAGGAAATCCATCATGCGAATTACGCATTGATGTATTACATAACAGTAGCACTCAATGTTTGAATATGACAGGACATTAACACAAACGCTAAATGCATTTTACACTAAATAATCGTGCATTAGCACTGTGGACGGGAAACTGCATAATACAAAGAAAATTCCTGCAGTATTGACGGTTGGACCATCGGTCCTACTGCTGATACTGTGAGGCAATGCGATGACATGCTTATTTAAAAGCGTAATGACAGATGTGCAAACCGACAAATATTTTTTCTTATGTGTTATTGCTGTTGATTCTGCGTTTCAACATTATACCTAAGCTGGTTCCAAGGGCGATAAAATCTGGAAGGTCTGTGTTCACAGGTCCTGCGTAATGAGCTCCCGGGGGGTGGGGGTTGTGGAGAGAGCGGAGGTATCGTGAAATGCTACTGGTGACTGCGCCGGACAGGCGTACGGTGGGGGCTTTCTGCTGGGTTAGATAGGAGGACCTGGTAGATGCTGGCAAAATGCATGCGCGAGATAAAAGGCGAGGACCTCTGAGCGTGGATTCCGCAGAGTGAGCACATCTCCGCTGGACCTTTGAGCAAGACCCTCATTCCCGGCACCCCAGGGGCACTGGCTGACTTTGTTCTCCGATCTTCACTTGTAGGTCACTTTGGACATAAGCATTCGTCAAATAAAATTAGTGGTTAACGAAGAATGGAAAGAAAGAATTGTTGTAACACAGAACCGGAAAGTCAAACTATTTTTACTTTATACTTTTGTTTTTATAGTTTATATATTTATATTGCATATATTTTTTACTTAATGCAGGGTTTTGTATTTCATATAAGGTTTTTTAAATGAAGTTTTTGCTGAAAAGTTAAAGCGGTTTCCACCAGCAGAGGGCGACAGTGAGACGCTCTCTGAACAGAATGGAAACACTGTTCACAAGCCAAAGATGGCAATACATCATGAGGACAGGTATCGGAAGCGCTGCGGACATGCAATAACAAGGCCGTAACAAATCACGGCTGACCGATTATTCTGGGCAAACTGCAGTTATTTTCAGTATAGTTATTTTATTTATGTAGTAGTAAAATTGAGTGAGCCTATTTAACCTGAGAGATTTAAAACATACCTCGCTTTAGCCTTTAAACCCAGAATGGAAATACCCCGTTCTATGTTCTTTCATAGAACTGAAATACATTACGTTTGTCTGTTTAAATATTTGACTTTGAAGTATACGTATTTGATCACGTTGACAAAATCTAGATTAAATTGATGGGTAAAGCGTTTTGTTAGATATGGTTAAATCACAGTTTATCTAAACATAAAACCAGTTCAAATGGAATAAGTAAAACAAATCAATCAGTACAAAACATTTAGAAGTGTAATCCAGTTTATAACAAGCAAGTTTCAAAGCTCTTGCATGTCTATATTCAGAATGCCAGCGGCCAGCGGTCAGGCTCCACCAGGTTCTGTTTTCCGGTTTTAGTGAGAATTTCCTCCGTGTTCTCCATTTTCCTCCCAGAGTCCAAAGACATGTTTTCAGGTGAATCAGTACCATTCAATTGTGCTTGTGTGTATACTATATGTGTGTTTGTGGATTAGGATTATTTTACATTGTGGGGACCCAATGTCCCCACAAAGATCTGTGAATGCAATGAAAAACTAAAAATGTCTCATATTTAGTTTGATTACTTATGGTTAAGGTTAGGGCTGGGTGGGGGTTAAGGGAGTCATACTGGGTGGGAGTCCCCACAAAGATATTTACAACCTGTGTGTGTGTGTGTGTGTGCCTACAATGGACCATCCAGGGTCAGTTTAAATGTAGCAACTCACCAAATGGAGCTTGAAGGTTAAATGAAGGAAAATCAGTTTTTTACAACTGTTTGTAGTTTTTTTATAAAAATATTGAAAGTAAGAAATCCTTTTACAATGCAAAAATGAATGGAAATCCCAGAAAGCTGATTTCAGATGACATCTTAAATATATAGTGTGACTCTCCAAAGTTCATGTCTGTGTGTTTCATAGTGCAGCTGATTATCTTCTGACACTCTGATTCTATGTAGTGTGCCATGTCGTGGAGTAAAGCACAGAGATTTTCCACATTAGAGCTTTTGGACGGTCTCTACATCTGGGTTCTTGTTTAAAAGAGAGAGAGAGAGAGACAGAGCAAGATGACTCGCTGGCGCTCGAAAAGGAGCCCAGTGTTTAGTTATCCGAGGAGCTGTAAATGTCACCCATTCTCCGTTTTTTAATGTTCATTTCATCTTTTCACGAAGCTCCTACTCCTCGAGATCCGAACATAATCGGCTCGTCCTGGTCTTCTCTGCACTCTGCATCACAGTCATTCCTGCAGACAGCCCTACTGTAGATGTTAATATTGTCATGTTAATGTAAGGGGCTCTGAGCTAATAATGGACCTGGTTCGTTCTCTCCAGCCCCGTCCTTTCATCGTACCCATGTGACTTGCAGAACGTACTTGCCCAGGAATATGTCTCAATGAGCGTCACTGTGACAGGCTACGCACTCGCAGCTCTTTCCCCTCTAACCCCATCCAGGTCTTTTACCCTGTAATCATGGCTCATGTTACTGAACGGTACTGCAATCTTCTTCGGGTGCCCGCTCATCTCAGACAATTCTTGTTTTATGATCTAACACCGTCGATGACTTATGTGTGTACGACATGCTTATTTTCAGTACCTGCCTACGTGCAAATAAATGTTGTAAGGCTGCCTGTGTCACCAGACCTGTAAACAGCCTGCATTGGTCCTGTTCTGTCAGATTAGTAATTTTCATGGGAAAGAGCAGATCCTTCTACAGAACAAAGCTCTCAAGACTAGGTGCTCTCATGCGTGTATGCTTGCATACTTGCTGTCTGTCCATGGAGGGGTGAATTACCGTTCTGAGGAAAAGTTTGAAGCCTTCTGCATCTAGTGAAGCAAACTGGTATCTCTAAATTGCCCATAGTGTTCACCTGTGTGTGCTACAAGTCAGACATCTTCTTCACGGTGCTCCCCTGCCTTACGTGCTATATTATCTAGGACAGGTTTGAGTCTCAAACCATCCCTGTACTGGGTAGGACTGGTGGATGAATCTGTGAAGGGAAATGATCACTAATGACTGGCAGGAATCCGTGACCAGAGAAGCTATTAGGACGTTATTGGGAGCTATTGGCTGAATCATATTGTATGTTTAATCGGATCAGAAATGTCACAGACTAAAACAGACATACTCAAATACCATAGCAACACTTCTGTACTCAGAAGGTCGTGAAAACAGCCGGTTGTGCGTCCGCTCATAAGTGATGATGTCTAATCGTTAGATCGAATCCAGTGCTGCCATCTAATCAAAGTAATTCAATAGCGTATTGTGTATTCAGATTAGACAGATATTTAACAAGCCCGTATTATTATCTGGAAATGTCTCATTCATTAAAATGTATATAACCCTTCTAGACTTGTATGGAGGCATATTCTACAGTTCAAAGAAAATCCTGCCCTGCCAAAGAGAGAAAAGTCACATATAAATTATTTCCCTCATATATATATATATATATATATGTATTTTTTTTTTTTTTTGCAAAACTACGCTTATAAACTGATAATGAAACACATAATGTGACATCACCTTTCATCACTGGTGTGTCACAGAAATTAAATAAAGTTGAAATAAACACAAAACCTGTAATGAATGTATCCCCCTGTGGCACGATAGTTATCTGTGCCTTATTTACAGCAGAATCAGATTCCCAGCCTCAAAAGGATTGTGATGCGTTATTGCTGCTGTCCTGAGTGCGTGGAGTTTGCTATAAAGTAAGTAAATTTATTTACATAGCATATTTTCAGAGACACTAATAAAAATAAAAATAAGAAAGATAAATAAAAGGAATAAAAATAATCTATCCAAATGGTTGTCCAAATAAGTAGGTCTTCAGCTGCCTTTTAAAAGAATCTACGGAGACGGCAAACTGAAGTGGGCAGGCCAAGGCATTCCGCAGTTTGGGGGCAGCAGCCTCAAGTGCTCCATCACCGCAAGTCTTTAGAGCGTGCAGGACAATAGAGAAGGTTCTGATTGTTGGACTTGAGGGAGTCATTGGTGCCCATGAGTGGGAATGAATGACATCTGTCCAATATGCAGGAGCCTGACCATGCTGTGCTCTGTGTGTCACTGTGAGGATTTTACTGCTCAGGGAAGAGGCATCGCAATAATTCAGTCTGCATGGTTTATTTGGGACTTGGATCCACTTGAAGTTTATTTACTGGTGAATGACAGACGAAACAGATCTGAAGTGCCCACTGGTGTGCCTGGATGGTGACAGAGGCGACACACATCAGTTTAGGGTTAAAATAATAAGTTGTTCACTGGAGCCACCAGGAACGAATGAAGAAGTGGAGAAGTGAAGACTGGCGGATCTGCTCTTCAGGAATGAATGAAGAAGTGACCTTCGATGACACTGGCGGATCTGCTCTTTCGTTCCAGAAGAGTTTGTGACGACAAGGATCCATGTTTTTGAAAAACTAAAAAATTAATATGCTAAAAATCACAGCATAACACAGTTTACATGCTATTTACGATTTTAATAATAAAAAAATACAAAACATTATATACATTTCAGTTGCAAGTATCACAGGATGTTACTTGTGCTCTCAAATTGTGAGTCTCCCAAACACCTTCTCTCTCACACGCACACGCACACGCACGCATGAAATTCCTTGCATTGTAAACAACATTTAATGCATGAAATGTGATTCCCAGCTGAGGAGGAGCTGTAGGGTAGAAAGACCTTAAGTTGTATAAGGAATTGTCACGTCAGTGAGAGACCTGTGTCTTTGTAACAGTCCTTCAGCAGCTCTTCTGGGTCTTGGTGGGCTCCTTTAGGGTGATGTAAGGGAGACCTAAGGCCCAACTGTTACTCGGCCAGTACTGCAGGTCTGGCAGCGAGTAGGGAATCTCACGGTAGGCGTCCAAGTAGGCGATGAGGGTGCTGCCATAGGCCGTGGCCACCACAATCAGGATATGCCTACAGGGGCAGGATATGCACTGGTTCACTGGAGCTGTTCACTTACGCTGACAGGCATCGCTAGTTAAACTTATTCTAAGTTCAACTCTCACCAGATCCCATGCAAGTAGCAGAAGTTCAGCCGCTGCCAGAAGCTGCAGCCGAAACGATCGCTGATCCAGCAGGAGATGGCGAGGACCCACAGGCCGATGGAGGTGCGGGCCAAACGCAGCACCCGCTGGTCAGTGCAGCTGCGAGGAAGCCCGTGGAGAGACAAGCGTTCAAAACTCCCCAAGTCTAGTTCTTGATAGTTAAACTATAAAGGCGAAGCTAATGTGGCTGGCAAGTTTGTTTCTGCCAGGTGACACAGATGCCAGGGCTCCTGACCTGGTACAGACCTGCGCAGCTCGATGGTCACATAGTACAGGATGTGAATAGCGAAGAAGTTCAGTGCATAGGCGTTAGCCGTAGGCTTGACAAAGGACGACAGGGTCGTGACGACAGTCATCAACAGGACGATCCTGGAGAAAGTGGTCCTAGAGGCAGGAGGGTGATGAGTAGCAGAACGTTAGCTCAGGGAAGAGGTGTCCACACCCGCTTTAAAATGCAGTAATTCCTTCATGATCTAACGTGACATTCGCAGTTTGGGGTAATTCACAAGTTGGCGGTGAACAATTAAATGGGAATATTTTTGGAGCATACCGATAAAGGTTTGCAGAAAAATCGTAGGAAATCCACCAGAAGCCAGAAAATAATACTGAAAATGATTCGGATCATGTAAAATCATATAATATATAAATATCAGTAATGTATATTTGTCAGTGTAAATGCATGCTGCATCTCAGTTCTGGCTCTGGCACATTGTCCATCCTTGTGTCGCCCACCAGCCTCACTCACATTAGCTGTCTTTGTGACTCTGGAATCTCGCATTTCTCACAGTAACCTTTCAGTGCCGTTAATTATGCATTTTTAATAATGAATCCAAACCGTAGCGCTCCCACTGCATGCAGTAGTAACTTTTGTACATACAGCAGCATAATTTAGATGGTTTTTATATTATTCCATTGGTAGGAAATGGGAAAGTAATTTACCATGTAAAAAGTATACAGTATGTTACTGTTTATTTAGAAATCGATAATAAAATAGGCTTTTATGTCATCGCTCAGGAGCGAACCGTTGGCTGGGTTGAGGCGATATGTAATCGATATGCAATGTTACTAATTTTGACATTCGCTGGGATTTTCCGTCCTTTGTCAAAATGCTGAGAGGAACAGTCTACTTCATCAGTGATGTGTACAAGGCGTCCTTCATAATACAGCCAGTTTTACTAAACACTGTTTGATTGAGCTTTTATTTCCGGCCTAAATCCATCAGCAATCATGGGGATCCTACCCAGTGATTTAAGTTCATTGTTTTCATTCAGATTCTGCATTCAGCTGAGGATGCATAACAGAATAATAATCCTTAAAATGAAATGCAGTTAATACATTATTGTGAATAAATTAAAAAAATACTTTGGATTTGAGAATGTATCGCCATAACAATACAAACATTCTAAGAATGAAAAGAGCAAATGAAATTTAACTGCTTGTATTTGTGACAAAGAGCTGCATGAGATTAATAGCAGTAGGCTTCTGTCATGGAAAATAGAGAATACCAAGCTTTTGAATGGTATACATTTTATTTATTTGTGTTTTATTTGTACGTTTGTTTTACATTCTCGTTTTGTTTTGCCTTGATGTTTATTGAGTTTTATGTCTTTATAGTCATAAATATATTGTCTTGATGCCAGGCAGACCAGCATTTCACTGCACACTGTACAAACCGCCTGACTGTGTATGTGACAAATAAAACATTGATTTGATTTAATGCTGCACTGTGCCCTGAACTGCAATTAGATCCTGGCATGATCTATCACACCTCCTCCACTAGCCGATGGGTCCTGCAAGCTGAAGCACTGCACCGTTACCTGTCCTTAATGAACGAGGGGAAGTGTGTCCGGGGGAACCAGAGGGAGTAGCCGATGGCCAGCACCCACAGGATGGAGAGCTCGTCCAGCATCTGACCGATGAAGCTCAGCGTCATGTGGAAGTACATGGAGAAGAGACCTACGGAGAAGAGAAACGGGCAGAGGGTCCCGTCCCGTCACTCCAAGGCGGTGACGAGCTGCGGCGTAGCCAGCGGGCAGGAGGCCGCAGAAGAGGAGGTTCGCGTTCTCGCTGCTTCGCGGCTGCACTCCATTCAGACATGCCAATATGAAACGTTTCCAAAATACAAAATCCTTTTCAATTGTTTAACAATTAAATGTTACAATAGAAATTATAATCGATTAAAAAAAAAAAAAAAAAAAAAAAATCACTAGGACTGTACAATAAGCATCGAGCATTTAGCTTCAGAGCGAGGAAACCAGAGCGTGTGCCCCCCCCGCCCCCCCCTCCCAGCTGCGGCCTTTAATTCTCTTGCTTGCTCACATTCCCTGTAACCTAGTTCCACTGCTCACAATGACAGACCTTTCATCAGGGTCCTGACTGATCCCGGTTCAGTTACCTGACCTCAGCTCTGCCCAGCACTACGTGAGAGCACCTCTGCTGACTGATCCCGGTTCAGTTACCTGACCTCACCTCTGCTGACACCATACCGGCCTTCTGCAGATGGATGGGTATCCAACTGCAGTTTCATTAATGAAGAAAACTGACAAACATTAACATATTATTCTCATATATGTCCTTTGCGAGCTTCCTTTGTAATGCTGCAGTGACTCTGACTGTTAAGCCTGCAGTGACTCCTTTTATTTTTTCATGTTGGAAGTTTTAGGGATTTGGAATGACTTAATGATAATAATAATAATAATAATAATAATAATAATAATTATTGTTATACAAAACCGACCCAAGAGGATGGACTTACCCACAAAGATCATCATGAACCAGACCAGGTGAACAGCCAGGTTCCTCTCCCTGGCGTAAGGATGTAGGAGGTACAGCATTAGGGGGGAGACCACAAAGAAAATAAAGCTGCTCACCTGGAACGGAACAAACGAACATTTAACCAAATACATACACAGAACGGATATGAGTGAAATGCTGAGTGTACTCCATATTTTTCCATGACAGACGATTCCCCATCAATACATTACAGAGAGAACGACTAGAAACCATCAGAAACACAGAGAAAAATTGTATCTAACATTATTATGAAATGAATTTTCTAAGCTATACAAAGTGACTGTTTTTCAGTCACTGAAGCCATTGCATTTTACCAAAAATCACACAGTTTGTATAAGGTCATTACAGAACAATACGCGGACATCCTGACGTAGCCGGGCTGCGGCATCGCTCGCGCTCTTACCGTGTTGAAGAACTCCACCACGTTTTCAGAGTGCTGGTAATTACCCTCACACCAGTCCACCTCCGAGCTTTCGTAGGAAAACATCCCCGACGTCTCTGCCATCCTGTGTGCTTATTCAATAGCCTACAGAAAGAGGGGAGAGTGCAAACAGCGGCTCAAAATAATCCACAGATTTGTGCATCCTATTATAATACATAACCTGCGGCTGCTGACTGATGTTTGCTGCGGCTTCTCCGCAGTCGCTACTGCCCCCTTGATAACTGACCACAACTTTCACGGATCGCAGTTAACTTGTAGTCTCAGTCTTGGATTACATTTCTGGTAACTGATCCCGCTCAGTGCTTTAAGATCCCCTATCTGAAGTCAGCCATGGCGAAGCAGACAATGTCAGGTCGCTGGTAACTGAGAGTTTCTCATGTGTTATCAGCTCAGCGTCTAGGTAAACTACTAAGTATACGATTTCGATAGGTCTGTGCAGAGTACAGGCAAAGGTTTTCCAATGCAGAAAGACAGTCAGATTAGAGGAATTTTTTATGCTCGGATTTGAAAAGTTATTATCAATAATTAAATGCAAACTTCCGAAGCGGCTTGTCAAAAACTATTTATAAAAAAGTTTAACTCAATTTTCAACCGTAATAAGTCAAACCGCGCTTAGGCCTATAACATATTGCTTTTCCCCTTTACAGCATCGCGAAATCTCTGTATTTGCTAGTTATTCTTATAAACCTATTCGGTCTTTCACGCGCATAAATATTTCTGTCATTCATTCAATCCACGCGGATTATACAACAGAACATCCGGCATAACAAGAAGTCAATATACCCTGCGTATGGGAGATATAAATGCTGTTAACGTGGAATGGATCTCGTTATCCCTGTGAGGTGAGGCGGTCTTTTACCTCGCTGCTGGAAATCCATGCACGTCTGTCAGCCCGGTCAACAGCAGCATCGCCGACTTTAAATAGGGAAGCAATGTCACCGGTCCAGTTACACTTGTCCTGATAGTGACATCACATCTTCGCTAGGTTCGGTTTGTCGAGAAAAACAGGAGAATCTGAAAAGTCGGCCGCTTTCACATGCTGACATGTTTGTAGCTTATATCTATGCAATGAAATAAACGAAAAATACCAGCCGGCTGACAGTACATTTGCTGCGAAAAAATAACTGCCAACATCATTATTGCGCGTTCAGTTTCAATATTCAGACCCTCTTGGATTATATAGGCCTATTTACGTGCGGCCCAAACCCTCCCAGTAAGCCTAATATTTGGGCACTGCACCAGTCCCCCAACTACAATCTTGAATGCAGGGCACGACTAACTTACTCGACTTTTGTGCAGAAAGTCTTCAGACCTCGACGTAAAAATTCTATTAATGGACTTAAAATGTCATTCTTTAAATGTCTTAAAATGTTTTCTGGTCTCCATTAACGCTTTCTTCTGAAATGTACGTGACTGGCATCGTATTATCGTTAAGATTTGTATGTTATTCAGTGTTTGGTCAAGTTACAAGCAAATCTTGCCCAGTGCAGTTGAAATGTTCTTTTAAACCACGTGCTTCCTGGAGATAGGTGGATGGAGGTATTATAGTACATTTTAAATTCAAGTATTCATGCAGGTGACATAATATGAATTACAACCATTTTTGTGATAAGCAATGGAGCCTTCAGTTAATCTTAGAGGCATCTACATATTATTGTATTGGCTTTGAAAACTGTATATATGTGTGTGTGAGTCAGTAACATTTTTGGTGCTGTATAATAACATTCAAGCAGATTAGATATACATACCTTAGGGAAATCAGTAAATCACTGCACAGGTATGAATTGGCAATATTATAACAGGCTAAGGAAAGTTGAAACATTTCTAATAATAGACTGATGACTTTACCTGATCCCAGGGTGACCAGATAATCCACGTCAGGAGAGAGACTATGAGCTATGACACAGTTTGTAAACTACCATTTCAATTAAAAATTCCTGGATTTCATTGAAGCGCTGAGTTCTTGCTGTGTGCTGATTGGTCAGTCTCCTGTAAGCATGCATGTGTCACTAACGTTAAAGCGAATGTCAGTGTCAGCTCCTGTCATCTCAGTCTTTCGTGTCCCTTCCCCGTTTGGCCAGCAGATGTCGCTGGCCATCCTGTCCCTCCTGTCAGTCTTGGAGTTTCCCCTGTTCCCTGTCAGCCGCTTGGCTCGTGTTGAGCATGTGGCTATCTGTAACATCCTTTTGTCACTAGTTCGAATCCCACCTCCTCTGTTTTTGTATTTTGTTCCCTAGTGTTTCATTGTATTAGTTTTTCTAGTTCCTGTGTCTTGTGATTTGTATTTGGTTTTGGTTAAGTTCTATGTGCCTGTGCTTTTGTGTTTTACCTGTCTGTATTTTTCCCTCGTGTAGATTCTGTTTCCTTGGTTCTGTCAGGGTCTTAGATTTCCCCTCCTAGTCCCTGAGTTAATTAGTTCCACCTGTCGCCTGTTCCTGTTCCTGTTCCTGCCCTTGTGTGTTTTCCCTGATTGCTCGTTGTCCTGCACCTTCCCCGATTGCTTAATTGTTTCTCTCCTGCTGTCTCGTTACCCAGTTCAGGTTTCCTATTTAAGTTCCTGCTAGAGTTGAGCTCTCCAGTGGTTTGTTGCATGGATCCTTTTATAAATGTATTCTTCGTTTAATCCCATTTTGTTTTTGACCTCTTGTGGTCCTTTTGAGTTTTTGTGGTGTTCTTAGTGTTTTCTATTTTGTTGAATAAATCCATTTTTTTTTTCTTTTTCACTGAGATGCCAGTAGGTCATCTGCATCCTCTGTTCCCTGCCTGCATGATGCCACGCCTTCGTGCACGAGGTACCTGAGTTCGTGACAGTGAAACAGCTGGGCAAGTCTATCAATCAAGCAACAAACCAGTAAAAGCACGAGACAAACTGAACTATCTGGCCAGGCACAGGAGCCTTTCAGGTTTAAAGTAGTTTGAAAAACCTGAAGTAGCTCACTGTGTTGTTCCCCCCGTCACCCTACCTGATCATGTGGAAATAAAGAACTGAGGGGAATAGGTATCATATCCATTTAACATTACACTGTCAGAAAAAGGGTATTAACCTGGTATAGTTTTTTCCTCAATGGTACAAGAATGTTCCTCAATCTATTTTAAGAATTGTATACCTATCTTAAATTTGACTAAAAGGTACCTTTACCTACAGCTAGTGTACAGTTGGCAGACCCTCACGTGACAAGTACTTGCACCTCAAAGACACAAATTGGTACTTTTTTTTTTCTGACTGTTCTAGGAGACGGTAAAAAATCAGGATTGGTAACTTTCCATTTAAAGCTTTTATCTTTCCAGATCTTAATGACTTGAGTAATACTGATTAACATTTACAACAACCGACTGGAAATGTATACAGGTTAGCACCGAGCTTCAGACCTGACACCTCGCCGGTTGGACTGGTCTTTCCACTGCTCAGCCTTCCATTCTGATTAGATCATCAATGAACGCCCTGGGAAGGAAGGAAACCATGTTTTTATTTGTAGGAATAAAGCTAAAGTGTTTTACTTATAGGATCAAATCAATTTTGTGTTTATGACTTATATCAACACTAATGAAGACGATTGACAAGTAGTTAATAGTTGTTGCCTTGTCAGTGTTGTTAATCTTATTTTAAGACGTTTATGATCTGGACTGGACCGGCCAACTGGAATACCAGGCGTTTTCTCAGAGGGCCATTGGGTTAGTGGGCTGGCAGAATTCATTCAGGGTAATCAATCAGCAGAGTCTATTGTGGGGAGCCCCCCTGATTTTTCAAAATGTATCGGGGGGGTGTATATGTGCTGGTCCTCTTTAGGGCCCATTCAAGCCCTGTGGCATGAACAAATGAGTGCAGAAGCAAGAAATCCTATATTCCGTATAGGGGTGTGTGTGTGTGTATCTATATTTGAATACAAAGTAACCACAGCATTTGTCATTGATTTTGCATTTCACATTTTTTGCAGAACCTAAACTAAGTGTATTGACAATACATTGGGTACATAGATGAAAAAAGCAACTTAACAGTTTGTGTTTACATTAATTTATTTTGGAGACGTACGACTGAGAAAGCAGGATGGCCGATCCCAGGGGCAATTGGGGGTTGTTAGTTTCACATCAAGGAAGACAATGACAAAACTTAAGCAAGAATAACAATCTGAAGTATTTACTCTAGATATTCATCAACTCACCCATCAAGAACAAGCTGTGCCAGTAACGGTGTTTAACAGCAGAAGCAGAGAGTTAAGTTTGAAGTTCAAAGCTGGTGGAGCCTGAATGCACTGTGGGTCTGAAACCGCGGAAGGCAGAATGACTGTCACTGTCTGCAGCACAGTGACCTAACATCGCTTGGGTGTCCATTCCTGTGTGCTGGACCTTTCATTAACTTGGGTTGCCAGTGGTTATCATGGTTGTCTCACACCGTTTGGGACCAGCGTGCGAATCTCTGTTCTCCCCATGCAGCATGGAGTTTCTCCCTGCAGTCCAGAAACAAGCTAAAATGAATCGATGTTGCCAAATTATCCGTAGGTGTTAATGGTGTGTTTGCCCTGTGATGGGTTGCCACCTTGTTCTGGATTGTTCCTTGCTTTGCACCTGTACGGTAGCTTTCTGGAGGGGCCCCAGACCCCTGCATAGGACCAGCAGGTATAGAAAACACTTTAGATGGGTCCCTCAGGGTGGGTGTGTTGCGACTTCCATACAGACTGGTTAACAGCTGCTTTTCTGTGCTTTCTGGCCACCATGATTTACTACAAAGTATGATTTCTTTTTTCCCTTCCATCTCCCATCATCAGAGAGCAGACTGGGGGGGACACGCTGGACCGGATGCTGGTCCGTTACAGGCCACACTCATAGTCGCATCACGGGCAATTTAGAGAAACCTGTTGCATGTTTTTGGATTGTACAAAGAAACCCACTCAACACAGTGGCATACTCCACCATGCATACTCTACACCGGCGTTTCTCAGCCTGGTCCTTGGGGACACCCAGACGGTCCACAATGCTGTTCCCTTCCAGTTCCCTGCCAGACGGTCCACATTTTTCCATCCTTCCAGCTTCCAGCAGAGCAAAAACCTTGGACTGTCAGGGGGTCCCTCAAGGACCTTGGGGGGAATTGAGGACTGGGTTAGAAAACATGACTCTACACTCAGAGTTGGGGTGGAATTTAACCCCCAAACCTGACGGTGTGAGACAGTAACACCCAAAGCCATTAAACAGCATTTCGTAGCAAATTAAACATTTTAATTAAATCATATTGACATGAACCCATTACATGAGTACTTAATTTCTCTAATTGTGTAAACATTTAAAATTGTTTGTTGGAGTAATTATAATGGTGAAATGGCAAACAAATGGTTGGGGAGTGAAATAAATCACGCAGCATTCATTATTAATTATCAGCTAACGGATGTTTAATTACTTGTTTGCTACACTTGGTCCTTTAACTAAGTGATGGATTTCATTTGATTAGCAGTTTTTCGCTTAATTAATGCTAATTTAGTATACAGGAAGACCAGTAACATATTATATGAATTGTTTGACACACTCAATTGATTTCTCAATCAAGCCTATTTAATTCAAAGGACGACAGCATGCATGGTAGGTTCCAGGTATCAGGCTGGGGGCCGTCCGTCTTTCTCACTGTAGCACTGCAACGCAGTGTTAACACAGCTGGGTTATACGGTAGTGTCAAATCACTCTAAGGGATTGACTTCACTGTTGTCAGTCCACAAATACTCATGTATAAAAGTACTATTTTACACCGTTTATGAATTAAGTAATTCGTGGAGCATGAAAGTGAAATAGATGCTGACTTCCATGGCTGTCACATCCCTGCTGTTTGCTAATCCATTGAGAGGTTTTTTATTTCAGGACAGTGATGGCAGCTATTCATATTTAATGGCCTGTGCTTTTGTCGAACTCTCAAGGCCGAGGCTCTGAAGTCACTGTGAGACGCAGACACCCTAGACGGCGAATGCAGTCCAAAGGCAAACTTTTTTTCATTGATGACTTGATGGGCAAATAAAGTTAAATTTCCTTTTTTTTAACCAGTTACCAGATCATCTCTGTACGATTCACGCGCCATATATATTAAATGTTGAGAGAGTGTTTTCTATTGGCATCACCGCTGGGGACATGGACACGGAGGCTGCATGTGACAGGGCATGCCTGTGATCTCGGTCTAGTGTTACCTTTAAATAATTAAGAAAATAATAAGAAATCTTAGAAGCACCTCGTAGCTATTAATCAGGGTAAGAAGTGCCTCTGCTTCCAGATTGGCTGCTTAAAGCCGTCAAAAGCATCATCGTTAGTTGGTACCCAACATACTGATTTTAATAAGATTAATAATAATTAGCTCATATTATACAGGCATAATTTCTTCTTCTTTGTCGTCTGTCTTCTTTACCCAGTTTTATTTTGAACAGAATCATCTTACAGTTCACTGTCAGAAAAAAGTACCAGTTTGTACCTTTGAGGGTACAATAACTTGTCACTGGGGCTGTACCTGTCTGCCAATTGTACCTTATCTGTTGGTAAATGTACCTTTTAAAGTACAGAAATGCACTCTGGGGAACATTTGTACCATTGAAGGTATATTAATGATGTTTGTACCTTGGGGAATAAAACTGTACTGGACTATATCCTTTTTCTGAAAGTGTATAATTGCCCATAATGAATTAACATTTGGAGTAGCTGAGACTGACACTGACGAAATGTCATGGGTGGCTGTTTGAGGTGGCATGTGTACCGGCAGATGAATAATCCAGTCATGAGCCTCACAAATAGTCACCCTTTGTGTCCCGTGTTTTTGGGAAGCCACCAGTAGTAATGTACAGTCACACTATAGATACCAAGAAGTGCCTTGTTTACATCTCTGGAAATATTTGCAGTTTTATCACTGAGAAAAGAACTTAACCTGTACTATACTCACAAAATTTGAGGCTATATAAATGTTTTGTGTGATTTATACACAATGAAACGATTCATGAAAGTGTGTTTCAGCAAGGTAGTGGTTTGTAAGGCTGATTCCCTGCCTGACTGCAAATCAGAATGTTTAGAAAGTAGCCTTCATGAGTTCTTTTCTGAGTTCTTTTCCAAATGAATTACAATAACCTGAGAGCCAGTCCTCAGTGCGCAACCAGAACCGAGTTCCCTTATCTTTAGTGTCAAAGCTCTTGTTTGTAAATGATCTCAGGTCACTGAAACCTGGGCGCGGCAGATCGGGCCACGCATAACGTATAACTAGGGATGGACGTAACTGGTGCGCAAGTACGCTTTCACCTTTAAAAACAATACGTGCGACAAAAGCGCTGCTATGACAAGAAAATTCATTGCATTTTAACCTGTATACCGAAAATGAAGTACAGTTAGCATATAACGCATACATTATATTTTGTTTTCATATTAGCGCAAATGTACATAAAATAATTGCGTATTTACCCTGCTACCACAATCGATTGTCGCATGTATCGCTTTTAAAGGTAGATGCGTACTTGCGTACGAGTTATGTCCATCCCTGCATATAACTATGGAAGCCCATAGGTCGGGGACAGACTGTGAGTAGGACCCTCAAGTAGTGTGAAAAAGTGGCTTATCGGAGATTAACTTACACAAAAATGTCCTGAGGGGAAAATGATAAATGATTGTGGAGGAGGTGGATCCAAGCAACTAGAGGAAGCGGAACCAACCAATCGGATGTCTCGGTCCCTCCTCCTCTTGAATCTTGAATCCTTTTCTATCATTCTGTGTCCATCCACCATTCAGCCAACTCAGAATGGTAAAACAATTATGGCCTGGCTTTTGATGCTTTGCCCAATGTTGCCACTGGGTAATTAGTCTTAATATATTTTACTTGCGCTGTAATGCAGTGTGATTTTCAGGTAGACGCTGTTTGGAATGTGCAGCCGGAAGGTGTGAAGCTTACCGTGAGCGATGCTGAGATTCGCTGGATAGTGTGAAACCTTCCGTTTCGAGATCTTTCCTGTGGATGCTGAGGATGCGAGAGCCTGCTCGGCAGAATCAGACGGAACCCGTGACTAGCTCCGATTTTTCGTGTGACCTTTGAAGCTATAGGAAGCTCCACTTTGGGTAACGGGCTTTTGGTGGTAATGACATCTCGACAGACCACCACCAGGTCCATGCGAACGCACGGATCCTCCAGACGTTTAAGTAATCATGAACAATTTGGAAATCCTACAAGGTCATGGGTTGCATAGGGCTCATTGATGTTAATTATCATCACTAATACTAATGACTATTCTGATGTTTCTCGATAGTATTTCAATGTGTGTTCCCTTGGTGTTTTAATCCCATATACGGACGATCTGCATCATCGTACATGAAACTATTGTTTGTGGGTGAGGAAGTCATCCATGTATCTGTGAATGACCTATTTTCAATGATTGTAAATCTGTCATATCAAGAACCGCAACACACACACATCCATCCATCCATCCATCCACCTATCTTTTGTATCATGTTATTCAGTAGCTGGTGACTGAGATCCTGGATCCTGTACCCAGAAGCTCAGGCCAGGGGGCACAGTATCTCCCCCCTTTATGGGATCCCAGTGCCGTACAGGGCAGATATTCACACTAAGGACAGTTTAGAGACAGCAATGCAGATATGAAACTCTGAGGCCAGCTAAGGTTCTATGGTTAGCAGGGCTTTAGTGCTTAGTTCCCTCCCAAGCACACAAAGACATGCTGTTAAGCTAAAATGGTCACATTGCGTTACATATGTCCTGGTATGTAGACTGCCAGCCCAGTGTCTGCACAAGCTTTGTATTTGCTTTATTAGTTCACTCCAGTCACATATTTACTGATATCTATTGTACATAGTGTTAAAGATATATTTTCAGAAAGTCAGCGTTGTCTTTTGGTAAGAGTACAAGAATCTGCACAACAGAACCCGACGACATGTTGAACGTAAAAAGGTACAATTGCGACACCTACTGGCGAAAAGCCCAAAAAGCACTTCGGAGGTGAAGATCTTCACTGGCACGACGACTAAAAGAAAACAGCAAGCAGGAAACGTAATAATAATCCAGCCATCAACCACTTATTCTGTGTGGGATACAAGTCCGTTGCAGGGTACACACACTCTACAGGCAACTTAGAGTAAATTCAGGGAGAACATTCAGCCTCAGGGGTGTGAGGCAACAGTGGTACTATTACTACTGTTATTACTGCTGTTATTACCAGGAGTGCTGTAAAGGGCAGGGGGGAGGGGTACGATTCCAAAGGCCCCTGAGTGACAGGGTGCCTAAGAAATTAGGAAAATAACTGGATTGGTCTGGACTTGGGGGCCCGATGTGACCTTCTTGAGACCCAAAATCTTCAGCAACACCCCCGGTTATTACTGTTGCTATTACTACTATTACTACTATTACTACTTATTATCATTATTATTGATTCTTTATCATATTAACTTTTATTATTAGACATGTAGTTAATTGGTGTCTCAACTGCTTGTAGTGTGTGTGTGTAGGGGGGAGGGTCTGATATACATTACATTGTGTGGACCAAATGTCCCATATGTGTTTAAAAAACCTGTTATTTTGATGTTGTGGGGACTATTTTTTCATTCCCCACAAGGGGAAATTCCATTTTAGAAAAACCTATGAAAGAAATCAAAAAACTAAAAATGACAAAAGTCTCGTATTTTATTTGCTTACTTATGGCTAAAGTTAGGGCTGAGTAGGAGTTAAGGTCGTCATGGCTGACATTAGGGTATAACCCGGTCTGCCGTGTGCCGTCTCTCTCCCTGCCTCACTGACCAGGACAAGCTGCTGTAAGATGGATACATAATAAGACCAGCTAAGTATCTCATATTTATAATTAATACTAAATGATGATTAATGGAATACGCATACAGATGTTTTCATGAATTTGTGAGGATTGTTCGTTTTACAACATTCATTTTTAATCAATGAATTATCTGTCATAGCTCAATCTGACCCAGATCTTTTTATCTGGACCAAAGTAGAGAACTTTCAGGTAGCTTCATTTTAATAGGAAAGAATTAAATGTGATAAACTGAGGGGTGTGTAAGACCCAATTAAAGCGGTGAACTGAAAATCTGTGTCACTCGGGGACGTGGCAGTGGGTTGCGTGGGACGGCATAAGTCATGTCGTGAGGAGGCTCAGCAAATGTAGACCACAATTACTAAACAACCACACGTCTGTCTCTGATTGGTCAGCACCCGGTTTCCTGAGGCCTGAAACTCACGCTCGCTGATGCCAGCCACAGACGCTCAGCTTGATAAGATGAGGTCGTACGTTTTGGAATAAAGATGCACTTGTGTTTGGCGAGTCTACTTTGAATTTGTTTAATAAATCTATTTACTGCACAGTGATTCAAGTGAATAACCAGGAAATACTATTTACTCAAAGATATTTTAATGTGGCCACCGTAGCCATCCTGGAAAAAGGATACAACACGAGCCTTCCCTTTAACTGGTAATAAAAAAAAAAATGAAAAGTCCAAGGTAAAAAAAAAACTGCATTTATAATCTATTGCTTTTATAAACATTTTTGTCATATAAAAAATATCTACGTATAATCTAATAGCCTCACAATTTAATTTCACATAAATTCCCATTCAAAACCCTAATTTCAGATACGTGGGTTAAGTGACACCTAATCCAGGTCAGGGGGGACAGTATGGTGGGACAGGGTTTGTAAACTACTATTTCAATTTAAAAGATTTCACTAAGCTGAGTTGCTGCTGTGTGCTGATTGGTCAGTCTATAATCAGGCATGAGTCACTAATGTTAATGTGAAACAGCTGGGTGAGTCTTTAAATCAAGGAAACAAACCAGTAAAAGCACGAGACGAACTATTCAGCCCAAACACAGGAACCTTTCAGTTTTAAAGTAGTTTCAAAAGCTACTTTAAATTTAGTTGGTCACCCAAAGCTAGAGCCCTTGCATGCACTGACTACAATCAACCAGGCTATGATCATAACGCAACACAGAAGAAAAGCCCATTTAAAAATTCAGGGTCCTTGAGGAGATAGAAAAAAAGTGCTACAGTGCCTCACAGTGGCCACTTTGTTGTAGTACATGCCTTGCGAGGCAAATACAAACACTTGTTATTCTGCCCCTGCTCTGTGTTCAATCTAGAACATCAGAAATTTAAGTTGGTTTATTCAGTATTCTTCCATTTATGTCATTTAAATATGAATAACACTGTTTATGCTTGAAGCACTTTCGAAAGCAGTGCGGTTACTTCCCCTGCGCCTACATGAGTGACACAATGAGGTGGTGTGATGGCTTTTTTCTCCAGAGTCCTCAGATTTTTTCGACATAGTTCCCAGGGAAGAGACCCTCCCTGCCCTGGAATCTTCCTTTCCACCAGCCAGAAGAGTCTGCAGAGGCAAACAGGTGCAATCAGACGGCTGCCCCTAAGCGCTCTGTGAGAAAGCGAGAGCATGCATGTCCTCAGGTCAGCTACGATGCCTCTTGCTCGCTCATCCTCACCTTCGCTGAGGAGGTCGATGATGTCATTGACGTCAAAGCTGAGCTCGTCCACATCTTGTCCCACGTATTGGTACAGGGCCCGGCAGCGCGGGCCTGTGGGCCGGGGTTGGGGTTTGGGTCGGCTCAAGGGGGCAGGCGGTGCGTGACTGATGCTCCTCCTCCTCTGCTTCCTAGAGGTAGAGGCAGAAAGATAAAGAGAGTAGATAGTTTCTTCACATGATGGGTTGTGCCGCTTTGCATAAATCTTTACGGTAACTGCAAGACATGGTTCCGTGAGTAATACGCACCCTGCCACGCCTTGGTCTGGCACATTGAGGAAGTCCAAGTTTCCCTGATTTTTATGGCCTGACCTTTCTCGGGCCTTGATGGACCCCAATTTCGGCGGCCCAGTGGTCGGGGGGCCGCCTCTCTTTTGGGGTGCGCTGTACATCTGTTCTCCTTTTGTCGATCGACCGTGGTTACTCCTCGGAAACTGGGCCGCGCCGTTTTGGTGCCCTGCATTGAAGTGGCCGCAGACAGTCACACTGGGGCTCTCTTTAAACATTTAGTCTCTTCATGAATAATATTGCGAAAACATCAGTAGACAGCATAGCTGAGGAACAGACGATGTGACCAAAATGTTTCCACGTCCCTGCAGGGATCTTGCTGTTGTCCTGGTTCTTACCCAACTAAACCGGTTAAGGAAATCCTCCTGCTGGAGGGAGCTGGAGCTCAAGATGACCATGTCTGCGAGAAGAGAGACTCACCTTTGCTGTGTACTGGGCCCCGTCTCCCTTGGTTCTGGGGAAGGCTTTTCCTAGTTGGCTCTGAAAAACATTTGTTGTGATTTTAAACACATCGCTTCTCGGTTTCAATTAGCGAAGCCCCCCCGAGATCATCTGCTGTGACAAGGGCAGAAGCCACCATCGCTGCCTCCCTCTCTCTCTTCCTCCGTTCTTTCTCTCCCTCTGCTCTTTCTTTCTCCACTCTACTGCTCTGCCACTCACTGGATGTCTTCGGTAATCCGTCTCCCACGGTGACGTTGAGGGTCTTTCCCGCTGGTTTGATCTGGGCCAGGTCTCCCTGCCCCCGAAGGAACGCCACATAGCGGGATCCACCGCCCCCCCAGCCCTCCTTCTTCACCTTGAACTCCAGTCTGAGGGAGGAGATGGAGGGAGGACATTACGGTGGGGGCCTAAGCAGCCCCCTCAGGCCGCGACGCCGTGACTGCGTGTATGTGTGTGTGTCCGGGTGCCCTTTGCTCGCACCGGTCGTTGAAGGAGAGGGACAGCTTGTTTTTCATGACTTCCTCATAGCGCTTGCACAGCAGGCTGAGGAACTCTGTTTTGAAGGTGGACTCCAGCAGACTGTCATACTGAGAATCGTGAATGATGAAGAAGTCATCTTGTCTTGTGCTGGAAGGGAACAAGCATGAAAAGGAAGATACAGTTATCAACTGATTTTTTTTTTTTTTTTACTGATGCTGTCTGTACAATTACTTATTATGTTAAATCGATAACACTTTACTTTGAGAGCTGGTCCTTAACTATTTAAAAAAAACTACTTTCCTCTTTAAGGTCTGTTCCTTCCCGATTAATAACCTGTCAGTAAGCATTTGCTAATATATTAGTAAATTAAAAGTTTCACATACAATCAAATGTAGAAACGTGTTACAGAAACATCTTTGTTGTACATCTCTTGTCTCAGAAAGTACGTACCAAAGAGCTTATAAATGACCAACTACAATTAATTTCTGAGTACGCTTATTAAGCCATTGTTTTATATTTGCGAGTCATTTGTAAAGACCGGGAGCAAAATATGATTGTGATACATGTCTAAATTTGTTTGTGAATGAATCTTTCAATCTACAGTATTAATATATAATCAAATGATCAGAGATCACCGCTAATTCCTAGGGCCTGCTATGCAGTAACGCATACGGAGCATAAGGACGAGGGCTGCGTCAGGAACAGAGAAGCTAGCTGCAACAACTGAGCTGTCATTGCTGTTCTATCAGCAAATAAGGGAATCAAAGGCTCACATGAAGCAACAAGCATGAGATACATGCTACTTCCTGTATTAACCATAATTAGAATAAGGCAGAGATGAGAGCGATGACATCATCTTCACATGGCATGCTGTGCTTCGAGTTGTCAAAGCCAGAGATGACTCAGGCCCGGTCCCCACGGAAGCCGGCTCTCTCACCTTAGCGATATGCAGCGGATGCTCCCGATCTCTAGCTTCCGTTTCAGCACCTCTTTGATTTGCCCCTTCTCTGGGCCTTTCTTCACCTTCTCTCGGCCTATGAGGTAGATCCCCTTCGGTGTCAGGATCAGGTCCCTCTTGATTGGCTGGAAAAGACAGAGCCAAACGGACGCCGGGGGAGTGTAAAGCAGTGAGAGGAAAACATGCAGTGCAGTATCACTCACAGTCATGTACTTCAACCATCTACAGTGGGAGTTCTGTAAACAGTGGGAAATTCCAAAGACATAACGTAATATGACAGTAGTCTAGACATCAGATTTTCTGTTTTACTATGAATGCTAATTTTGAAGAGAATCATTATCTCAGCGGTTCCACACCACTTACTCTCAGAAGTAACGTTTCTACTTATTTCCACGCTGCCGGATAGAACTGGTGCGTAACTACATATGTCTGCTCTGGGAAAGCACACCTTGAACCTGCGGTCGAATTTGTTGACTGAGTCGGCAAAATCGACGCGCTCCCTCTTGGCCAGGAACTGCCGCAGCTCCGGTCTCTCCTCCATGCCCAGATAATCGCCGACAAAGTTGCGGTTGATGCTGTTTCTGCGTCGTTCCTTTGAGTTGTACAGGATGTCTGACGCTGAGGGTACAGTAGAGACTGGTGTAAACGCAGATGGAGGATAAAGGCCTGGATATTCTAAAGCATATCACAGAATGCTCTCCCTCATCCTGTATCACTTCCACGGGACAGTGTTTGATGTTCACACCCGCGTCTCACTTGATGGCCACGTCGGTTCTCCCTCCAGGCCCGACCCAGAGCCCTTTCACTCACCCTCCTCTCTCATCTGCTCATACTTCCTCCTGGCTATGTACTTCCTCCAGGCTTTCTGGATGGTCCTGGCGAATGTGTCAAACTTCCTCTCCCTCATCTCCTCCAGTAAAAAAAGCTGGTGACAACAGTCAGAACACAGATTGTATTGTTACTTGTTACAGTCGGCTTCCTGTATATGTCACAGAAAGAGGCTGACATTGTACATTAACCAAAGTAATGAAGAAGTAAATGCCATGCAAGGTCACTTGGGTGTTTTGGCTAGTGTACACGTGTTGTGAAGCTTTTCAGGGAGGCCAGACCTACAGTGCATTCATTTGAACTTGATAATGTGTGTTATTCATCTATTATGCATTAGTTCCAATGTTGCAAATATATGGCCATACCGATTCTGGGTTTTTGACAAAGATTTTGGAGCGGCCCATCTGGTACTGGTCTGTATCCATGTTGACGGAGCGTAGGAGATGCTGTACACCCTGTTTTTCTTCTCCCCTCCAGCATGGCCATGTCTCAACTGTCAGAATGGCATACCTGAGACAGGCAGACAGGAGACCATCCCATCAAGGGTAAGGGATCGTCCCATCAAGGGTAAGGGACCGTCCCATCAAGGGTAAGGGATCGTCCCATCAAGGGTAAGGGACCGTCCCATCAAGGGTAAGGGATCGTCCCACCCAGAGACATACAAGATAGGAATGCAGATATGCTGGAATCACTTACATATACAACCATATAGAACAATCTGACGCCCCTCCCCCTCCAATACCTCTGTAGGAACTTGTTGAAGACCCGACGGTACGCGAAGCCGGCCCTCCTCACACGGATGTTCTCCCTCAGGCCTAGGTATTCCACCTGGTGCTTCACTCTGCACATGGCCACAGCAATTACAAACCTGCCCACCCTGCACAGCTCCCACTGGATGCTCACTAAACAATCGGACACAAGAGACGAACCGGCTCTCCTCCCAGTCCTTGGACCTCTTGGTCTCGTTGGGCTTGATGCATCGGATGTAGTGTGGCGTGCACTTCATCAGAGTATTCACCAGGTCATTCGCTTGTTTCTGCGGACAGAACGCGTCTGGTCACCCTCTGTCATGTGACATCCTCAAAACTCGTCCTCTACAACGTAATCTAATGTGGGTTTTACTGATAGTCACACGGCCGCGTGGCAATATGCATCAGACCTTGATCTTTGAGCTGGCGGTGGAGGGCCGGCCCTTCTTCTCCGTGTTCAGGTTTTCTGGAAACAGACTCTGCATGAAGCCACTGTGGAGGGATGGGAGACACCACAGCCATGAAACTTCCGTCCCTCAGAAACATTTCAGCGCACTTCAGCAGTCCTAAGCTATTGGCACTTCGCGTTAATGTCGTGTCGCCTGTGAGGCAGCGGTCTTTGCCATTTTGCTCTTATCTTTTATCACATCGCTGATATCTTGCTCATTACAGAACTGACATGAGAAGGACAGGCCACTCACTATTCACTGCTCTGCATCAGCTCAATGAGGTCTGTGAAAAGCACGTCCCGGTTTCTTTCGCAGAACCCGTTGATGTCGTACGAGACCTGGAATAAGAGACGAGAACCAGCCAGTAAAGCACTAATATCACTTCGACTCTCCGCTTATTCACTATTTATTATTGCTTTTTTCACCCCAATAATATCTGAGAATCTCAGTGCTCTGCCTGGTGATGGAAACCCCTCCTCTGAGTCACGCCCCCTCCCCCCCAGCCGTGCTGAGCCCACCTTGCCTGCATAGTGGTGGATGACGAAGCCCGAGTTGAAGCTGTTGAAGTGATCGTGGGTGCCCACGGCAGCCTGCAGTTTCTGCAGCAGCGTCCCGTCTGCCCCCTCGCCCTTGGCGTGCATCGTGGCACAGACATCATCCAGCACACTCATGATCCCAGGGGGGTTCTGTAGATCGGGGTGATGTACTGGTGACAACATGCTTTAATGTGTCTGAATGAAGTCAAAGGCACAGCCTTTACGAAGACCTAAAACACCATGAATAATCGCTATATGTGCTTCCATCTTCCAAAGCCATTTACCACAGGAAGCTCAGGGCATAAGCAGTGTCTGAGTGGGATGCCTCAGTGTGAAAGCTTAGCTAGGCTTAGTGACCTCAGAGTGAAAACCGGCTGAACTAATGACCTCAGAGTGACAACGTTGTTAGACTAGCTACCTCGGAAGAGCTGTCAGACATACAAGAGCGGCAGGGGAACTCAGAGCGGAAAACTTACCAGCTTATTCTCTATAAGGTCACACACCACTTTGTTGTTAAAGTACTCTATGGGAGTCCACTTAATTCCCTCCTGCACATACTCCTCCTGTGAAAGCAACAGGAAGCAGACTGCTGTTAGTAAGAGAAAGTGGGGGAAGGGAATGGAATGATGACATGTGACGTCATTGCAAGCGTACTGTGCGCTAGGCTTGTCTCAAGATGTACCGCAATCTGATGTTATCTTATACAGTTTGATATTTCGTGACAGAGGGTTAAACTGTGAGCAGAAACAACGGCAGAGATGAATGCGAATAAGTAAATAATGATGATGTGCATTTTTAACCATTGGGTCCTCTTGAATCGTTGCTAAAAAGCCATTTCACATATACAACTCAATTTGCCTCAGCTGATTACAACTGCTTTAGCAATCCCATGCATCTGCGGTGACTGGCTTGACTTACTTAAGTGTACAGGAGAAGTAGTCAACCTCATATATCGCAAAAACAAGAGAATGAAAGCGGGAGCGGATCAGTACCTGCTCCGCCTTCAGCGTCAACTCGATGAAGATCTGCTGCAGCTTCTCATTGACAAAGTTGATGCAGAACTGCTCAAAGCCATTTTTCTGTAAAGTGAAGGAGGAGCGAGTGTCAGTGTGCATTTCACTTCAAACTCACAATTTACTAAGACAGAAGAGAGTGTCTGAGGCTGGAAACGTGAACGTAAATACCTGGAATATTTCAAAACCGTAAATGTCCAGAACACCGATGCTGTACTCCTCATACGGTTTCTGCATGGCTTTGTTGATAGCCTGAAGAGGAGATGCAGTGTGAAGGTAATGAGAGCAAATGAGTTTGAAGACACTGTACCCATCAATTGCATTTCAAGGTGCTGTCAAGCCGTTGCCATGTCTCTGACCTCCACCAGAAAATCAAAGAGGCGCGCATAGAGCGCCTTGGCCAGGGCATCGCGGGTGTAACACGCCTGCTCCCTGCTCAGCGTCACGTCGATGGACTCGGACTTGCCGCCCCACTTGGAGTCCATTTTGCGGCTGGTCAGCTTCTCCTGCAGGCGACCCGAGTCGATGCCCAGAAGGTACGCGGGGAAGGCGAGCACTGCGGAGCAGATGTGAGGACAGGGGCATGCATCATGCAGAAGGCCAGCACTGACACTGCAGGGGGTGTCGTGCTGGTGATAACAGAATAGTCATCAGAGTCCCTCTCTACCTTCAAGAAATGCCTCAAGACTCATCCGGTCCATGAATTCCTCTACTAGCCTGATGCTTCTTTACATTCCCTGAATGTTCTTATGTTGCATTTCTGGTTAGTGAATGGTCATATTAAGTTCTTGCTTTGCTAGAAGTGGTTGTGTAGATCCCACTCATACTCATACCTGGGCAGCTCAGCCTAGCTGCACATCTGCCTTGTTGACTCATTGACAGCACGCATGCTTGTCAGATGCTGTTTTCCTGGCTTGTGTGTTGCTTTGGACAAACACATCTGCTAAGTATGTAAAAATGTAAATGCAAATGTGAAGTGTGCTTGCAAACAGGAGTGGGTAAGCACTGCATGGGGTGCTTAGCCGTCACTAGTCTGTGTTGTTTGCTGTTCCCTCATGTTCAGCAGAGGTGGGAAGAAGTCATTGACTTTCAAGTAAGAAGACTCAAGTCGTTCCACTCAAGGTCCTAGTGATCACCCCAAAACAGGAAAGTCTCAAGTCAAGTTTCAAAACAAGATAGTCAAACACTAAGTCAAATCCCGAGTCAACAAAAGAAAGTCTCAAGTGAGGTCCTACGCTACAAGTC
>JAODKF010000038.1:3918607-3932264 GCA_026779585.1 Mormyrus proboscirostris | reverse complement strand
TATATATAGCTTTAATAATATAGTATGTGTAGTATAACTTTACTGCTTTGGATTAAAATCAGACTTGTATCTTAGGACTTGAGACTTTGGTTTTGTTGATTCGGACTTGACTTATTATTTCACAACTTTGACCAGAAACTTGACTTGAAATTTGCCTGTTTTGAGTTGGAACTTGAGTGGTAAGATTTGAGACTTAATTGTTACTTGAAAGCCAATGTCTTGTTTCCACTTCTGATGTTTAGAAGTCTGCGTGAGCACCAGCAAACTGCATAGACGTCTGTGCATTTCACTCACGATCTGTGCTCTCCACCTGGCCGTAGTTCCCAGCCTCGATAAAGTTGATGTTGCCCAGGTGCAAAATCCCTGCCACAATCTGTAACGCCAGCGTCTGACACTCTTCTGTGATTCCGATCACCTGCATAGCTTCCTGAAAGCCAAAAGAGATGCCAGAACATTCCTCAATGCGGCAGCTGGCACGTTCATGCCGAAATTAAGCTGTATGTGTTCCCTAAGACACGGTTAAATTTCCACCATGATAATCTTATTAAGAGCTTTGCAAGAGTAAGTGCCTTAGAATGTCCCCTTTAGCAATCAGAGGCAGATAATAGCTTTGACTGTCATAATAGTAGAAGTATCAGTCTCTGGTGCATCAGAAAATGAGGCCCTTGAGAGAACCTCATACCCCACATGACATCAGGACAGGCGAAGTGCACTAGACCATGACTAGAAAGATTATAGTGCAAAACAAGCATTTTCAATTTTGCCATGGATGTCAAATTGTGCCCGGCTGGTCCTGTCCTTCGTGTTTCTTGCTCGTTGGGCCAGCAGGTGTCGCTGGTCATCCCGTCTTGTCACCTCTTGTCAAACCCTTGTGTGTTTCTGCTGTTTCCCTAACTGCCACATAGCTCAGTGGGCTTAGTACGTGGCTTAGAGACTGCGTCAATGGTCATGGGTTCGAGGCTGATCTTGGGCCAGCCTCATCTGTTTATTTGTATTTCTTGGATTTTTCTGTTTCTCAGCGTTTATGTTTTATATTCCTTTTCTTGTCCTAGGTTTTCCCTGCTTGTGTTCTGTCTTGTTCCATTCTAGTTCTGTTTAATTATCCTTGCTTTATACTGCTAGTCTTTAATTCCCAGCATCTAGTTAATGTTTCCTAGTATTAGGAATCTTGCACTAGCATTAAGATTCTAGATTCTGTGCTTGTTAACTGTTATTAGTTCCACCCACTGCCCGTTTTCTTGTGCCTGTGCATGTTCATTTTCCTTCTGCTCGTTATCCTGTGCCCTGTGTTGATTGGTTATTTGATTATGTCTTACACCTGTTCCTTGTTAGCCCCAACATTTCTATGTGTAAAGTGCCTGCCCTGCTCTGCTCTCCAGTGAGGGATTGTATTAGGTGTCTATGTTACCGGGGCTCTGCTTGGTTTCACTAGTCCTGTGCCCCAGGTTGTTTTGAATCCGGAGTCTTATAATTGAAGTTATGTATGTTATAACACTGTTTATTTAGGATTTGTTTTGCACTTCTCTGACAATTTTTTACACAATTGCAGTATTGTGTAAAAGTCTTGGGCAGTGAAAGAAACTGTCTAAAACTGTTTATTCGGGTAGGAACTGCATGCTTGGTTAGAAGAAGACACAACTTTAAACATTAGAACATGTGCAAACTGTCTAAAAAAAAGTCTAACAAAATGAGAATTTCTTTTGTTCTCTGAATGGTTACCGATGTCTTGCTGCATGGCTATAGATGATCGCCGCTTCAGTTCCTAAACCTTCTCCTCAGGGGCACCTCAGCCATTCCGTTTTAAACTACAGCACCAGCTCAATTAATTTATAGTTAAAAAGTCAATGAGGAATTGATGAGCTGTAAGAGGTGTGCAAGTGGTTGAGTCAAAAAATGTGTCGATGTATTGGATGGTTGCTGCAAGTACTGACTTTAGGAGAGGTTTTGGAGTGGCTAAGCTGTGATATTGACACTATCATAGTTTTAAACCAACATGAAGATCATTTAAACATTTTCTTTGACTGCCTAAGACTTCTTCAGGGTTCTGTATTTCTTATTTATTGCACTCGTCTCAACAGTCCACCAAGCTGAAGCAAGACGGTGTACTACAAAAACCCTCACCCATGCATCCATAACCAGAAAATGGTGTCTATTCCAAGAAGCACTAGATAGTCAGGCAGGGATTACTCTCAAACACGCTGCTGATAAATGAAACATGCTGTTTCACCTAAATTGTGCATCTCTGGATTGTGGGAGGAAACCTGGAAGATATTGGCACAAAGAAGGAGCCCAGGGAGTTACCAGGCCTGTATGTTACCTACAAAGCCACTGTGATGAGGAAAACAACCAACCATGCAAGATTTCTTATTCTGTACCTCTGGAGGCATACAGTGCCGTCCACAGATATACAATGAGCTGACTGCAGTAAAACTAAATGCGTTGAGTCACATGGGCAGGATGAGATCATAACAACTGTTCCCTTAATAAAAAAACAGAACTTGAGTAAAGTAAAAATATAATGAATTTCTTTCATTTTACCAAGAAATAAATACTGCACAACACTGAAATTCTCAAGGACAAAGCATTAGATCTTGGGTTTTAAAGACTTTTACCATGGTTTCCTGAAAGTCTTTGCTGTCAATGGTTCCATCCACCTTGTATGTGCCAGACTGGTTCAGGTAATAGTAATAGTCTGGGGTCATGATTCCTAGGGCTTCTCTCTGCTGGGCAGATGCTCCTTCCAGCAGCTGCATTAAACAGAGTGAAAACACCTATAGATACAGCCAGTGTACATCACAAACCCCATATGCTTGCTTTGGATAACTGAAATAAGACGCAGAGAATCGGACCGAATATGACGGGATGTTGCGATGGAGCAGAGGCGGGCCTGTGTCTGCTGGAGCCTGACCTGGTAGTAGATGTGGAAGTTCCTCTCGCTTTCATTCTGGTTGACCACTCTGGATTTCTCAAGCAGGAAGTTGGAGATCTTGCCTCCATCTGGTTCTCCTCCACGACTGAACTGGATCTCAAAGTATTTACCCTGTCAAGTCAGAGACACAAGCCTACGTAAAAGGGCAAATGACACAGGGAAAAAAAACAACGTGTGATTTGTAGTAAGATTAATTTTATTTAGTCTGATAAAAAGTAAACAGTACATTGGTCGGAAGGTCTTAGACCATCTTCATTAGAAATCCCCCCCTTTCTCAAAAACATTAATGAAAAATGCAGACTGAGACTAAAAACAGTCAAAATGCTTTCAGACCATGCTGAGTAGGGCACACATGCTAACAGACATGCATCTCATGAGCTCTTTCACCAGCATATATATTTGCAAATGTTATTTCGTGATAAATTCATCAGTGACCCATAGTGGTAAAGGAGGTTTGGGGGGGGTGCGGATGAGGAACTGGTTGGGTGGCTTGAAAAATCTATTTAGGTAAACAAGCTGCCTGAAAAACCACACACCAGCTTGATGGGTTATAGACAGTTAGCAGCTGAGAGTCAGCTGAGAGCTGAGAGCAGCTAACAAGTCTGAGAGTCTTCACAGAGGACAAGGGGTTTGAAAACGTCGAGCAAATGTGTGACACCAGTAATTACTGAATATGCAAAATACAAGTTTAAAATATGAAGTCATGAATTTGATACAGTCACACATTTGTTAGAAAGTGACTGAAAATGGATAAATACGAATGTCTGATGAGCAATCGTGTGAGCGATGGAGGAAGATGACACACGAAGGCGGGTTTTAGCTGCGGAGGAGGTACTCACAAAGCGGCTGGAGTTGTTGTTGCGGACGGTCTTGGCGTTTCCGAAGGCCTCCAGCAAGGGGTTCGACTGCAAGATGATGTCCTTCACATGCTGGGGATACCCAGAGAGGAACGTGAATACGGATGAGTGTGGTGGGCAACTGACCGTGTACAGTGCAGTGTCAGCCGACATGGGTTACGCAGGCTGGCATCTGCCTTGTGTCTGCTCTGTGACTACACCCCTCTCACCTAAAGTAGTGTCAATAAACCCCAGAGGAATGTGAGAAACGTTAAATGACACTGAAGCTTTCCTCTGCTGACCACAGTCCTCACTAACACACCCGAACCATAAACAAATTTCACCCATTTACATATACGAATAATGCAGCAAAGAAGAGTGACTGTTACATTAATTATATGCTTTTTATTGAGGTAGTTCGGCTTGCATAGCTACGTATTTCATTTGCGTTTTCCGAAAGGTACAGCAGTTTTCCTTCTGGGATCTGAACATGCACCCTTCTTGCCAAGGCTAGTTCCTTGGCATCAGTACTGACTTCCGTGCCAGATTTTTTTTTAAACGCCCGTCTATCCCATGATGGCAGCACTGAGTACCTGCACTTTGGGTCCCCCGCCGGACACCTTGGAGATGTAGCCCATAATATACTTAGCAGCTACGGTCTTTCCGGCTCCACTTTCGCCACTTCGGTGGTGCAGAGACAGACATCACACGAAAACACACACATTGCACTGGTCAGCGCGTACAGCAGTGTTTTCCAGCCCGATCGATGGGGACCCAGAGCCAGTCCATGTTTTTGCTCCATCCCAGCACCTTGCCAGACACTCCACATCTTTGCTCCCACCCAGCTCCCAGCCACATTTTTGCTCAGGAGCCTGGAGGGAGCAAAAACATGGACTGTCAGCAGGTCCCCGAGGATGGGATTAGCAAACACTGGCTTACAGGGCCGGTCTGTCCCACTTCCACAAAGACAGAAGATAAGTGTATTAGGCAACGGTTAAGCCACTGTAGAAGAAGGTACTTTCAGTTTAAAGCCTCATCAGGAAGGAAGTCCTCTATTTGTTTCAGGTATTTTGAGAAAACCGGTCTCTATCAGTGACAATCTACAGGAAGCCAGGTCCATAAAGCAGAAAACAGAAAGCACAAGTATGCAGGGTAAAGGGTCCAGATCGTCCTCTGAGTCACTGTGTGACTTAGTTTAATTAACAACAAACCAGACTGAACGAAATAGAGAACTAGAGTTCTCAAACTAAATATGACCCATAATTGACGTATGTGTGTGAAATGCTGAAATTGGCAATAAGTTATCAATTATTAAAAACTAGGCAACGCCCATATTCTTGGGATTTGAATGAACAGAAGTCTGGTTTTTAATACTACCACATTGGAAATGCAATGGTATGTGAAACCTGCACTCACTCTGCTATCATACCGTAAACCTGAGCCTGTGACCCTCGACCATTCACTGACCTCGAGTTGCAATGCGCTACAGCACGCCACCATACTACGGACCCTTGTTCTCATCGCAGACAATAGAAACTCACTGCAAACTACGGTCACTTCAGAAGAAAAAAAAATCCTTAGAAGCTACCTTTACACATGCAAACCACAAGAGTAATCAGGAAACTGAGAACAGGGCCCCTCTGCTAGATGGGCGTTTTAAAGGTGAAAGAAAATACTAATGATGGCAGGAAGGGAATCAGGTTTATTGTCTTGCAACCTTCCTCTGAATCTGACTGCTCAGTCAACAAATGCTCCGTAGAAGTCAAACCTCCAGCATCGTCTTAAAACAGACACTCTTTCGGCCATATTGCGAGGTATGACGGTGGTGGAACAGCCAGTACTGAGCAGCAGCTAGTTACATTTAACACCATTATGTAATTAAATTCCAAAATAAATGTAAATGTAACCCATTATAGTTACTGAGAAAAAAAAACATGTATTCAGATGAAGGGGTTATATCTGGATATATTCTTTTTAGTAAAAAGCTTATATGAAGAATATAAAATTATTTTGTTGCTTTGCCCTGCAAAAATGCGTTCTTTAATAAAGAAACTGAATTGAACTGAATTCCTTGGCATCATTCCCGACGACGTGGGTCAGCAAAGCCATTGGGATTTCTCAGCTTTAATTCCCAGTTTACAACATTTGTTGGGAATGTTTAATAAGCTACATTATTTTGATGAAGTAGTAAAAGTTACATTACTTATTACATTTTCAACAGGGTAACTAATCTGTAACCTATTACATTTCAAAAGCAACCTAGATACGGAATATGAGTGTGTCAAAATCTCCATCATATTCCACTTCTCAAAAACCATAATCTAAGCGGGGGAACTGAATGATAGGCTGTTTGGTCTTTGATAATCACACAGCCAAAGTGGAGGAGGGCTCTGCATTATAACTGAATTAATGAAACATCCAGTGAAGGCAGTGAAGGTTACATACCTGATAATAACACACTGGTTTTCGCCATCGATCATCATGTTTCGATACATGTTGTCTGTCAGAGCATATATGTGCGGTGGGTTTTCATACTGGGCCTAAGAGTCAGACGGAAACGAGACGAAATGAGGTCATCATTTATGCCGTGAGATAAAAGCTGCACTCCGAGTCAAAATGAAAACAGGAAGGTCTCACTCACGGCTCCTTGGTAGAGTTCAATTTCCCTGTCAGTGAAGTAAGGCATCTGTTTGAAAGGGTTAACAGATATCAGGACAGAGCCGATGTATGTCTGAATTGTTCAGTTAAGTACCAGATAGCAGATGCGGAGATGTGTCTTTCCCTAATGGCAACGGATGTCAACATATCAGCTGTTATTCTGCTTTCATTGTGATACATGTTATTTCACCATGATGCAATAAAAGAAAAACCCGCATATTTGAATGAAATGGAAGATGTCTCGATATAACAAAAAACGGGGCTATCCACCGCTCAGTATATAAAGGTCAACAACAGTGACAACTTTCTGATGATGCGGATCACAGGGGTGATGCTCCGCTAACTTGCGGATCCAATCCACCAGCCTGCTGATTCAGACCAAGCCCATAAATAGCCATGGTCTGATGGTGCATGCAACACTCTATCATTTAAATCCAGTACTGAACACCGGACAGCTTCAAATAGTAAAGAAAATGCCAAGAAAACGTTTACTGAGGAATGAGGAAGTGTGCTGACAATGCCTCACAACATGATGCTGTACAAAACAGGAACAACTGTTTGCATGTTTAATGAGAGGCTTTCAGCTTGTTCATCTCTGACCTCTTCCCACTCACAGCTCAAATATGAATAAATGCCTTTAGATTATTTAGAGGTAGCAGGTCTTATTTTTTGAAACGAAACATCTTTGGCCTAAAGGCAAACTTCGAAGGAGCCCGAATAATGTAACCTCCATCTTTGTATGAAATTAAGTTGCGACATTTTGCTTGTGCAGAATATAGAATGGCAAAATAAAGATGTGATATGTTCTGATGGTTTAGATGAGACATAAATTGTCATTCATACTCATAAAATTCCACATGGTCTTACGTTTGATTCACTGAATTTATCTAATAAACCCAATTCTCCAGCTCTGTGGCCTTTCCCTGCATTGAAAACAGACACACTAATGATTTTTTTAACCAAAGACACAAAATAATCTTAATAGAAAATAACTTATTTATATTTTTGTACAAGAAGAGCCCAGAGTATTTGATCACGATGCAATAAAGGCAAGATCTATAAGAAGTACTGATTTTACTATGAAATGTAAGTTTTATCGTTGGGCTTATCGGGGTAGCGGTCAGTCAGCTCCAGACGGCTCAGTCCGTTCTGGGGAGTCCCGCCCATCACACTCCCATGCTTCTCGTTTTCCTTGTATGGTAAAGAAATTGCAAAACACGAGCATCGCTCATGTCACCATGTATCAGGCTGGACGGGCTGCGCTGCAGGATGTACCTACTTCCCCAATATTTTCAGTCTCCTTTCAGAGCCGGCGTCCATATTTATATTTAGAGGATTAGACCCAAGCTTGTACGTCTTCAACTAATAAACTGCGTTACACTATCTCCGCGACATTTTCGGAGCGTCACATGCACTATTTTTATTCCGCGAGCTGACTGCCCGATTAAACGATTATTCACGACAGGGCCGGAACATTCAAAAATGGCCGAGGGGATCACATGTATGAAAATGGGTGGCTGGATGCCAGTTTAGATGGACTACTGAGATTACCTGCCCCCCCCCCCCCACCCACTCATATCAGAGCGATTGTATTTGTTCTTTTCACAGCCGCCTGAAATGTACCTTTCACCATCTATTATTATATTAAGGTGGTAACCATACTTTCACAAGAGTCACACACTTTATGTTATGTAGCCTATTTGTGTATAGCGGCATTAAAGCTTATTTGCACACCACACATAATCAGTGAAACAGAAGGATACAAAGATGTAGTCATCCATGTATCGCTTCTTCAGGTTCTCCACGATGGCGTCCTCTGTGATCTTCGACAAGAGGACCATGTCGTCCACTCCACTCTGCTTCACATTCTGACTCTGCCAGTGGTATTTACTGCCCTGTCGGGGAAATACAAGCACATAGTGTCTCCACAGGACAAGTAAACCAGATCAAGCGATAGGTGTAATCTCACGTAATCATCTCATTGTGATACACTGGGGCGTTGTTTAAAGACAGTTTATTAAACCCGAAGGAAATTGAGGTATGACTAATATAGGTATGTATAATTCTGAGTGATGCTATCAGAAAGGGGTTATAAGGGAGAGTCTGAAAGTGCCAGCTATATGGCCTTTGACATGCTCTTAATTCCTTATTAAATCTGGTCCGCATTTCGATCTTTCGTTTTACACAGCAAATAAAAAAGATGTGATGCCCATATTTTCCAGCTCAGAAACTCCCTCAAGAGACCCACTTGGGGGAAGCCCTCCTACACAGCGTCCCGCAGGCTGCATAAGC
This sequence comes from Mormyrus proboscirostris, assembly GCA_026779585.1. Lineage (NCBI taxonomy): Eukaryota > Metazoa > Chordata > Actinopteri > Osteoglossiformes > Mormyridae > Mormyrus > Mormyrus proboscirostris. The sequence goes on along the minus strand of JAODKF010000038.1, from coordinate 3,923,549 downwards.
TGAAGACCCCTGACTCATGATCTCAGTTAATGGCTCATTCCTCTTTGTTCCCCAGCTAAGCCATTTCACGAAACAGTCACTTTACAGTACCAAGAGCCTTGTTTTTGTATTTGCTGGGTTAATTGACTTTCTTTATGAATTGAGACTAATAACATCAATTTTGAGATTTAAGAAATTAAGATTTGAGTATAAAAGTTGCTGCAAAATGGCAGGTAGTGTACAGCATTTTGACCTACCTCATTAAGCTATATTTTACTCACAAACCAGACATCCTATCGACTAACACTGGATGAGCTACGTTTTATATAATTAACCAGCCCCAAGGTATTTACGGAAGTTGTTACATTTCTTGATCTCGTTTCAACTGCTTTTAATTTGGTTGCAACCAATACCAAAATGGTGGACATTGTGGTTTCGTCTGTGATTGTAAGCTACCAAATTAATAATACATACCTGTAGCAGACCAATGCAGAACCAGGACTTTTTCAGATGCTGTTGTGGATTTCTAATGCCATTCATAAAGCTGGGGACAGAGTTCACCTCACCCTCACCCTTATGTAAGCATCACCCCCAGGCCGCACACGACGGCAAAATGTTTCCAGTTTTTGCTATTACTTTGTGCAGCATTAGGGCTACATAGTCTTGCTATTACTCTGTGTGTCTGGCTCGCGCCCATTTAACTGCTTTAAGTTGACTTTCTGAGTGTTTGGAGACGCAGCACACCGTCGAGCTTCATCTCGCAGTGCCAAAGAACCTGAGATGTCTTTGCTCTCCTTGCACGCTTTCACACGTTTTCAAACCCACCGGTAACTGTGATTAAACCTGAGCATGTACAGAAGAGAAAACCAAAACGAGAAAATCAGATCTTCTTCTGAAGAGTAGTGTGACTCTCAGAAATTATTCCTAGAGATCCTTTCGCTGATCACCACAATCCTAGATCTGGTGTTCAGCCTTCACCTCTCTTGACTGAAAGGAACATTATCACTGATACTGAAACAGGGTCAGGCTTGACCACGGCTGATTTCTGTTACGGCAAAGGCTAATGCTGTTGCGGTGGATCATTAGCATGGTGAGGATGTAACAAAGAAAGGAAAAGACTTCAGCAGCCCTGAGGGATGCGTCTGTGATGGCCACTGTCTTGCCCTTTCTCTTTTCTCAGCTTGTCCCCGGGACTACAGTATATCTTGACGCATCAGCCTTCTTATTCTGTGCACGGCCAAAATGCGCATCGCTGCAATTCATGCTCCCTCGCCCATTGTGATAATAAGCACCTGTGACATCAGTCACTTCATGACAATGCGACCACTGAAACACTATAGGCTCAATTATGTTACATGTACCAGTTCCTATTAAAAACTAAAACTCAAATGTTGGCACGGGTAGAAAGGAACAGAAAGCATGGAAATCTTAAATTATGGTCCAGTCACCCTCATAATCAACATTTATTTCCTATACTGATAAACCAACTACAATATATGAACAGCAGCCTTCTTGAACGCAAAATACATGGCCGGTTGTACTCAAAGAGGAAGTGTAGTCAAGGAGATTGTAAGGCCTTCTGAAAGTTCCTCCTTGCTCCCAGCCTTGTGAAACTTAGATGTTGTGACACGCAATTCTATAGTTCCTCCAGATACTGCTTCCTCTTCATGCTGGCCAGATGAAAGTTCTTGTGGTCATGTCTCCAAACAAAACAGAAGAGGCTAACTGAGAAACAGCCCCTCATGAAGAGAGATCTTTAAAGGTGGCCAAATCCGGAAAAAGGGCAGCGCTTTACCAACATGTGACCTCTGGCCTACCCAGACCGGTCATCGTGAAATGGACAACTGTATTAAACCAGACCCTAACACGGAAACAGCAACAAGGCTGAAGATGTTGAATAGAGGAGCATAAATCACACAGAAGAGTGAGACTGTGAAAAACCCCAATCCGTACAGCATCGGACAACGAAAAAGTGTCTGAAGGTGTAAATAAAAAAGAAACAGATAAATTAGACAGCACATGAGAAATCAATGTACTGTCTGAATGTTATTTTGCTGTAAAGGTTGTTGAGTTTCTGTAACAGCCCATTAAAAGTTGATCAGGTATATGGTCTATAGACATCTGGAACACAATCTTACAATCTTCATGGAGTTTGATATTTTAGAATGTTGAACTGAGCACAATGAGCTCTGAGCCCAAGTCTCAAGATTCTGTTTGATCTTCCAGTTCACCTGTGCATATCTGTTTTTCAATTAAGTAACTCCCCAGTCATTAATGTGCAGCAGGAAATACATTATGACATCTCGAATATCTATTAAATTAAACTCAACTCATCATTTGACAAAATTATGGATTCCAGTCACAAACTCTGAACACAGTTATACGTTATGTCTGCGTTTTAAATATCGCACAGAAATTACATTAATGAGAAGATATTTACTTTGCCACTTCAAAAAGTCAAGCTTAAGTTTTAACTTAATGGCGTGCATGTGCAGACCAGCATAAGTGCACGCTTGAGTGAATCAAGCTTCCTCGTCTAACACACAACCCCCTAAAGAAATAACGGAAGGAGCTGACCACATTTTTAGATATTTAACAGCTCTACACGGAATCATAATAATGATCGAGATGATTATTAGAATTAAGACAAAAGCCTTTATTAGCTGAGAAACGCTTTGAAAATTTGTACAAATAACTCATTTTGTTGACCGTTATTAAAATATATTAACCCTCTGGTGTACAATCCTACAGGGCAGTTTATTCTTCTAATTAAAGGACAATTTAATTTTATCACTTGCCAATGAAGTTGGATACTGAAATATCAATGTAGAGATTATAGATCTATCTGAAAGTAGACATTTAATTCAAACTCTTTTTTTCTGGCCATGTAAATATGTTAAGGTCAGTTTTAATTTTTTTATTTCTGCATCTGTAAACTGGACTGATATTTCTACACTAGGCTGCAAATGAACAAACTTAAAACACCGTTGTGAAAGAATTTCCCACACATAGTACTAGCTGTTGCGGCGGAGCATCAGCCATCAAGCGCCGGTGCGAGGTGCACGACGGGAGGCGAGTTTTACCATGGCAGCGGCGTCTATCCTTGGGGGACGGGGAGTCTCTCCTGTCTTGCGGTCTGCCGGCCGTTGTGCCTCTGTCTCTTACCTCAGAGCCCGGACACTGGAGCTGGTGCTCGAACTTGGCAAGGAGATGTGCTCTGACTGCGAACTCTGACTGCAAACAAGCACTCACTTCCTCATCCTCCCATACAGGGCAAAGACCTACAACCCCTCTTCCGTCAGATAGGCAACACCTTTCTCTATAAAATATCGGTGGATTTTAACACTGGCATCTGCCTCCGGAGAAGGCGAGCTTTTTTCGGTAGAAATACACTGATCCGATCTGGTTGACACAGAATGCCCCCGGCGCACTGCCCTGCCTCAGGAGCCCGAAGAGGTCCGTCGAGGTGGCGGCTCAGGGAGGTGAGATATGTTCAGAAATCCGTTAAATCTCCCTTTCCGCCCATGGTTACACCTAACTAATGAACAGCAACGCCTCCTCCCAGTGATCGCTTAGTAGTGGCCTGTCACAAACTACTGCTTTTAGTCACCACAGAAAAGGTAATGGAAAGGTTCCTGTCGCTGACTGTGCCTAAATAGCATTTTAACGGTAGTGATTCGCAATATCGATGTATTAAACTGCACTTCCAACTACTTTTGAATGAATAAATTTGTATTAATGTTTACCTCGTGTTTGCATGAATATAGCGGTATGCTACGCCCCCCACCCGCAATAATTTCACTAGTGCCTCCACCCATGAAGACGGATGACTATATACGACTCCAGTGGCCTGTGGCCTGTACTATGAAGCGGGGTTTCTGGCTTATCGGGGTAACTTGTCGGATTTAAGGTACCACAGTTTAAATGGACTTCATACTCGTTCACATTTTGCCCAGACTACCTTAAATCCGACAAGTTACCCCGATAAGCCAGTAACCCCACTTCGTTGTACATGCCCCTGGTCGGAATGCATCGTTCAGACACATTTGGTACTATAAAAGCAAACAAAATATATTCCAGTTATTGTTATCAGAGGGATCTGGCTTGCGTATTAAGCCCATAACAAAGAATTAGCCTCAAAATTTCAAGAAAAATGACACTGAGATGCGCTGTAAAGTTAATGTAATAATGGGGAAAATAGTACAAATAACAAAAAAGTGTAAAAATGACGGCAGCGCTCCCCAGATACAAACGTATATCCAGGCAGATGTCAGTGTCAGTGTTGAACCTGGCTGTAGAAAGACCTACGGTATGAATACCAGTAGCAAATAAAGGGTCACTGCACATGAAATCTATTTACAATGCACTATATTTAGTCATTTATTGAATTATTTTCATTTCAACTGGTGTACATAAGAATCGCAAACATTTTGATAATACTGGATGTACAGTACATATCTAATAGCATGTGAAAATGACATCAGCCCATCACATTTTCTCAGAGAAGAAAGAATGGTTTGATTGTGGTCAGCCACAGTACATATCTTTTAAGCTTATACCATGAAAATTTTGTTTTAAAAAAGTTGTGCTGATTTGTTTCTGAGTTAAAATCATCAGAGTGATTAATATTGAATATTATTACTGATACAAAAAGCTTCCGAATGCGCGCGACGCAGCTGCCTGCTGGTCCGACTTGGGGGGGGAATCGTAAGACCTTACGACCTTTGTGCTCTTCTTCCCCAGACTGCGAAATTGTTGAAAACTGACCTCAAGCAAACCATTTATATTAACTGAAATACATGATCTCTGGAAGAGGAAAAAAATAGCACCATCTCAAAGCTTTGTAGGAGCGGTACGTATGACCGATGTGATGTGCACCTTTTATTTTATTGGAAGTACTTGCACGTTACCATTGTGGCACTAGAGCAAGTGCCAGATTCAGCAAGGTTTTGCAGCCATGCAT